>PVHX01001876.1:62827-187293 GCA_004024805.1 Geosciurus inauris
AAAAAAAAAAAAAAGAAAAAATCCTCAATTTCAAGCACCGAAACGTCACAGCAAACCGAAAGTAAATGGGTATCAGTACTAGGTCTTCTTTTGTGTACTGTGACCCTATTTCCACTATCAATGATGTCAACGATTTTTTTTAAAAAACCACATCCTTTGTTTTGCTTTATTTAAATTGAAGAGAAACATAAAATGTCTGTTCCCTCCCACCCCCGCCAAAGAGCTAGCCAATCACTTTTACAAGATGTGAGAATTGGCTGCCTTGATTAAGAATATTTTATTGACATAGGGGTGACCACTGAGACCGAAAATCCTACAAAAAATATTTTAAAACAAGAAGTAAGGGGGCTGGGAATTCTTGCCAAGTGATTCTTCAGCCCTCGCATCTCATTATTGCTGCTAGGAACCCACAAATGCTTGTTAAACTCATCTTCGACGCTCAAGAAAACCACTTCAAACCTATAAGGCTCCAAGGGAAAAGCCTGCTGAACACGGAGCCTAGCACCGCGGGACCCTGGCAGGAGCGCAGTCAGGCTCCTTCCAAGGGCTCTCCTGCCTGCTCTGCTCACCTATGCTGAAAGTGGTCCTGTTCGAGACCCGAAGGGTCTGTAATACGTGCACCTTTTCGCGGAGCTGTTCTAGGAAACAGAAGAGAAATTGGAAGCGGCCGGAAAGCAGTGATTTGGCGAGCTCTTCCAGATGCAAGCAGTTTTGCGCGTTCAAACTTCGGATCTTCCGCGGCGAGTAATCCCGGGAGCCCCCTGGCAGGTTCCTGCCGCTTATGGACGAAGGCTGCAGAAGCAGCTCCGGCTTTTCCACCTTCTCCTGCCGCTCCTCCCCCAACTCGGGCTCCCCGGCTCCGGTGGCCCTGCGCCGCCGCTTCGACTGCAAGGCGCGAGAAGATTGAGACGGCTCTGAAGCCGCTTCTTTGAGTTTATTCCTCGTTTGCCCGACCATTTTCTCATAGTCCCTGTTCGGATGGAGCTGGGTCACTCTAGGGAGCGGGCCAGCCGACTCAGGAGAGGTCCCGAGGGGCCTGGCTGGCCTCGCAGCCTCAACGACTGGTCCTCGCCGCCGTTGCGGGCCTCCCAGTTGTCAAGGCAACCGCGAAACGTGGAGGGCGGGGCGCGCGGGCCTCGCTGCCTCGCGCCGCCCGCGCGCACTGCCCCGGCCCGCACCCCCACGCACGCCCCTTCCCAGGAGCCGTGCTCCACGCCAGCCACCCGCGGGCCACCCCACGCGCACCTCCTCCCACGCACAGACCGGCTCGCACCCCGCCCCCGCGGGCCACTCCAAGTGCGTCGCGTGCCCAGCCCGCGCGGGTCGGGAAGGGTGACCCCACAGCCGCAGGTAGACCTGTGTGTAGAGATACCATGGTTTTTTTTGCATGGAGGGTACCATTTATTATCCTTTATTGAAATTCCAACGGGGGCGTCGGAATTCCTCAGCCACAGAGAGATTATGTTGAGCTCCTGCAGCATTTTCCTAAATCCGACATTACCCAGGACCAACAAAGAAGGGCGCGTTAGGTGTCACAGTCACCACACAGTCCTATGAAGGCCTGAGTGGCTGGTACAGATGGATGCGAGAGGGTGCGAGGTGGCATATTGCGTGTCCTCCGTCACAGTCCATAATGCAGCAGTCACACTGCTTTACCTCCAGTATTTTTGTCGATCAGATTGAACTCCTTAATGCCCAGTTACCCGTCTAAATTATAAATCATTGTAGCCAGGTAAGTATCCCTGATACAACACCGCTCAAAAATGTTCATGGCTCCACGTAGCCCACAAAGAGAATACTCCTTGTTTTGCTCGTTAAGCCTTCAGTAATCTGGCCCCCATCTACCTTCTCAACTTTCCCACTTCTCCAACACCGATTCTTCCATTCCAGTCATTCCAAGTGAGTGCCACAGCAGAAGGCTCGGTAACTATGGCTCTTTTTATCCTTTTATCCCTGCCCATCTGAATTTTGTCACCTTCCAGGCCACGGTAGTTACGCCTTCTCTGCGCATCTAGAGCTCTTACAGATAGTATTATTCATCTGCACACTAGTTTAAGTTCAGTAAGCACAAAAATTTTAAAAAAACAAACCCAAAGTTCAATAAGTACTTTTATAGTTAGTTTGTTGTTTTATAAGGGTTTTGTTGTTGTTGCTGCTGCTGTTGTTTTTCCCCAAGGAGCCTTTCTACATTCCTGGCACTGTATGTGTTGCTTAAAATGTTTTAGCACTCAATTCATAGGAAATGGCAGATTAGGGACATAGTAATTTGCCTAATTTTTAACAGCTAGTAAATCCTTCTGTCCAGTACTGAGTTTAAAATACAAGGTATTTATGAGTGGTTGGTGAAAATGTTCTTGAATGAATACACAAAATACTTCACCTTATGTTTATGTTATGTTATGTTTTAATATTTTGGAACAATAAGGGTAGTGCAGTCATTGTATTTTCCTTTTTGATAGATTTGGTTTTTCCCTTAGAGTTTCTTTCCAGTTGCCTTTTTGGATCATGTTCTTACCTGTGGTCTTGCCCTTCAAAGTACAAATCTAGTCATTTTTACCCTTTAAAAGTTAATCTTTTATGTGGCTATTCATTGTGTTATTCTTTATTTCAGAGAAAAATTAGAAATAGCCTCAAACTAAGTTATAGAACATTCATGCAGTGAAACATTACAGCCATAAAGTCATTTTGATTAAATATTTAATGATACAGAGAAATAATCATGATGTGGTATTGAAGGAAAAAAAAGCAGGATATATTTTTTAATTAGATGTATAGTAAACACATAGGATTAATTAATAGGATTAATTAACAGTGTTTGGCACTGTTCTAAATCTTTTACGTAGAGGATCCACATAGGAAGATTAACAGTGTGGACCTTGAGCTAGTAATTTAGCCACTCTAAGATTAATTTCCACATCTGAAAAATGAGTCAAACACATCTCTCTTACTAAATGGTATTACTGAATGAAATAATGATAGTAAAAGCCCTAAAACCTAGTACTTACTTAATAAGCAGATGTTGCATTACCATGTTTTAGATGGAACATTTTACAGGACACTGGTGAATAGTCCAATTAATAGTTTGCTCACCTGGATTCTTAATCATCAAGTTATACATTAGTTCTATTATTGAACAACACTACATGTTCGAAGTTCATAACTTAACTGAGAAAACTTAAACAGTTGCCTAAATAGTTACGTGTTCTGTTAATAAACAGAATACATCTGTGTGTAAGAGGGAAATCATGACATTTATTTTATCCACAGTTCATTAGAATCATGTATATTTTCATCTTTTTATACCTTCTGTAAGAGTGATCACTTTTAGACCTAGTTATCTTGAACAGTTATTTGATTTACATTTTAGCTACATGCTTATGAACAGTAACAGCTTATACTAATATTCATGATATTTTATTCTATTATAAAATAATTTAAATAGCACAATATAATTTGATACAATGCAATATATTTTTACATTATCTTATCTTGTTAGAAATGAAGATGCCTCATGGTATATCAACTGGTTTTCCTTGCATAAAGATTTCTAATCCAGTCATTAGTATCTAAAACTTGCCTATTTGTTCCTTTTGTCTTTTATTAGTAAGATAATTGGTAATTTTTTTAAAAAAATGAAACTAAACTATGTAACCAGCAGGTGGCAATAATGACTTGTGAATCAGAATTTTTAAACATGCATGCATTGCCTAAAAGTTTTTAAATTCATTTTTTTTAAATCACTGTTCTTACAATAAATCAGTTTGTTAAATATGAAATGTAGGAAAATGCCAAATGTAACCCCACATAAAAACAATTACATAGCATATTTTTATACTGAAATTATTAAGATAGTCATCATGGCCAATAGTTTTCCCAATAATAATGACTGTGTTTTAGTTGATTCAGATAAATTGTCTATCACATTTCAGTGTTTTAACTGCACAAATACACAGGTACATATTTAAGTTAAGCTAAGTTACACCAATATCTAATTTGATTATATGGACCAATGTAGTTAGAGGTAATTGAGTGAACACCATTTTGAAAATGTTATAAACTTTGCACTTATAATTTGATTATTTAAAATCCTGCTTTCACTTTGATTGATATTCTTCTGCATGAAAGGTGAGTTTTGTGCTATTTTGCAATGTCTTATATGTTAAGATACTTTTTTCCTTTTTATGGTGCAAGGAGTTGGAAATGGCATCAATATATTTATCTCTAGTCTATTAATTGTCTTCCAAAATGCTGGCAAAATCTTAGTATCACACAATTATGTGAACTGTACTTGAACCATATTTCAAATCTTTTAGAGCAATTTTACTTAATAGTTTTATTCATTTTAATTCTACTTCCTTAAGACCTTCTCTGTAAATTCAAAGATTAAAAAAAATCTTTTTGTTTAATTATATGTCTCTATTTTGGTCTCCAAAAGCTAGGATAATCATAGGTATGTGCTTCTTAAAGGCTGCTTATTTCCTAGATAATTTCAAATCAATCTGTTCTTATACATTAAAAGATCCTTTCAGATGAAGTCTTAAAGTGTTATCTCGTGTAGTATATCTCTAAGGCTGAGACAGTTAATCATATCTAAACAAAATTCATTTTTAAAACAGTGATTTTTTTGAAAAAATGAATTTAAAAACTTTTAGGCAATGCATGCATTTATTTTCTAAAGGAAAAAAAGATCCTTTCAAGTTATTCTTCAGCAAGCTGCCTCTGCTGAAAATGAGTGTCTTTGAACTTTGTGTATTTTATAAAACACTTGCTTATTTAATCTACAATCATTACAAACCTAGGATTAATTCATTTTTAAACAGTAAAATTGCTACTATTGAATTACTTTATAGAACTCTTTTAAATTCTAGTTGGATGCAGGTGCTTCTTTAAAGGAGAAAACAGAAAGGTATCATACAGTGAAGCATACAGCAAGTTTAAAGGTAAATGCATCTTTATGTGATACTTTGCACAGTACTACATTTTGGACCTTCGGAGAAAAGGTATCTGTGATAACAAGATAGAATTTCTAAGAATTCCAGTCTGCTTCCTGTATCTGTGAAGGGGCTATCCTACACCTCAAAAGCAAACAAAACAACTAGAAATCTGTAAGCCATTCATGTTATGTTCAGTGCAGTTCTTCAAGCCTGTTTCAGATGAAAACCTGGAACAGTCATATGCAAGCATGTTTCATTCACAGGGAAGGAGGTGGTCAGTGAATTAATTGAGAGAATTCCTTTATCCCTAAGACACTGCACAATTGCTTAGTATATACACACTGATTTGAACAGAATATACTCCATAGTCATTGTTAAATGACTTAACCTCTATATACACAACTGCATGTGTATTGCATATACCATACCCCAAAATTCCATTTTTCCATGAACCCAATCACAATAGTCCTGTGCACAAACTCTATCATATTCAGATTATTTTTATTCCTGCCAAAGTAACTAATATAAGACTATTTAATTCTGTATCAGCATTTGATTTAATATTTAAATTTGCATTTAATATTTAATTCAATATTAATAACCAAAATCTTCAAGTATATTGAATAATACATTTATTAAAGAATAAATTTTAGAATGTGGACATATTAAATGCAAAATGGCAAAAATAACAATGACACATACTGAATCTGTTTACTGTGTTATATAACATCATAATTTAGATTGATTTAATTTAAGCTTTGACTTTGTGATATAGGGACCTAAAAATTTACTAGACTGGGTTCAGTATACTTTGGGAAATTTACTTCTATACCTGTAATCAACTCAACTATGAAAGATTTTGGACTGCATGTCCTTAATAAGGTCTTTTAAACTTTTTTGATTCTAGTCGGTATTTGTATACATATTTAGGAAGCTGGACAGTTGTACCTTTGAGTAATACAATACCTTGTACTAAGCTGTCTTCTTACCAGTGCTTCCCTTCCCTTCTGTCTTGAGCTGTGTCCTGGCTCTGGTCTCTATTCCACTAGCTCCTTCCTATTTCCACTTGCTGTCTTATCTCTAAGTATGATGAGTTTTATTGTTCCTATTTTCTAATTCTGTCTACTAGCAGCCTGTGTTAGTCAGCCTTATATATCTGTGACCAAAATACTCAATAAAACCAACTTAAAGGAGGAAAAGTTTATTTTGTCTCAAAATCTCATCACTGAAGTGTTGGGATGGAGGGAAGAGCTTGGGAGTGCAATGGAATTGGAAATATCAATATGCACTCAAAATTTCTAACATTTTATATTTTTTAGCCATTCTAATAGATGTGTAGTGGTCTCTCATGTTGTTTTAATTTATAATTCCTTGATCACATGATGCTGATCATCTTTTCATATGGTTATTTTCCATGTACATACCTTCTTAGGGGAGATATCTATTCAGGTAGATCTTTTGCCCTTATTTTAATTAGTGTTTGTTTTCATCATGTTAAGCTTTAACAGAGGTTTAGTCCATGGTGGGCTGACTCTGTTGCTCTGGGCCCAAGGTGAGGCAGAACATCATGGTGGAAGGATGTGGTAGAAGAGTGGTACTTATTCTTGGTGGCCAGGAAACAGAGAATGAGGGGAGGGGGATATAGAGAAGATGAAACATTCTAGGGCACACCCCCAGTAACCCTCTTCATCTAGACATGCCGTACCTGTCTACAATCAACACCCAGTTAGTCCATTCAAACTAGGTGACAGCTTTATAATCTAACTGACTTCTGAATATTCCTACATTAACACAGGAGCTTTTAGGGGACATCACATATCCAAACCATAGCACAGCCTAAACGGAAACTAGAATATAAGGAGCAGGGGGAAAACATCCATGAACAACTAATAAATGTTTACATCAAGACCACAAAAACAACTACCAGCCCTTTGTTTTGGGCAGCAGAGTCCTACTTGCACATAGATATTGACTCAGCTCCCCAAGATAAATATGGAACTTTAAAGTCCTCTCCTCATCTTTGCTACAGTCTGATGAAACCCTTCTTGAGAGACCTCCCAATAACAATTGAAATCACACTCCTTTAAAGTGTGTGATTGGGTGACTTCATTATATTTGCAAAGTTGTGTAAACATCACCATTATCTTATTCCACATTTTTACTATGCCTGAAAGAAACCTAATATCCATTAGTAGTTATTTCCATTTCTTCTTCCTTCCAGCCTCTGGCAACCCGGATATTTCATATAAATGAGGTCGTACAATATGTCGCCCTTTGTAACTGGCTTCCTTCTCTCAACATGATGTTTTCAAGGTTGATCCATGCTGTAATCTTCCATTTATTCTATTTTATGGATATACCATGTTTAGTTTATTAATTCATTAGCTAATGGACATTTGGGTTTTTCCCGTTTTTGCTTATTGTGAATTATGACTATGGACATTCTGTATGTTTTGACATATATTTTAATTTCTCCTAGGTACATACCTAGGAGAGAAATTGTTGGGTCATATTGTAACTGTATTTCTTTCTTTCTTTCTTTCTTTCTTTCTTTCTTTCTTTCTTCCTTCCTTCCTTCCTTCCTTCCTTCCTTCCTTCCTTCCTTTCTTCCTTTCCTTCCTTTCCTTCCTTTCCTTCCTTTCCTTCCTTTCCTTCCTTTCTTTCCTTTCTTTCCTTTCTTTCCTTTCTTTCATACTGGGCATTGAACTCAGGGGTACTAGACCACTGAGCCACATCCCCAGCCCTATTTTTTGTGTTTTATTTAGAGACAGGGTCTCACTGAGTTGCTTAGCTCCTCACCGTTGCTGAGGCTGGCTTTGAACTTGCAATTCTCCTGTCTCAGCCTCCCAAAGTGCTGAGATTACAGGCGTGCCCACTGTGCCCGGCTGTAACTGTATTTCTAATATGGCTGCACCATCTTACATTTCCACTACCAATGTATGAGGCAGTAGTCCAATTTTTTCCACATCCTTACCAACACCTGTTATTATACACAATTAATGATTGTAGCCATCGCAGTGGGTACCAAGTAATACTTTGTTGTTGTTGTTGTTTTACTAGTAGACTTTATTTTTCAGAGGGATTTTAGATTTACAGAAAATATGGGCAAAATACAGTTCCCATTGATGCTCTTTCTTCAACTCTTGTACATAATTTTTATCATTAACATCTTGCATTAGTGCAGTATGTTCGTTACATTTAATGAACCAATATTGATGCATTATTAATTAAAGTTCATAGTTTACGTTGTATTTTATCCTTTTAAGTTGTACTGTTTTGTAGGTTTTGATAAATGCATGCTTTCATGTATCTACTGTTAAGATATCAAAACCGAATTGTTTCACTGCTTCCCCAAGCCCCTGTGCTCCCCATTCATTTATTCCTCCCTCTCTCATTCCAAACCCTGGAAATCACTGATGTTTTTTATGGTTTCAGTAATTTGGCTTTTTCCAGAATATCTTATAGTTGGAATCATATAGTATGATCCCTTCAGAATGACTTTTTTTCTTTAAACAATATGCATTTTAAGATTTCTCCAAGTCTTCACAGATTGATGGTCCTCTCCTCCCTCTGTCTCTTGTGGTACTAGGGGTCAAACCTAGGGTCTCATGCATGCTGGGCAAGCACTTCACCACTGAGTTATAGCATTTCTTTTTATTACTGGGTAATACTCTGTTGGAAGAATGATGAATGTACATCTGTTCATCCATTTACCTCTTGAGGAACATCTTTAGTTGCTTCCATGTTTGGGCAATTATGAATAAATCTGCTATATATAAACACTCACATGCAGATTTTTGTGGGACATAAAATTTCAAATCATTTGGGTAAATAGGAGCACAATGGCTGGATCATATGATGATACTATGTTAATTTTGCAAGAAACTGGCACACCTGTGTTTTAAAATGGCTATACAGTTTGCAATGGCACTTGCTGTTAGTGAGGGTTCCTGTTGTTCCTCATCCTTACCAGCATTGGTGTTGCCGGTGTTTGGGATTTTAGCCATTCTAATAGATGTGGAGTAGTATCTCATGTTTTAATTTACAATTCCCTCAGCACATCACATTGATTTTTTTAATGTTTAAGTAACGTTTTATTGATAAAATTCACATAATATATAATTAATCTATTTAATGTATATAGATAATGATTTTTAGTATATTCACAGTTATGGCACATACCACAATCAATTTTAGAACATTTTTATCACTCCCAGAAGAAATCCCATACCCATTACAGTCACTTCACCTGCTAACTCACCTCTCCCTCTCCCAGTGAGCCATAGGTAACCACGAATATCTTTGTCTCTATGAATTTTATTACTCTGGACAATTCATATAAATGGAATCCTGTAACACTTTAGTCCTATTGACTAGCTTCCTTCCTTTTGTACAAGTTTGCAAGGTTCCTTCATGTTGTAACATGAACATGAACTTTATTCCTTTTCTTTTTTGCAATGCTAGGATTCATATGGTTATTTTCCATGTGTATACCTTCATAGGGGAGATGCCTGTTCAGTTAGATCTTTTGCCCTTTAATTAAGTTGCTTGTTTTCATATTGCTGAGTTTTAAGATGTTTTCTATATTTTGCATGAAAATCCTTTATCAGATATATATTTTGAAAATATTTTCTCCCACTTTATGACTAGTCTTTTCATTCTCTTAACAATGTCTTTCACAGCATGGAATTTTTTTAATGTAGTCCATTATATTAACTTTTTTATCAATAGACATGCTTTCAGTGTTACATCTAAAGAAGAGATTACTTAGGTTTTATGTTATCTTGTAAAAGTTTTATAGTTTTACATTTTACATTTAGGTATATGCCTCATTTTGAGTTAATTTTTGAAAAGGTGTAAGGTCTATGTCTAGGCTTATTATTTTGCTGTGGATTTCAATTGTTCCACTACCATTTGTTGGAAATATTAGTTCCTCCACTGAATTGCCTTTGTTCTTTCGTCAAAGATCCATTAATTTTATTCATGTGGGTCTATTTCTGAGCTCCCTATTCTGTCCCCCTGATCTGTCTATTCTCTCACCAGTACACCCTGTCTTTATTACTATAGCTTCGTAGTAAGCTTTGAAGTTGAGCACTGCTAGTCCTCTGACTTGGTGTGATATTGAGTTGGCCATCCTGGGTCTTTAGCCTTTTCACATAAACTTTAGAAATTTATTTTATAGCCACAAATAACCTTCTGGGATTTTGATCAGGACTGTGCTAAAATTACAAATTGGGAGAAACTGACATCTTCACAATATTGAGTCTTCCTAAACATAATATGCAGTATCTCTCCATTTATGTAACTCTTGTTTGACTTCTTTAGCATTTTGTAGTTTTTCTCACACAGATCTTGTGCATATTTTGTTTACTTATACCATATTTTTTCTTTTTTACTTCTTTAGTGCTGATATAAATGGTGCTTTGTTCTTACTTCAAATTCCAATTGTTCATTTCTGGCATAGAGGAAAACAATTAACATTTTAAATATTAAGCTTGTACTACAATCTTTCTAGTCACTTATTAAATTCTATGAGTTATTTTTGTTCTTGTTAGAAGCTTGTTAATTTTGGGGGGGGTACCAGGGATTGAATTCAGGGGTACTCTATCACCGAGCCACATCCCCAGCCCTATTTTGTGTTCTCTTTAGAGACAGAGTCTCACTGAGTTACTTAGTACCTTGCTGTTGCTGAGGCTGGCTTTGAACTTGTGCTTCTCCTGTCTCAGCCTCCCAAAGTGTTTTGTATATTTTTAAACCAATAAGAATGGGAAGAAAAATTTATTGAAATGAAAAGAAAACTGAAAAATGAACCCAGCTGTACTGGAAGTGACTCACATACCACCCAGGAGGACCAGAACTCTCACCTAACTCCTGAATGTGTCTGTGACTATATACTTTTAAGTTAATAACAGGGAAACAATAGCAAATGTATATTTTTTTCTTTTTTTGGTACTGTGGATTTAACCCAGGAGTGCTTAACCACTAAGCCACATCCCTAGCCCTTTTTATTTCTTATTTTGAGGCAGGGTCTTACTAAGTTGCTTAGGGCCCCTACAAGTTGCTGAGGCTGGCCTTGAACTTGATCCACCTGCCTCAGCCTCCCGAGTCACTGGGATTACTGGTGTGCACCACTGCACCGGCCCTGACACCTTTTTAGGCAGCTTGTTTTTGATAGATGTATGTGTGAAACAATATGATATTAGTTATATGATATAATTTAACAAATATTTTGATGTTTTGGGGAGCCAGGGTGTGCACTGTGGAAAAGGCCAGATAGAGATGGAATGGATAAGAGGTAAAAAGCACCCTATTGGGAGTGGTTTGGAATTAGAAATATCAGTATGTACTCATGATTTCTAATATATTTTATACTCACACATACAGACAAAACACTTGTGTGTATGTACGTATGCACATATGCATTTCTAACTCTGATGGCTGAAAAGGCCTGGAGACAGAGATACCCCACCGAACACACCTGGTACCCAGATATTGGTTTCTAATACCCATCCCCACTGAAAGGAATTTGGGCTCCTTAGAGAAAGAGGTGATTCCAGGTCTGTGGCAAGGAAGGTACAAGATGGGTTTGGGATATTGTTATGCCAGAAATTGAAGAAGTACTAAAAAAGAAGTAAATTAGGGCATGCTAAAAGGACAAAGAGGCAGCTCAATGATCCAATATGGAATAATTTGGGCATCAGATTAAGGATACTAGTAAACAGTTGAAAAATGTGAATCCTTTGGTCATGAATGTCCAAGTGGATATATTCTAAAAGAAATAATATGTTACAAAAGACACAACTGCTTCATTTGACAAAATTGAAATACAAAGGCTAGATTAAAGTATTATGTCATTGTTAAATCTTCTGAAGTTGCTAACAGTCCTGTGGTTATTTAATAGAATCTTAATTTTTTCAAATATACTCTGAATTATTTAGAGACAATGGGGCATGTGTTCACTTTACAATGATTCAGAAAGCAAGCTGTAGATATTATTTATCTGTGCACTTATGTGTGTGCATGTGTGTGTGCTACTCAGTGTGCACAACATAAAGCAAATAGTGCATAATAACAACAGGTGAATCTGGGTTAAGGATGTGCAGTTTTGTTATACTCTTCTTGCAACTTTTCTTCATACTTGAAATTATTCCAGCTAAATGATTTTTAAAAGGTTGGTGTTCAACATGCACAAAAATTTCAGGGTAAGAGCAGACTTGAAAGCAGAAGGTATGATGATGCCATATATTTTGAAGGACTGTCATGTGGAAGATTAGGACTTTGAATTTATTTAATCTTATGTCAGGTCAGCCTGCTTTGTGAATATCATTATAGTATATCCAAGTGCTCATGGCTGGAATGAGAGGTAGGAGCTCTTAAGCTTTATGGAGTCTTCAGGATCATTCAGTACAAGAGGTGCAAAACTCACAGGATTCTGAGGGTACATTATGTAGGATAAACAGAAGGGAACTACTTGTAGAAAGGGAAATGGTGGGGTATGTGAGTAATGCTTTGGCTAACTGATGTCATTCAAATATAATTAAAGACACTGCCACAACATTGTATTAAAATCTAGTGCTGTGTCTGGTTTAGGAGAGGCCAGCTGTTACCCTTGTCCCCCAGTGTCACCTAATCTTTCTTTCAGGTGAGAAAAAAGGTATCAAAAGTTACAGTGTGTAAGATGATAAAAGATGTGAATGTGTGCATATATATCAAAACCACACCATTTTTAATGAAAGAAACTGATATCCACACGTTTGTACTTCTGTACAATTTGGGGTAATATATAATTTTAAGCTGTTTACAAATAACATGTACTGCTTCAAATATTACATAAGGTTGATAATACATTTCTAGCAGAAATAAATATATTGCACTTAAAAAGAACTTCATTAGATGTTACTTCATAGTATTATGCTTATAACTTCCTTTTTTCCATAGAACATTTCCCAAGCCCTTCCCCCCACCCCCAACACACACACTTCATTACAGTAATGGTTCTCACACAGTTCAGTAAGCAAATGAAGACACAGCAAACCATGAAACTGTGATAGTCTACTAAAGAGGCATGTGTAATTTCACCCTTTAGGAAATGAAAGAACTTCTTTTAGGCTTTGGAAATTTAAAAACAACAACAACTAAAAACAGTATGTTAATGTACCAGAAGTAAAATACAACAAATTGTATTTTTTGTCCAGATATATTATTTCACAAAAATGTTATTTACTTATTAGTTGAAACAATGAAATGTTATTATTTTATACTTTGTTTAAAAAGAGGCGAGGATTGAAATTATTTGAGAGAGGAACAAAAAGAAGGCTGGAAAATATTTGTGGATTACTTGCCCATCAAATATTTATAAATGAACCTTTCTATATTTAAGCATGCTGAAGAAAAATAAGGATTAGGATATTTTATAAATGGAATGAATGAGGAAGTAATGAAGGGTTTTATGATTTTCTAAAGTTTTAAGAGTCTGTAACCTTTGCTTGTTCACAGAAAAAATCCTTTTATTCTAAGATAATATAAAAATTTATATAAAACTCCTCACAGGCATAACTTGCTAGAGGAGCAAGCTGAAAATCTTCTGCCTACTGCTTTGTCTAGATTCAGGCTAAAGTGTTTTCTTGTTTTAATAGTTATCAACTTCATACTGAAAGCAGTTTTCCTTATTTAGTCAGTGGAAGACTGAATAAAATGTTAGTTTTCTTGTGATGTTACTCTGCACATTGCATAACTGAATTTTTGGAGCTTTACTTAGTCATGACTAACCTTGTCTGTATATTTAATGGGGTATAAAGTCATTCCATCCACCTTTGAAGGTGAAAATTCTCAGTATAATCCAGCTTTATTTATATAAGACAGCAAAACAGTCTGAAAAGCTAATGTGAAACATAGAAATGTGATACATATCCTAATATCTTTCTGAAAAATTCATAAGGAGTATGAGATGAAGACACTTTACTTCCAAGGCTTTTAGACAGTTTCCTTTTCCTTTTTGTTTAGGGGGTGGTTGTGGCTAGAGAAGCAAAATGACAGAGTTGTGGATGAGGGTGGAAGAGGGGAGATATTGGAATGCCCCAGAAGTCAGGGTACCTCCTGCAGCACAGCCCTTCACAAGGGTGCTTGCTGGATAATAAGTCATAAACAGGAAGCATCATAATATCACCTACTCTGTGCCCACCTACCAGAAATGGTGGTAGGCCCTCTAGACAAGATATCATTGTTATAAGCTCAAAGGGACCAGCAATGCAATATAAAATCATTAATCTAGACCTTGTTACCTAATAATCTGTGGTATGTTAGACACAAGATGGATATATTTTATTGCTTGTACTGCTAAAGGTAGGCAGAGGGAGGGGGAAGATTTACTAAATAAGTAGAAAGAATAATAGAACTTAGAATTAACAAATGTCTTAAAAACAAATCCCAAATGCAGAACCTACCAAGTTATAAACTGATTCCTTATAGTTCCATCAATCTGGTCTGACAGGCAGGAACTCTTTTTAGCAATACTGCACATTTGCTGTGCTTTTTGATACTGTAATATACTTAGAAGGAAAACTTGAATTTATTACAAATATAACTCCTGGTTGTTATTATTTGGTTGGCTTTCCCATTAAATGTATAGTTCTTACGATCACTTTAGGTAGAATACATTTGTAAGTTTAAGTACTAAGCTCCCTAGGGGTTAATAAGAATTGACAACCAGAATCAACTTGGAATGGCACAGATGTGGTAAATGTCTACCACTTGGTTCCCATGACTAGAGTGACTGATTTGCTTGCAGTCTGTTTCTCTTGTGCTTTTTCTCTCTAGTTCAGGTAATATCAATGCTTAAAAATATATCCCATGTAGAATTTCAGGTATCATTTTTCCAGAGCATTCTTTGCTTTCTCTAAGCATTCTACTAGTTTTAGTCTCATATTGCCTAATTACAAAACAAAGTTATGAAGTTAGACAATAATGGTACACAATAATATTTAACAAAAAACACATGAGCCCATTTTGAGACACTCATATTGGAAGAACTGTCAAATAATAAAAAATCTTCTCATTCTCTTTGAAAAGGAAATTTAGACACAGATCCACTTAAGTAGGCTAATAATTTATCAGGGCATTGAGTAGCATCATCGTGTAAAATAGCATCTTTTGTTCTTGCTTTAGGCAGGCACTCTGTATGCAAAGGGATACTGATAATAGGCCAACTATTAAACATTAAGCCCCATCCCAGCTCTATGAAAATTTAGTCTAGACATTAGTCATAACTGCTTTTTTAAAGAACTGTACATCTGTACTCTGTTTGAAAATAAACTACCTATGAATACTAAAGCATAACGTGCAAGAAGTTAGAAGTTAACCTACAGTATATGCCATAGGGCTTTAAAATGTTTTGTTAACAGGGTCCATGCTCCTTTGTAAGTAAATGTTAGGATTCAGTGGAAAATGGCAAGTGCAAAATCCAAAATTGGCATCTCATGGTCAGACTGTGCCAAGATGCCTTGTTTCATGGGCTGGACGTGCCCAAGAAAGGCATTTGATGTGTAGAAGTCTAACATTAAACAACCAAATAAAATCTACGGAAGTCTGATGTGATAAGTATATTGCATTTACCCTCAAATACACTTTTACTGTCAGTAGCAATATTTCCCATCTCTCATAATAGATTCAATACTTCTGTAGTAAGAACAGAATAGAATGAAAATCACATATAGATATTAAATAAGAGTTTTGAGGAAATTTGCTAAGAAGACAATTTACATCCTGTAGCTGGAATGCATTATATCTGGAGTTGAAAGACTACTAACTTCACTAAATCTCTATTATTAGGAAAATGAACTATTCAAAAATAACAAGTATGGTTGCCCAGACTGTAAATCTAAGATATATGGATGCTCAAAAATAATATAGATTATATAGAATTAAAATATAACTAATTACTATTATACACATTAAAGGAAGGCTTAAGAAGATAGCAAAAGTTGAAAATAAAGTGGGTTAAGCTTTAATTGAGTTATAGGAACTGCCAATGTTTCAGTCAGCAAGTCATTGAGTTAATATGCAATTTCATATTAGAGACTGAGAAAATAGTAAAAGAGTCTCTAAATGTAACACAGTAAGGAAAAAGGATAAGTCAGATACATGGGCACATTACTACACATGAGCACACTAAATCATGGCTACCCAAGCATTTAGAATGGTCATTCTCAAATCCCTGTCAATCAGTGGCACCAGCAACAAAGCAGATTTATCAAAAATAAGAATATGGCCCAATGCATTTTAATATCCATAAAGTCTCCCAAAAGCTGAAGTGAAAATGAAGGGGCCTTTGGCTCCCTTGGTAGAAAAATTCCTTTCAGAAAAGAACAACCATCTTTTTATTGAAGCTATATGTGAAATAACGCCTCTTATATCATCATGCATAGGCTTTGGAGGGTTCCTCAGTGATAAGTGAGTAGTGTATTATAAGTGTAGT
The DNA here is from genome assembly GCA_004024805.1 of Geosciurus inauris. Taxonomy (NCBI): domain Eukaryota; kingdom Metazoa; phylum Chordata; class Mammalia; order Rodentia; family Sciuridae; genus Geosciurus; species Geosciurus inauris. The sequence continues at coordinate 79,235 of PVHX01001876.1, forward strand.
ATAAACTTATAACTGCATTATAAGTTTATAATGCAGCCCACAAAAAAATCAGTCCTTAATTTAGAGATCCCCTTGCTTCAAAAGTGTATGTGGAAGATTTTTCCTACATAACCAGCAAGTAGTTGCAAGAAAGAATTAGGAAGAAAGAAGACTAAAGATTGAGCTTGTCAAGTACTGGCCCTTCAATATTGCAAAAAGAGCCTGGTGAAGGCTTACTACATATTCATCCACACAACAGGATGCATTAGCATTATCTTAGCTCCTTCCCCAGCAAACTAATACAAAGGAAAACTAAACATGCTTAAGCTACAGCACTACAAATATTTCTCTATTGGCTCCCACTTTCTATAAGGAGAAACTGCCTTAAGTTAGTCATATGGTCAGTACAGTATCCAGGATTGCCTCTTTGAAGATTCTTTTAACTTGTGGAAAGCAGAAAGAAAACCTATACACACTGATTTTATACATTACTGCATTGACACAGCATTTTAAACTAAGGAATAAAGCACCTTAACATTCATCTGCCTTATATTATTAAGCTTTCTGAGTAAATTGATATCCTATTAGTTGCAAGATTTAGGTTGGCTAAGAACTTTATGTTGATTCTCTCCTGAACCCGAGACAGGTTCCCAACTTAGCTTCCCTAAGAGATATTCTTTCAAGTGCAGATGAATCCTGGTCCATGGTGCATTCCCTTAGCAGTAGGTTTTATTGTGAGTCCCGCTCTCCTCTTTAATAGGTCCCATGTCTCTTGGAGAGTCCCTGCTCCAATACCTGCCATCCCGCCCACCCAACCCTGCCTATTTTCCATACCCATTTGCGCATTCTGGATCTAGATTCTCCCCTTTTTAAAAGAGTCATACAAATGGTGTCATCACAGCAGAGGAGTGGCGTAGTCCCTGGATGGCAGCATAGGGCCCCTGCTGAAAGTAGTGATGGTACCGTGGCATGTGGAATGAAGGGAACGTTGGACCACTTCCTTGCATGGAGCTGGCAATGGCTGATGGAGTCAGAGGCATCCCCAGCCGACTATATGGTGGGAGAGAACCCTGTATGGGGTGAGGAATGGGTGTCGCTATGGATGCTGTGCTGGTGCCAAGTGCAGTCAGAGACTGTGGGTGCTGAAATCCAGGAAAACTGGAAGAAGATGATACCCAGGAGCTGAGAGACAAATTGTCAGATGTTGTAAAGGCTGACCCTGTGAGGAAAAAAGCACTCATTAGACTGGAATGACTTTATCTGTAAAGTTCTATTTATTTTCAAAAAATGTTTAATAGATCTCTGAATTGAAAAGACAAATGCACATGAGATTTGTCATAGGCCAGATCTACTTTTCTAGATTCGAAGATATCATTTAAACCCTGCATGCAAGAAAGAATTTACTAACTGAAAAAAGACTTAACTTACTAAATGGCCTGCACATTCCCGCAGAATGGCCAAAACATTAATACCTTGCCTGAAGGTAATGAACTGATTCTCTGGGGCTCCAAATACCTAATATGTGTTCTAACTTTTGCAGCATCTCCACAAGGAAGACTGGATGTCTAAGTCTCAACAAAACTACATAACTTCCAAAGCCAGTCATGAGAACCTGAAAGAATAAGTTGTCTTACACTGCAGCACCTAAAAGTTTAAACAAGAATTGACATTGAATTTTCTGGCTATATTATCAGTTTGCATGGATTAAGTAATAAGAAATATTCTGTATTTTCTCTGATGATATCATCCATAGTATGGACAAAAAACAATAACAGAGGTTCCTTCCCCATACAAACACTCCAGTTCCCAGGATATAGCACCCCTGGCCTCTCTTCTCCAGACTTCCTTCCCTAGTATTGAGGCTCCTCCCTAAGGCAGGAAACTCGGTTCATTCTTCCTCTACCACAGGGGCCACCACTTCTACATGATGCCCTTCACAGGACAGTCCTCTTATAAAGTGTTTTCCACCTCTGTCTTTGATCCTAAAAAGACATTCCCAATGTACTTACAGATGTATTCCTTCATTTTCAGATTACATAGCTGAGGTTCAGAAAGACTCAGAAACTGCCCCCAAAGTTAAATAGCTCTCTGGTAGTAAATTGCAGACAAGTACCTCCTGACCCCTAAGTCAAAGGCTCAGTGTCCTTTTACTAGAAAACAGTAACTTCAGGCAATGTAATCACTTACAACTTGGGCAAATTTACAAAATGTAGAGATCAGCGTAAGGGGCTGTCCTCTCCTGAGAAGGCCCTGAAATCCTTTCCTGACAGTATGCACCTCCAGGGCATGTTGTCTCATCAACTACCTGCCCTCGTTCTCCTAGAGGAACTCTAGCTCCCAGTGGTTCCACAATCCCCAAAGCTGCCTTACCTCGATTTTGGGTTGTCTGTGTCTCATCCCCTAGAACATCCTCTTCTCCCCCGTAGGTACGGATGGGTGAGCGGGCATAGGAATGCTTCTGGATCAGGCTCTCCACACTTTCCCTAGGTTACAGAGTGATATATCATGAGTTCACTACAAAGTTAAGTACTAAGAGATAGAAGGGGTTCTTAAGGAGAATTCACTATTTTCTCAGCCAAAAAGAAACCACTTCAGAGAAAGAACATTCAAAACATGTACATATATTTTGTTACAGAGTGACTCCTCAGACATGAACTCAAGTGCATAAATGCAAGTACATATAACTATAGAGTAAGAGCAATCTCCTGAAACCCTATAAGATGAAGGACAAGAAGGTGAACAAGGAACCATAATACCTGACTACAGGTATATGGAATTTAATGATGTGAAAAATTTTGTGACAGAAGAGGGTCTGTTGTGAATTTTCTAATGAAAAAGCTAATGAATACAAAATACTCAAATGATCCAAACTGCACTGATTCAACATCTGACAAAATGTTGGCAAAAACTTCAAAATATTGGTCATAAAAAAGACTTACTATTCACTAACAGATCAAACAAATGATGATAGTATATGACAATAGGGATAGTTTGGATAATCCACATTTATCCTTATTGCTTTAAGACTGAAAATTACAGAAAAACTGCAGAGACATAAATGGCCAGTGAGATATTTAAGCCCCCAGAAAAATTGGTACATTGTCTTTATATCTATAAATCTTCCTCTTGCACCATAGTCTGTGAACCAAAGAATGAGGTTAACTTTAAAAACAAAAATTATTTTGGTACTGGACAATTGATCTGCTATTATAAAAAGTTATCAGGATTTCAGCCAAGTAAGTTATTTGCCAAAAATGAATACTAACAGCACATCAATTTGCACAGCATATACTCTAGGTATAGCTGTGAACTAAAAATCAACACTAAATTAACCACCAAATGACCAAAAGAGGATTAAAAATTTCTGTTGGTAGTAAATTTCATATTGAGAAATAAGAAAGATAAATAAAATGTCATACTAACTTTTCAAAATGTAACACTTATCATTTCACATAGATATACAGACTTTACCTGTGGAAAAAATACTATATAATTCATAGTGCATTTGTTGTTCTAGAAAGCTCATGTACGTACACAGATGAAAGAAGTAGGAGGTAGTCTTCTCAGCTAGAACGGGGGAAGGGTCTATTTCTCAATCCTCCATTCTGTTCTTTTTTGATTAGTCTTGAAAGTAGCTATTATATTTTTTCAAGGTGGTTTTGGTTATTCTATTTCCTTCATATTTTAATGTGAATTTCAGTATTTATCAATTTATTTAAAAAATCCTACTGGGATATTGATCAGAATTATGTTAAATTTGTAGATTAATTTGTGAAGAGCTAACATATTGAGTCTTTGAACCCATAAACCAATGTATCATTTCATTTATTTAAGTGTTCTGTAGTTTCTCTGAGCAGTGTTTTGTAGTTTTGGGGTTTGTTTTGTTTTGTTTTGGGTACTGGGCATTGAACCCAGAGGTGCTTAATCACTGATCCCATTGCCAGCCCTTTTTTTGTGTGTTTTATTTAGAGACAGTCTCACTAAGTTGCTCGGGGCCTCGCTAAGTTGCTTTGAACTCGAGCCTCCTGAGCTGCTGGGATTACAGGCCTATGCCACCATGCCCAGTAGTGTTTTGTAGTTTTAAATATATGTCTTTTATGTCTGTTGCCATATTTATCCCTAAACATGTTTTAGTAAGTATTGCTTTTTATTTTGATTTCTAATTGTTCATTGATAATAGATATGTTATTTATTTGTATGTTGATCCTGTGTCCTATGACCTTACTAAACACATCTATTTACTCAAGTAGCTTTTTTATAGGTTTGCATTTTCTATATAAATAACAGATAAATAAATAATTATCTCTGTGAACAGAGAAATTACTGTTTATTACTTGTTTATTTTCCATTCATGATGGATTTTATTTAATTTTCCTGGCTTATTGCAATAGCTAAAAGTGCCCCTACAAATTTGAACTCACAGTGATAAGAGTGGATATCCATGATTTTTCCTTATCTTTGAAAAATATCACTTAGTCTTTGACCATTAGGTAAATATTAGCCCTCCGTGTTTCGTATATGCCTGTATCAGACTGAAAAGGTTCCCTTATATTCCTAGTTTGCTGAATTTTTACAAGGAACGGATGCTGAATTTTCTTAAATGCTTTTCCTGTGTCTACTGATATGATCAAATGGTTTTTCTTTTTTAGTTTGTTAATATGGTCAATTATGTATTGATTGGACTTTGTTAAACTAACCTTACATTTCTGAGCTAACCCCTAGTCAGTCATGATATATTATACTTTTGTTGGACTCAATTGCCTAGAACTCTGTTTATAATTTTTCTATAATATTTATAAAGCATATTGGGCTGTACTCTTCTATTTTGTGATATCTTTCTTTAGTTTTAGCATTAAAGTTATTACATTGGTCTCACAGAATTAGTTTTAAAATACTCCCTTTTCTCCAATTTTCTGAAACAGCTTATTTAGAATTGTTATTATTTCTTCCTTAAATGTTTGGTGCAGGTTACCAGTAAAGTCATTGTACCTGCAATTTTCTTTATGGAATGGTTTTGAACTACAAATTCACAGCCATATTTATCCCTAAAAATGTTTTAGTAAGTATTGCTTTTTTATCAGATTATCAGATCATTTATTTCTTCTTGAATGATATTTAGTAGTTTGTACCTTCAAGAAATTTGTGCATTTTATTTAAATTGTGGAAATTATGAGAAGTGTTCATGATATATGTTATATAATAATAATCCTTATTATCATTCTGTTTAATATCTGTATAATCTATGGTGATATTACTCCTCTCATTGATAATGGGAATTTGTGTTTTCTACCCCCACTTTTTTTTTGGTCAGTTGGGCTGGAAGATTGTCAGTTTTATTAATCTCTTCATTTGGTTCCATTAATGTTCTTTATTGTTTTCCTGTTTTCTATTCCATTGATTTCTACTCTAAAATATTTATTATTTACTTTTTTCCACTGAACTTGAATCTCATTTGCTCTTTTTTGCCTCATTTCTTGAGATGAAAGATGAGGTAATTGATTTGAGATATTCTTTCAATACTAAAAAAGATTTAAAAAATTTCCCCTAATTTCTATATGTAGTATTTTCATTTTCCTTCAGTTCAAAATATTTTCTCATTTCCTTCCTTGCCCTATGGGTTGTTTACATGTGCTATTTAGTCTCTAAATATGTGCAGACTTTCCAGATGTCTTCCTGTCATTGATTTCTAATGTAATTCTATGTCCACTGTGGTCAAAGAACATATTTTGTAAAAGTTATGTGCATTTAAATATATTGAGACTTGTGATATGAGTTTGGTCTATCATGGTAAATTTGCAAAGAAGATATATTTGGCTGATGCTAGATGAAATGTTTTCTAAATGTAAATGTGGTCAATTTGGTTAATAATATTCAAATATTCTGTATCAGTACTTATTTTATGTCTACTTAGTCTACTAATTATTGAGAGAGGAATACTGAAATTTCCAAGGATGATTGTATATTTGTCTCTTTGTCCTTATAATTCTGCCAAACATGAAGATTTATTATTGGATGCATAAACACCTAAGACTGCATCTCCTCCTGAGGAGTAGAACCCTTAATTAGTATGAAAATGATCTACTTTGTCTCTAGTAACATTCTTGAAATCCACTTTGTAGTAACATTGCCCTGAAATCTACTTTGACATTAACGTATCCATTCTGGCTTTCTTTTGATCAGTGTTCACATGTTAGATCATTTTTTCTACTGCTTTATTTTCAGTTTATGTCTTTATATGTAAAGTGTGTTACTTGTAGCAACATAAATTTGGGCTCACTTTTTAATTCAGACTGAAAACCTCTACTTTTTAATTGAGGTATTCAGTGTACTTACATTTCAAGTGATTTTTTTGTGGTTGCACTGAAATATATTAGCTTCCTATTTGTCCCATCTGTTCTTTATTGTCTTTTTCCTTTGTATTTCCTTCTTTATAGTTAAATTTTTATGACTCCATTTTGTTTCCTTTGTTGGTTTATTAGCTACAATTTTGTTCTGTTATGGTAGTAGATGCCTTCACATTTATAGTAAATATCTTTAACTTGTCACAATTTATCTTCAAGTTAGTTATTATGTCTTCAAATATGTTATAAAAACCTCACCAATCCCCAGCAATACCTCCCCCCAAAAATTCACAATAATATATTTTCATTTCTCCTTTCCAAACTTTGTGCCATTCTTGTCAAACATTTCGATGTATATAAATCCCACTCTGCATTATTATATTTGTTTAAATAGTTAACTATCTTTTTAAAAAACTTAAATAGTATAAAAATATTTGATCTACTTATCCAAGTAGTTATCATTCCTGCTGCTCTTCATTCTTTTGTGTAGACCCAGACTGACATCTAGTATAATCCTCTTTCACTTGAAGGACTTTATTGAACACATCTGTAGTGCAATTTGTTTTAGCTTTTGTATGTCTGGGGAAAAGTATTTATTTTGCTTTTGTTTTTTGAAAGATAGTTTTTCTGGGTATAGAAATCTAGGTTGACAGACCTTTTGTTTCCATTCTTTAAAAATATTCCTTCACTGTCTCCTCACTTTTTTTATGACAAGAAACCTTATATTTATTCTTCTTATTCTAGAACTTTCTTCTGAGATATGGGTAAATTGGAAATAATTTGGAGTTTGGCTTTCAACATATGTGATACAGGACTGGACCCCTGTTCAGCTGAGAGCTAATCTTCTCTCACTTCTGAAGCAAATCCTTCCTAAGTACTCTACCAAATGCCATATAAAATCACAAAACTTTTCCATTCCAATTGGTTGGAACAGGCACTTTTCCTATTCCTGTGTGAACATTAAGCACTGTTTGTTTCCTTCCACCTTTTCAGATGTTTATATATAAATAAAATGAGTGAATAGTGAACAAACAAATGAATATATAATATATATATATATATATATATATATATATATATATCTTCACACATATAGACATGTAAAGAAATTACAGAGATAGCAGTAAACAAAGCACATAAACTTCCCTGCCTACTAAGGGAGGAGAATAGTAGGGGTAGGGAGGAGAATAGTAGGGGTAGGGAAGAGAAACACAGTAAATTAGATGATAGTGCTGTGGAAAAATAAAAATAAGAAATCAGAGAATATTGATAAGAACTGTTAGTATGAGCATTAAATGATACTGAATTTGAATTACTTAAAATAGAAGTATACAGAAAATACATAGAAATACACAGAAAATATTAGGGCCCTATAAAAGTATATCTAAAACAGGCAAAAATATTTTATTCTCTAGATTACTTTCTCCAGTTTCTTCTACCTTTCTGAGTAATCCTAATTCATAATAATGTGATCCAAACAAGAGAATTTTTCCAGTGATTTAATATTAAAGTCAGCAGAGAAATTGTCTAGAATGTTTTTTGCAATTCTACTACAAAATGAAACCTCTTATATTAATATTTTCATGTGGAAATGGAAGCTTTAGTGAGTCTGTTTCACTTGATTAAAAATGTGATCTATTTTTAAAAATTCCTTGAGCAGACTTGTTGAAATAAAAACTTCATCATGGTGACTATATTAAGTACATAGATCTACTACATGATAAAGCTATCCCACTTCTGGGTATATATCCAAAAGAAATACAGCATGCTGAAAAGATACCTTCATGCTTGTGTTCACTGTGTGGCTAAGATTTGGAATCAATGTAGATGCCCATAAAGAGATGAATGGCTAAAGAAAATCACAGACACACACACACAGCCCACAGTAAAACTATTCTGCACTAAAAAAGAAATCCTACTATTTGCAAGAAAATGGACGTAACTAGAGGACACTATGTTAAGTGAAATAAGGCAGATGTAGAAAGACAAGTACCACATGTTCTCTCTCATGTGGAAATATTTTTTAAAAATGGATCTGATTATAGAATAGTGATTACTAAAGATTGGGAAGTGAGAGAAAGAGGGTAGATAAGGGGGATTAGATCTGATAAGTATACACTTATACCTGTGTTGAAATATCACACTGAACCACATTAACATGTACAATCCATGTTTAAAAAAAGAAGTTAACGGAAAGGACAATTTGGCATGACATAGGCCCTAATTAATCTACTAATTGCCATATATTTCAGTCATTATATGTTAATGTTGAACCTAGAAGCTTTAACAGCTAATATCAAGGATTTAATTTACTATAATATTAGAAAGTGACTGTCATTTTGGATAACCTGTATCATTAAGAACAAAGTCGAATGACTACAGAACTTATAATAAAATGAAAATTATAACAAATATTCAAGTTGGTGTCCTTTTGAGTCTGATCCATGTGTTATATTTTTAATATTTAAAATAAAATTAGAAAACAATTAGGTAATTGTTTTAGTACAAGCAAAATTTGTTCCAATATCCTGGAAATATTTTCTTTGGGATAGTTATAAAGGAATGGCCATCAAAAGGCCCAAATTATTGATGGTATATTTCTAAGGTATATTCCTCTTTCCATAATTTGTATACAAAATGCTAAATTCAAGCACTGAAATTCTAAATAGAATTATAGTATTTGCCTCTCCAAAAGTGTCTCTTTTTTTAAAATATTTTTTAGTTGCCCATGGACCTTTATTTTATTTATTTATATGTGGTGCTGAGAATTGAACCCAGTGCCTCATGCATGCTAGGCAAGCACTCTACCACTGAGCCACACCCCAGCCCCTCCAAAAGTGCCTTTTTATATAAGATCACTTAAACATTTTTCACATACACTCAAAAGAAAACTCATTTTCCAAATAACACAATGAATCACTGCCTTGTGAAACATTCTGCTTTTCTATAAAAAATACATTATATTCATTTTGTCCTTGCTAGATCATTGGTATCATTACTTATGCTAGTCTCTAGGAAGGGGAAAAAAAAGGGATTTTATCAAAGTGATTTACTTGTGTCAGGCCTGGAAGTGAACTGAAAGCAATGGCAGTTCTTATATAAAGGATAGCATAATTGAATTATTGCCTTTTAAGTGATTGAACACAGTGGTGCATATCAGAGCCATCTCTTCAGAAGATGTTACAAAAAGTAGTCAGCCATGTTGTTTACTTTATGTCTAATCCCTATTTGCAGCAGAATGAAAAGTGCAAAGAATTTGTATAGCCTAGAAGCCTATTGCAAGGATTTCTAAAATGCTGTATCCTCAAAAATAAGGGATGACTCACCTAATAGGGTAAGTGACTTAGGTCTTTCAAGCTATGACAGTATCTTGTCATGCTCAATTCTGTTATATCCCAGTACAAGAGAATTTAGTTTTAGTAGACTTACTTTTGGATTTAAAAAGTAAATAAAATGGATACCATTATTGAAGGTTAGCCTTTCTAGCATCTACTGCTAAATTATTGTCTAGGCAAAAGAGTATATCACTCTCTTAGGTGAAAAGAACTCTTAGACTACTTTGTAACCATCAATTCCAGGAATAATATACATGTCAGAGACACAATCAGAGCCAAAGATGGACAAAATAAAGGATGGTGACAATGATTTTCTTTGCTCCTGCCAAAATGTACAGAACTACTTCAAGTCATTTGGACTATTCATTCAAACTCTAGACAAGCAATGCTCTACCAATATTGGAACTGGCTGCCCTTCCTTTTTCTTTGAAATATCTCAATTCTCAAAAAGCAAAGCCTTCCCTTTCCTCTCACATTCTCCTCCACATCACCACTGTTCCAAATAAATTCCTCTTTTACTGAACTTACTAGATTGATAGCAATTACGTGCTTGCATTGACTATCTTCACTATTGGACTCCTGGCCCCAGATCAGGGAAGAAAAAAAATACAGTGCTTCCTTTGTTTAAGCTGGGGTTCTTAGATGTGGTGTACATCGGAATCACCTGGAGGGTTCCTCACCACAAACTGTCCACAAACTGTCCTAGAGCTTCAGACTCACTATATCCAGGGGGTGAATGTGACATCTAATGTGTTTTCAAGTGACACTGATGCCAGTGGCATGGAGGCCACACTCAAGAAAACCACTGCCCTAGGAAGCAGTTTAGGAGTGTGTTTGCTAGAGCTGCTTAACTTGTCCTTACTCTGCTGCTTGTCAGCTGTATGCTTGAGGGCAAATTACTTCACTTTCCTTGTCTCCATTTTCTCCCTGTAAAATGGGGATTTTAATATGATCTCTCTCTTAAAAGTTAGGGTTAAGTGAATTCATGCACATATACGGCTTAATTGTCATCTAGTACATAAGTGCTCAGTAAATGTTTATAAATAATAAAATTAAATTTTCTTTATTATTATTAATGACTATCAAGATCATGTGTTCCCAAAATGTGGTTACATAATCATATTCATTTTAGATGAAATTAACACTGCCAAGCCCTACAACTTTCCATGCTTCATTTAAACCATCCTTCCTACTATATCTACCTATTTTTTTCTCATATATATATAATTAAATGTTATTTCAATTTAAACTTTAATTTTCTATTCTAAATATAGACCTGGCAAAAACTGCTCAAGGATAAAATGTCAAATTCATTAAAATCAAACCTAAATTTTGGAAAACAAAGTATTTAAAGTTGTTGCTCATCAACTTGTTCAACAACAAATTTATATCATGTGTCTCACTGGATATTTATAAATAACTCCTTGTCACAATATTTTGCTAAAGATTTATGCAGATATATTATAAATTATAATATATCAATATTTGTAGCTTCCACAGAATAGTTGATAAATGAAAAATTTTAGGTAATACAATTTGAGATGTATTATAAATCATTAATTTTAATTTGAGAATTGAAATATGCAATCAATTTTAGAAAAACAAAGTAACTAAATTAATCTTTGAAAAGCTTTTAGACTTTATTTTTATTTGACTAAATCTTATTGATTTTTCCTTTCCATAGTAATATACATTTCTAGTTTTATATTATAATTAGTAACTTAAATAATATTTCAGTGAAAAAAACAAAAACCTAGTTTTGTAAGTCATAGGGCTGTGACAACTAGAAGAAAGCTTTTATGCAAAGTACAGATTACTTAGCCTATAAATAAACTTCACTAAATTGTGAGGCAGGGAACATAAGTCCTTTACACTCAGATAGAAAGATACCAGCAAGAACAAAAAGCAGGATAATTCTCAACTGTAAGTCAACTGTGAACAACTGCTACTCCAACTCTCTCACAGTTTTTTAAAACAAATGTTTCCTTTTAGAAGTTGTGGATAAATGAGTAACCTCTTAAATGAAGAAAAACATTTCTCTAGTTAAAGGAATATTTAACTATTCCTCCTATAATTTGAAAAAAAAAAGAAATTAACTCTTAACATCCATCCTTTCTCATTTGTAGTTTTCTTAACAGACAATTTAAATTTTATTAAATGAAGAGATTTTATCAAAGAGCAAAATTTAATATAGTTGCTAAGCAAAGTTGTTTTTATTTTATGCATGTAGACTTTTATACCAAGTCATTTTCATTGGAGACTTTAAAAAAAAAATGGCTTCTTTCCCAAGAAGCTAAGTAATCAGATTCCTTATATCTAGGCTTTGATTTCTTCCATAAAAGAGGGTGTGGAGGGGAATAGCAGGATGGACTAGATGATCTCGTATGTTCATTTTGACTCTAATGGTTTATGAAGCTATAAATAGAGCTGTGTGCCACATAATGACATTTCAGTCAATGACAGAACACATAGATAAGGATGGCTGTATCCTACAGCTCAGGTGTGCACTAAGCCACACTACCTAGGTTTGTATTAGTATACTCTGTGATATTCATACAACTGCACAATTGTGTAATGATGTAATTCTTAGAGAATATCCCTGTACGTAAGTAACACATGACTATATATAAACAAAAGTAAAAATTGTAAAATAGCTAGTTTGGAAAAGTCAAGTGCTAGTTGCAAAGAAACCTGGGTGCAGCTGGCTATAGGCAAATCACTTCAGCTGTCTGGACCCTAGTTGCCACAATTGGTATAATGACAGGGATAAAGTGAGAAGTTCTTAAATTTAATTCTAACGTCAAAATAAAAACTTACTATTAAATTTTTTTCTGAAAATTGAAAAGCAAACTGCCAAGGCACACCTTAATACATATAATAAAGTTGAAAATAATTTCTTGCTTTTTAATCCATATTTGAGAAAAAGTAAATCGCATACCAATAATTAAGAAAAAAAGCTATTTCATTTCTACAAGATTAGAATCTTATAATATGCTGTTCAGTAGTCACAAAGATAAAATTCAATTTTAAACTACTTGATTTTTGATTCTTGGTTCTGACATCTACTATGATCTGAATGTTTATGGCCTGTCAAAGTTTATATTTGAAACCTAATCCCCAATGTGATAATATTAAGAGGTGGGAATTTGGAAGGACTAGGTCATGAGGTTGGAGCCCTCATGTATGAGATTGGTGCCCTTATAAAAGAGACCTAAAGGAGCTTGTTTCCTTCCACCAAGAAGGCACCATCTATAAACCAGAGACAGAGATATGAACCAGACAACAAATCTGCCAGCACCTTGATCTTGCACTTCCCAGCCTCTAGAACCATGAAAAACAGATGTTAGTTATTTATGAGCCACATAGCTTATGGCTTTTGTTAAAGCAGCCCAAGTAGACTAAGACATATCTAAGTAATATTATGCTGCTGGGTTCCCTCCTCCAAGCAGAAGTGACATAGATGTCCTCTGTCCTCCCCATCTCAGAAGCCCTAATCTACTCCACAGCTCCTATTACAGAATGCAGGTCCCAGGAGAGCACCATGGGTCAGTAGGAGCAGGGGTAAGGGACTGCAAAAAGTAGCATTAGCTTTTGCCGTTTCCTATCTTTAGTATTTCTTTCAAGTAGCTTCCTTCTTCTGTAGTGGTTCCCTTTATTCAGGATTATTTGATGGATTTTTTTTATATACACTTCATTTAAATGACACTTCACTTCTATTTTATTACAGAGATTTCACAATCTACTTTGTAGAAGTCTCCATAATACCCAAATATCATTGCATTTATGAAAGATTAAGGGAATCAGCTAAGTTATGAGCCATAATAATTTCGTTATTCACTAGGCTTAAGCTTAATCTGTATTTTTCTGAGCCAGTATAATTCTCTCTCCTCCAACAAACAATATAAACAATCTTTTCCCTGGCCCAAATCTATTCTGATTTTCTTTTAAAGAGATAACAGTGATAATGAGAACTTAATTTGTTAGCTACTTGGGTAACAACTATCAGATTGAACTAATTGGTTCATGACAGGCATGCTTTCTTCAGGAGTCCTAAGTGGCAGAGTTCTGTCTCTTCTGAGCTAGACAGAGAGCTTGGAAGAAAGCCCAGACAAGCAGACATCCTACGCGGGGGAAGGTGAAAACAGGAGAGAGGAACTAGGTGCACAAAACTGCATTGCAGAAAGTCTCATTCTGGATCAAACTCTAAGAAAATGACTAATATGTCCAAAATTCCAAGGAAGAGGAGGATTTTAAAAGAAATACCTCTACTATAGGACAGCCAGAGAGACTACTGAGCATAGCACCTATTCAGATCTCCCAGGAGTCCACTGAGCTGGCTCAAGAGCCAGTGTACTGGATGAGATCCATAAAGTAGAGAAGGGAAATCTACATAATTCTTACATTTCATTTCACTATGAATTACCTCCTCTCCACCTCTAAAGTCATCAGCAGAGCACTTGACAATGTAAAATGGGTTCCACTAGGAAGCTCACTATAGTGTACTCAGAGTCTGGAGTTGTCTTCAGGGGACCCTCATTCTAAGAAAGTGCAAAGAAGAGAAAAAGTGATATTCAAAGGATTACCTGCCCCCTCTTTCTGTCGTTTCGCATAGTCTGTGGGTAAAGGAAACAGGAACCAAATGCCAATAATGCCCCCTAAAAACTCTATCCTTTGAGTAGGCAATAAAAGCAAAGGAAAAAGAAGGTATTTTCCAATCCTTTAACAAACTGATATTTTAGTAATCTTTTTAACACCTACTTTCCTAATTTTCTTAATTCTAATTGTCTAAAGGCTCTGCAAGGTTCTAGTACTCTAAAAAAGAAAAAAAAAATTACAACCTATCTTAGTCTGCTTTGTACTACCAATCACAAAATATGTGAGAATAGGTACCTTATAAAGAAAAGAGATTTACTTAACTTGCGGTTTTGGAGGCTCAAAGTCCAAGATTGGGTGACCGCATCTGGCAAGAACCTGATGCTGTGTCATAACATGGTGAGTGGCATCATGTGACACCATGTGTGAGAGTGATGATGGTGTGTGCAGAAGAGAGAGAGGTCACATGGATATAGAGAAAGCAAGCAAGCAAGAGTCTCAGGGTGAGCAGTTTAGTCCCTCCAGAGTAAGGACTCACTCCCTTAAGAAAAGTGTTAATCCCTCCTGGTGACCTAATCATCTCATAATGTTGCCAATCCCACTACTGCCTCATGGAGACAAAGCCTCAGTTTACAGCCTTCAAGCCATAGCAACAGCCTGGTTTTCAATTCCTCACAATAACTGAAGCACAAGATTAGAAGATGGACAAAAGTAACACAGATAACTGAAATCTATCGGGAATCATTGAAAAGTGTGCATCTCCAAGCTGTTAAGTTTTCCCACTCTGTCATCTTTCTTCTGGCTTGAACTGCAAGTGCTAAAACAACCCTAATAGCATGTCTCCACTACCTCTGTAGGGACAGGCAGGACATGTATTAGCAGAGATCAGATATCTCCAGCTTTGTCAAGTAGTGTCACCATGTGGGTCTCACAATGAGGTTAGGATTCTTCTCATTTTAATTACAGAAAAAGAGGAAAAATCATCCTAAGAAGGTAAAATTTATAGGTTTCCTTGATGCCAATATTTCATAGCCCTTTAAGGCTCTAAGCAGATAAATCAGCAAACTTTTTCTGTTATGAGCCAGATAGTAAATATGTTAAGCTTTGCAGGCCATATGGTCTCTGTCACACATACTCAGGCAAACACATTCAATATATAAACTTAAAAAAATGACTATTTCCAATAAAACTTTATTGATAGACTTTATTAAAATTTACTCTCCTATTTTACATGCCAGGACATATTACTGTAAAAGTTTTTCAGCCATTTAGAAATGTGAAAAGCCATTCTTAGTTTGTGGGCTGTGTGAATAAGGTGACAGACTCATTTGCCATCCCTTGCTCAAGGTTGTTTAACTGATTAGATATAGGCCCTGCTGACCCTGCATTATTTATAAAGAAAATCTTCTGCATCAGAAAATGCAAACCAGCCTAGATCTATGATGGGACCACACAATATTTTCTGGCACTGTAAGTCATTATGAAAGATCCATAAATTATCCACAAATTGTATACTTCTTTAGCAAATCTGCCAACATGCTTACTGTTCACTGCCTTGATGTAGATAAAACTTCTATAAATTCCCAGAAATTAGATTTGCAACTTGATTTCCTAAAGTCTCCCTCCTCATCAAAACCAACAGAGAGCGAGTTCTGAGCAAAAAAGAAAGCCCACTGGGCTTTTTTTGTCCAATTTCATGTGTGTTTGAAAGTTTTATTCAATATAAGGGGTTTTAAAATCTCTTTTACAGAGACTCTCAGTATGAATTCCAAACCAATGGGGTAATATAAACATATATTTAATTTCCTGCTCCACTGATATGACCAAGAAAACAAGAGAAACTCAAAAAATTAGATATGGTGCCAATGTCATAATTAGATATTTCAGCCACAAACAGGAGAGGAGTGAGGGAGGTATCCACCAGCATGCCACCTGTCAAAGAAAGATATCTAGAAGGAGTAAACGAGAAGGCTTCTGAGCTAAATCACTACTTGGAGTAATGGAAGTTAGATGATCGCAGATTTTTGAGTACTTGATAGGGAGCAGATTCTCATACTTCTGGAGTCCCAAAGGACAGAATTAGCTCACAATGCATTTGGTACACCCAAGTATGTGAAGCCATGACTGTGAACAGCTCTGGAGGAGGGCACGGGTCACTTGGTGTGGAAGGGAGCACTGCACCAGCTGGTTTCTAGCAGCCAAGGTAGACAGAGCTACATCATTGCAAAGATAATGCTCCTTTTAAAGAGGCTGCTTCCCTCTAACTGCAACAACTCTCTAATCCACACAGAATTACTGTGTTTCTATATTAGCAAAACGACAGTAAATTTATTCCCCTTTCTTCAGTCTGCATTTGGAAGATGTGAAAAAGCACCAGATACTTATATTCAGAATTAACTTTAGCTTCTAATATTAAACAGGTATTTCATTCTATAGATTGCTTAGAGAAAAAAATTGGACATTACAAAGCATTCAGCAATTCAAAAGAAGGGTTATTTAATAAAGCAAAATAAATTATTCCTTCTGAAACAGATTTGTTGTGAGAAACAGCAAGACATGGTTTTAAATCTCTAGCTTGTGTTTTCAAATTTTCAATGAGATTTAAGAAGACTGTATTAATAAAACAGCAAGTAGTAGCCATGAAATGGAAATATTTGAACTTGTAAAAATTTTCTGGAAACAACAAAATACCAACACATTTTATAGGAACTCCGTAAAGATAGTAAACAGAATATTGGATGCTGCAAAAAAGAGAATCAACAAATTGGAAAACTGATACAAGAAATTCTCCCAAAATTCACAGTAAAAAGTTAAATATATAAGAAAAATAGAGAATAGATTTGAGAGATGCAACATATGTTGCATGACAGGAGTTTTAGAAGATCTGAGTAGAGCAGACCAATTGGAAGCTAGGAGAAACAGAAGGAAGAGGAGGAGGAGAAAGAACAAGAAAAACAGGAATAAAATCTTCCTGAGCTCAATTAAAACTTCAGTTGTTAAAGTGAAAGCTTGAATCATTTTTAAAAGCTAATGAAAAAAATCTACAGTGGGACAGATATTGATACAATATATGAATTTTAAGGATAAAGAAAACATTCTAGAAATATTTTCTACAGACAGGAAACAGGTAAGTGTCCTGTAAAGAAAAAACAGTGAGTTTAGCATTAACTTTCATTCTGTAATATGTAAAACATAGATGCCAAACCTAAAAAAGAGAATTAACAAGTTCTGAGGAAAGACTAGTAAGGTTGATACATAACAAAAGAACCTCTCAGATAGGCAAGATCCCATAAAGAAGACCAGCATGACCTTCCTCAGTCAATTACTCAATGTTTACTAGCAACTGAGAATGAAGTCAGAATACAATTCCAATAACTGAAGAGAGTATAGAAGAAATGAGCAATAGCAACAAAATGAGTGGCTCGCATTAAATTTACAATGATTGTGATTAATGTGTTGCAATCCTTCTATTAACATTAAGGAAATATCTAAAGAAGACCATAAAAAAGACACATGGATAAAAGTCTATATTTTAAGTATTTGAGATTATTTAAACACAAATTATTGGCTGAGAGAGAGGTAGTATATGTAGTTACTATTTTGTCAGACAAGAAAATATATAAATGTATAAATTCATTCTTGGCAAAAAAAGAGAAATACCAACTTTATGATTATGTTCTTCTAGAATTTTTAAGGTTATTTTAGACATTAAGGATGTTAATAATTATTGAAAGAAATATAATGAACATTACAGAAAGCACTTTGGTTTCTGACAAACTGAACTAGGTTCACATGATTTTTGTACAAATCATGTGACTGTAGACAAAGTGTTAAATTCTCTAGGCTTCAGGTGCATCAACTGTAAAATAGAGATGATAATAGTCTCTTTGTTATGTGACTGTTCTCAAGAGTAACTGAAATGTACCAAGTATATAGCTCACTGCCTGACACACAGCAAATATGGAGTGTTTGTTCTTATTGTTATTATTATTGTATTAAAAGTATAAAGTTTTATCTGGGCATGGTAGCACATGTAATCCCAGTTGCTCAGTAGGCTGAGGCAGGAGGATCCTGAGTTCAAAGCCAGCCTCAGCAATGGTAAGGTGCTAAACAGCTCAGTGAGACCCTGTCTCTAAATAAAATACAAAACAGGGCTAGAGACGTGGCTCAGTGATTGAGTACCTCCATCTTCAATCCCTGGTATCAAAGAAAAAACCAAAACCCAAAACCCAGAGAAGTGAGGAGTCTTGGCCAGAAGAGTGAGAAAAGGAGTCTTGGGAGCCAAGGGAGGGAATCAACAACTGTTCTAAATGCTGCTGCTGACAAGCTAGTAGGATGAAGACTAGAATGGGCCTGGCCACTAGGTTTAGAAATGGTGAGGTCGCTGGTGACCTGGAAAAGATGGGCTGGGGGATACTAGTGATGCAAGGCTACAAAGCAGAGCAGAAGAAAGGAAAGCAAGGAATTGGAGAAGGAAATACAACTTCTTAAGAAGCTTTACTCTAAGAAGGAGCAGAAAACTGGGAAAGGCAAATGAACCATGAGAGGGTTGTTTATGTCCTAATGAAGATAGATCAGGATATTTCTATGTTGATGCAAGAAGGGAGCATATTACTATAGGAACATTTTTAAAAATCAACAGGCAAACAGAGCAAAACTTTTTAAAAGATGGCAATGTAGATTAGACAAATTCAAGGAAAACAGCACTAAATGGGACAGAAGTCAATTTATATTTGTGAATTTGGAACAAACTGAGAACACTCTAAGTATTCCCTCCAAAGAATACTGCACCCAGATGGATTTGTGAGCCAGATTGATAAACTCTTCAGGTAAATGATTACTTCTTTGCTATTTAAACTTATCCAAAAAAATTAAAAGAAGGAAAATATTTCATTTAATTTGAACAAACTAGCAAAAACCTGACACTCAAAACTGATAGAGAAGGAAAAACAAAGTCACATCTCTGTTATGAAGATTGACACAAAAAAGTTGTAAAAAAAATATGAGTAAGTTATATTCAGCAATATATTACAAGAATAACAAAATTCAGGTAGAATTTATTGCAGAAATATAAGGATGGTTCAACCTAGATAATATGACTATAGTTAATCACATTGTTATGCAAAAGTAGAAAAATAACTAAAATAACTTAATAGATATTGAAAAGCATTACATATAAATTCAATTAAAATTAAGTTAGGAAAATATTCTTAATTCAGGCATAGATGGGTACTGCATTTATATGACAAAGAATATCCATCTAAAACTGAAAACCATCAAAAACTATGCCCACTACAGGCATTATTAGATGAGTCAAAAATAAGAGAAAAATGCCAATTATTTTTAATTTTTTATAGTATCCTAGAAATTTTAGTCAGTGTCATAAGATAAGAAAAAGATAAAGTGTATCTATTAGAAAAGAGAAAATTATTGGTTTTGTAAGTGATATAGCAATCTGGAAAACAGATTAAACTAGAAATTTATTAAAACTAATTTTTTGTTCAGTAAAATAGAAGAATGCTAAAGACTTGGAAATCAATAGTTTTTACAGATTAAACTAGGCAGATTTCTAATTTAAAATTTTATTTACAAAAGCAATCTGTGTCCCCCCAAAAACTCTAGTACAATATTTTCCAATAGAAATGTAATGTGAGCCACAGAACTAATTCTGAAATAGTTTGGTTTCCACATTAAACACAACACATATTTTATTTAACCTAAATCAAGATATCCTTTAATATATAATCAATATTTTAGAAGTATTAGAGACATTTTCATTCTTTCTTTTATCTACTGAGTCTTCAAAATCCAGTCCAGACACTTTTTTTTTTTAAATAGGGAAAGAGGGGATTGTTCCATTGGTCTGTAGTTTTTTTCATTTTTGGTTTACATCTAAAGCACATCTCAATATGGAATATTTTAAGTACTCACCAATAGCTATTGAATTGGACAGTGCAGCTCTCAGAGACCTAGGAATGTGCCTAAGAATACACATGCACGACTTACAAACTTGAAAATGCCAAGACTTCTTAGAACATAGGAGAAGATTACAATAGAAGAACAAATATGGCATATTTCTAAAATGGAAGACTTAATATCTAACTCAACGTTCCAATGATTTTTTAGAGGACTTAACAAAATGATCCTAAGACAAGAAACATAAAGAGTATTTTAAAAAGCTGAAAATGACAAGTAAAAAGAACATTTGAAATCTTAGATATTTAGGTATCATCAACTTATCAATTTATGAAAATTATAACAATGTAATAGTGGTATTTTAATAAACTAAAAAGGTATAGATAAGAATCTGGTATTCATGAGGGGAGAATTATAAATAGAAAATTAATATTAGTAAATATATTAGGGCCACTTGTAAAAATAAATCAGGTAATATGTCTATTTTATATCTTATATGAGTTAAAGATTTAAGTGGAAAACTAGAAAAGAAGAAAGTGATAGAAATCTATAGTTGAATATTCATGTAATTTTGGAGTGGAGAAAATCTCCCTAGGACAAAAATCATAAAGAGAACAATACATTTTCTGATAAAATCTTTTATTTCTCAAAAACATAAAAGGTTAATTTTTCAAACTGGTAAAATGATTCCAAAATATAGGAACAAAAATATGAACACTCTTGATACATAAATAGTTTTTACAGAAAATGAGAGAAGATGAACAATCCAAAGGGGGGAAAAAACTGAGCTCAGGAAATAAATGGGCCAATTTCCAAAAAGAAAACACAAATTTTCACCTATCATACTGGCAAAGATTCAAAGATGATGATCATGTTTGATAAGAGCATAGAGAAGTGGGCAGTTAGTACAGTCTTTCTGAAAGGAAGCTTGGTGGTATGTATGAACTGATTGGAAACATGTACCTTTCCACTTATATGAGGTACCTACACCAGGCAAATTCATAGAGACACAGAGTAGAGTGGAAATTACTAAGCATTGGGAGTAAAAGGAATGGGGAGTTATTTTAATGGGTACAGAGTGTCTTTTTGGAATGATGAAAACATTCTGGAAATGGATGGAGGTGATGGTAGCATGACATCATGAATGTAATTACTGTCATGGAATGGCACAGTTAAAAAATGTTAAATGGGGGGCTGGGGTTATGGCGCAGTGGTAGCGTGCTCGCCTAGCATGCATGAGGCACTGGGTTCGATCCCCAGCACCACATAAAAATAAAATAAAGATATTCTGTCCACCTACAACTAAAAAATAAATATTTTTTAAAAAATGTTAAATGGTAAATTTTGTATTATGTATATTTTACCATTATTTTTAAAACATCCATGATTATAAAGTTCATTAAACCATTATTATACTACTGAACATTTAGGTTCTTCCTCCCAATTTTTAACATTAAAAATAGCACCACAATAAAAAGAAAAGAAAGTATAAGCCTTGATCTAGCATTTTTACTTGTCAGTATCTGTCCTACCCACAAAAATCATGTGGGTCATAATTAAGAATATGTATAAAGAAAAACATTTTCTGCCTAACATGCTTATAATAGCAAAAAAAAAAAAATAAGGAATTTATAGCCAACACATTGGATTATTCAAATAAATTATGGTACCTAATGAAAAATAAGGCAGCCATTAAAAAGTATGGTCTAGACATAGATTAATAAGTATATAGGAAAAAATGATTTAAAATAGTTTGTGCAGTACAAACTTTAAAGGAAGTAAATGTTCCGTACATGCATAGAAGAGCACTTGGAAGAACGAACAGATAACAGGGTTTGTCAATGGTTATTTCTTAGTGAATGGGATTTCATTATTTTTATGTTTTTTCTTCCTTGTCATTATTTTCTGTTTTTTTTTTTTTTTTTCCAGTGAGCATGAACTCTTTTGGTAAAAGGAAAAAAATTAATAAAAGAAACATTTCTGAAGAAATAATTTTTAGAAAACATTCCCATATATTTTTCCTTTCTCAGGAGTAATACTATGCCTTTGTGTACCAGAGTACCCCCTGACTAAAGAAAATGCCAACTGGCAGACCATCTTCAGTTATCTATCATATGGAACAAGCAGGTAATTCTTTTTGTGATCTAAATAACTAGAAATTAGATTATATTAAGATATCCCTTTGGGCTTTTTAGACTGCTTCTTAGCTAGCCATAGTAGATATACTTTCTACTTTTGATAATGAGTTTGGTTTTCTGCTACAAGTGAGGAAGATGTTGTCCCTGAAAAGTAAAATTATACATGAAGTGAGACATTCTGCTGTTCGAACAGAATGTAGTAAAATTAAAGCTTGAAAAAGCTAATGCCTTTAAGAGTACCTGAAACTAATGCAGTTACAAAAGGAATAATACTGAGTTTCAAGATATAGGCAAACAGATCCGACCCTAAAGGCATTTTTGCTAGGTTGTCCCGCACAGTAAGTTGTAAATCTGGAACAGGAAACTTGAAATCATTAAGGTCACATATTCATAACATCATATTCAATTAGGTTAGAAAAGTGCAATATCTGTCATCATGTCATAAAAAGATGTGTTTTTCTCTCAGATCTCTTATGAAGAAAAGCTCCCAATATTATTACAGATAGGGCTGTTTTCAATCAGTTACAACAAGCAATTCAATTACTAGATGGTTTAGTGCAGTAACTGACTCCAGACTAATTTGATTTCTTTAGGTCTCTAAAGATCAATTGATCTGATTTGTCCCATCCCCAAAGGCTGTTTAGAAAAAATTCAGACTTAACTACCTGGAAATGAAATCTAAAACCTTGGCCAATTTCACACTACTTAGGTCATCTTGCAAACTTCCAGCTAGTCACGTAAGAGTGCTCTTTTGGCCCTCAGACCATTGAAAACTACTTAGCTTCACGTACATGTGATTGCTCCCACCTCAGGATGCTTATTCAATAAGTGGAAAATGTGGCCACATGCATTATCAAATCTGCCCTTTAGAGCAGTCAGACTGGATAGTCCTATCTCATGAGCACATGTGTGACTGACTACAAGGCTATTTTTACTCTAAGAGTAGTTCGTTGAGACCATTAACAGTAGACATAGATGGTGGACAAGCTGTGAGAGGCAATGCTCATCTAATACAATGAGAAACTTGCATTATTTTGCATTTTTATATTTATAAAGTGCTCCCATAAATGCAATCTTACTTGATTCTTCAATAAACTTCAAATGGAGCAGGGTTATTGTGTCTATTTCTAGATGAGGAAATAGACTCCAATTCAGTGACTTTTCCAGGATCTTTCTTTCAGGAAAAGGCAGAGCTGCACCCCTACCCTGTTTTCTCCCAATATATCATGCTTACCCCCTGATCTGAGACAGGAGATATGATCCATACACAATGAAAACCCATGACTACTGCCCCACTAAGTCATTGTTTGCATTCATACTTGAAACTCAAATAAAACTGAGGAAAAGTTCATTTAAAATCATTCCAGCTGCACAAACTCATCTGCATCAGAGCTTCTGGCCCTCAGAAGGAGGAATTGGAAAAGTCATGCCTAAATAAAGAAGGCTTTGTAGGTAAACTCCTTTCTTACCCAGACTGGTTACCACATTCTCACTGACTTATTCACCTAACTGAAGAATGACCCACTTGCCTTCTCTCTGCATTTTGCAGTGGATTTGCAACCACAAGCCCAAGTCTCCTACCTCGAGCTCACAACCCTCAACCACTTGTGAAACTCTCCAACTAATTAATCTTTCTTTTTGACTCAAATCCCGTAGTTTGCATCCAATGTTCAGCCAGTCCTGCTTGATCCTCTGCCCCCAAACAGAGTCTCTGTATCTTTTCTCCCCATTCAAACCACCTCCACATGCTCTGCCACTTGGGAAGGTGTAAGAAGAATCAGACATCATTATCTCTTAATGTGAGTCACCAAGACAGGTTGGGCTGAGGTCAGATGTGGCTATATGGTAGATAACAAAGAGTGTGGCAGAAATATATAGCAGTTGGTGAGGAAATCACACAAAGATGTGGAGATACAAATAAACCAAAGGGCTGGGAGCTAAGGTACTCAACTTGTCAACACAGACATCAGTCACATAAAAAATATAGAGAGAGTGTGTTAGCAAAATACAAATAACTGATTTGGTTAGAAGTCTCTTTGGGGAATATATTTTTTGACATTCATATTGGGCAAACTATGGATCTCAATATAGGCATTATCTGTGACCTAGATGGTCTCAAACTTCATGAACCATTTTAATTGAAAAGTGAGCTATGTTATAGGTACATGACTACTGCGTGTCTTCATTTAGGTCCTGAGACCTGATGTTTCTTCTGTTGAAGACAAACCATCTACTCTATAGGTAAAATTATGTAACCTTGAGTTAAATTATATATCCTTGTTTCAAACTTTCAAATTACCCTTATATTCTTGGTGTTAGCAAATACATCCATTTCAGAAGGCAAAAGGCTATCAAGTTTTCACTTTCCTGCAGACTTCCACTCATCAAGACATGAAACTTTATACCATCAAGAGGACCAAGACTTTGATAGCAGCAAAGCCCTATTTTTTACAGTGAAATGAGGGTCTCGACCAAAGAATCCCCTGTACTTAAACTGAGAATATGATAGATCCATTTGCAGCAGCTGATACAGATATGAACTGCATATCTGCTGAGTTTACAACTGGAAGGAAAGGGTGCAAAGAATTGGAGACTATACACAGTAGGGTTATGGTTCCTTGGCGTCGAAAGGCATGTGTTCTTACAAACTCACTCTTCTCTTTATCTTATCTGGACAAAAAAGTAAACAGAATTCTCCTTACCTCTCAATGTCAGTGAGCCTGGAGGAGTCCCGGAATCCTTTGGCAAAGGGATTGCTATCTATTTTCAGCTTGGTTATCTGGAAAGAAAAGAATGGGTACAAAATAATCTTATTTCCAGCTCAAGTAAGTAAAATCAGAAAGTTTGTTCACTTTTCATAGCATCCTAAGAATATAATAATGTCTGTCAGCATCGTGAGCAGGGTTTCAAGTGCTAGATCAGTTCACAGAAGAATGGATCATGGCCAAGATAGACACAATTAGATTTGGGAGTGAACCGGGTTTGAATCATTTAAGAGAATAGTGAAAGGCTAGAACTCAACTGGGGAAGGGGGAACTACCTAAGCGGGAGAGCTGTATACAATTATAGCATTGGTGGGCAAGGGAGAACAAAAGCAAAATTGTGAACTCACTCTGACTTAGCAACAACTTTTGTTAATACTATCAGCGTACCATAATAGATGAAAAAATTAAATGGCAAATAATATAGCCTCATGTTCAATACTATATTAATTACATGGCATAAATACATGATATAAAGCCTTCAGAATATAAGTTTACCCCTCTCCCTCTTTCCACTTGACTATATTAGAATCAAATTAGTTCATTCTTTGTTATCATCCATACAAAGTTATTTATAGAACTCTATGCTTATATAGAAACCGATACTTTCTAATAAGAGTTGCAGTATTAAGTGTCTATGCCAAAATATTTAAAAATGTTTTGTACTGGGGATCAAATCCAGGGGTGCTTTACCATGGAGCTACATGCCCAGTCCTTTTTATTTTTTATTTTTGAGACAGTGTCTCACTAAGTTGCTGAGAGTCTTAAACTTGCAGTCCTTCTACCTCAGTGCCCTGTGCCACAGGGATGACAAGCATGTGCCACTACACCCAGCAATATTTATAATTCTTATAATACTAACATTAATGTAGAAAGATCCATTAAATCATGCCTCCAGTGAAAAATACATTAGGTTGTGAAGCAAAAAATAAATGAAAACCAATTAAAAGATACTTGACATGGAAAATCCCTGTCAGAGATGAAAGGAACCTCAGAGAACAGTGAACCCATGGCCTCCTCGGACAGATGGTCCCACTGAGGCACAAAGATATAAGGACCAAGACACAGATGGTCAGTAACTGAATTAGAACAGAGGAAGCCTTCCAAGAGAGGTATACATAGTTCATCAGCATCAAAATTAGAACCCATGTTAATATTTGCAGGGAAACATACAAAATATTCTTAAAGGGAAGGCAGTCATGGATTAAGAAATTGTAAAACAATTTCTTTCAATATGAGCTTTTCTATCTGATATGTTATCTGTATATGTTATTCAAAATAAGGAATCAACTAGAACAGGGTATGTGAAATAATATGTTGCCAAGTATAACTTTTCCTCTAATTAAAGTGTATCCATGGTTCCCTTTAAACCATCAACACCTAAATAATTTATTTTCTCATTACAAAAGATGCTTCAAGTTTTCTTAATGTGAGCTAAACTTGCAAAACTGCAACAAGCTCTTCATCTCCCTTAAGATGGAAATACTGCTGTATAATCCAGACCAGATGGACAGTTTTGCTCTATCAATAACACTAAGGAGTCATAAGATGGGTTTTCTGTGGTAATAACCTTTAAGGGCATTTAAGTGTCTCAGAAATGTTTATCTTCAGTTTATGAGCATTCACTGTAGAGCACCAAAAGAAAATAACCAATTTCCTTTTCACTTAGTTATGGAAATTAGTAAACAGGGAAAAAATAAGCAAGATAAAAATCTGACCACAATGGAGAACAACATCTACTTAGAGCATGTACACAAATAACATACAGGCCATCTAAGTTTGCCTCTATAATGTGCTATCAAGAGCTGGTGGAGAGCCTTTTCTCACATGTGGCTAACATTTACCAAAGAGTTGTCGGCTCTGGCAGACTAGGACTTAATTTTTGAGACTGATTTTTCAAGAAGGAGAAAATTCTTGTTTCTTTTTGAAATAAATCATAAACATCTCTTAACACCCAGACCATCAATATATTCTAAAATTGTAAGTACCAACGAGATTTTCAAATCCTCAAGGGCAAAAGCTATGTATCTTTCTACTGAACAATTATAATTTAAAATATTTTATATTTCTAAAGTGTCCTATCATTCATGAAAATTTTTTTTGCAATAGTTCAACAACTATTTAATGAAGATTACTTCGTGCATGCACTATGCTAGATGTTGGATAGTTCATAGATAAAGTACACATTATCTTGGCCCTAATGGAGTTTAAGAGTCCTTGGAGCAGGCAGAGAGATGCAGTGCTAACTGGAACTTAAAGGTGGCAGCATGTCCCTACAGGGTTAGTCACCTTAAGGGTGAATCAAACCCAGTCAAAAATATCAAACCAAAACTACAGAACAGAATAATAAAGGTGAGCCTTCCTTCAACTAACATGTTTATAAAATCAAAAAGTGAATGGATTTTCCAGTGTTAAAATGTTCTAGAGATAATAGCAGATAACATATCAGATAGAAAAGCTCATATTGAAAGACATTGTTTTACAAATGTTCTTAAATGTGAACCACAGCAAGCTTTTTTTATCCCAGTGTAAACTAAGAGGGCAGAAAGAATTATCTATCATTTATAATTTCTAAACACTTTGTCCCTGAAAAAGATTTTGAAATATATTTGGTCTTTTTCATATTTCCAAAAATAAAAATTAATGGCTCAGAATGTGATGAGTGTAGAGTGATCTTAAAGCCTTCAGTCCCTAAGACCAGATAGAATATGTACTTTCAAAATGTGCCTTGTTCACTGTCTCCCTTATCTGATGTTACTGCCACATCTTTGAACAAGGAACTGAATTAAATTCAACATGAGTTTTCAGATTTCTTTGAATTTTCTTTCATTATTAGAATTATCTACTTCAATATCTCTTAAACCCAGATTTAATAATCCCCAGGAGTCTCAATGGTAACTTTTTCTTCTGCATTTTGATATAATTTCAGACTTCAGAAAAGTTGCAAGAATTGTATATGGTACTTTATACACTCAGATTTACTACCTAGGAACAGAATGATTTAATTTTAGGGTATTAAACAGAAAAAAAGACTTTGAGACAATTACCAGGTATTTACTTTCTCTGTGGACCATTTTATCTAATTCTGGAGAAAGTAATTGCTTTTATAAATTAGAGGGAAAAAAGCTAAATGAATCTATTATCATTAAAATTGTATGGGGACTCTTGGTTGATACTACATCCTTAAACTTTTTTCTGGAGTATTAATTGGCAGCACAGGGACATGGATTCAACCTCTCTGTGAGTCAGTCCATCACACTCACTATAATAAAGCTAGACTCTGAATCTACCTGGGTGTCTACACTAATAGACCTAGAAATGTTTGTTAAGCTTTCTTCAACAATAAGCAGCCAGAAATATGATTTCATCCCTTTACCAGTTACAGACTAACTGAAACTGTAAGTTGACTTAAAAGCATTTTATTTTGCTAAGATAAAATCATTTTTAAATAGTAAAATTTTAACATTCTAGGTAATCAATCACTCATGTTAAAAAATCAGACATAGATTTCCTTCCTCACTATTTAAACAAAAGGCAGTAATTATACAGAAATATATTCACTTCAAACGGTGTAGTTTTACATCGCTTTCTGAAATTTGGGATAACTGAAACAGGAGTACACTTGAGAGTTGGTCAGATAAAGGAGCTGAGCTATAGTCTTGCTGCAGTTGGACATCATTTCACTCATGCTCTAATACAGGAAGGCTTAGGTGTGTCATGGAGCAAGATTACCCTTGTCAAAGATAAAATATAAGAATCAAAACGGAATCAATGATGAAACATCATTTATAGAGAAACCAGTGCTATGGCTTCTTTATCATTCAAAATCAATTTTTAAAAGCAGCAATGTTTCTTGCTTGGTGAAGAGAACATAAAGGTAAGTGCTTAAGAAAGCCTACAGTTTAGAGTGTGTGTGACTAATTCAGGTCAATATACAATGCTGCTTTTATTTTTCATGGACAATTTCCACAATATAGAACACAATGCATCTCCTTTGGAGAAAATTTACTCTGTTAACATCTCTATGATCTGCAGATAAATGCATGTATAATTGAAGAGCAGGTATTTTAACACCATCAGTTGTGCCACAGAGAAGGAAGATTTTTCAGTGTCCTGATTCCCTGTGATATCACTGGATCCTGAACCCAACCTAGGGTTCTTAGCGACAAGGTGAAACTGGCCCTCAGAGACCATTTCTCCAATTATCAAGAAAAGATCTGACCAAGGGCATTTAAAAATGAAACCTGACCTACGCTTCAACTCTATGGCAATGATCTGCCTGCTCAAAAACAATGCATGACCTTTAAATTTTAAATTATAAAACAGTTTGTTGAAAGTGTAATGTATTTAGCTTTTATCTAATAATGCAAAGAAATGCAATCATTCCCTTGCAAAAAAAAAACAAAAAACAAAAAACAGAGAAAGGAATAGCAAAAAAAAAATTTTCCATTTTCACTACTTATAAATAAAACCACTAGCTACAATAAATGAGAAGCTTTGTTTTTGTTTTGTTTTGTTTTGTTTTCACAAATTCTACTGGAAACTTTGATTTGGATTTTAATAGAAATAAAAATAATGGTCCTATCCAAAGTTCAAGATATAAAGTGGTCCTAAATATCAACTTTCTAATACTCTCCTCTTTTTTCTTACCTCCTTGTTCTTCACTCATAGAAAAATTCTAATATTTATGCTATATACAGTATATATTTACTTTGTTTATATCTTATGCATTTATTTTAGTATATGTTTACTATAAGGAAAACAGTACATAAACAGCATAGCACTGAAGAAGTGGTTGATGTAAGGAGACCTAGAAAGAGTTAAGTAAAACTTTAGAAACTGGCATAGAACTAGTGAAAATGCTAAACCCTCAAAACTGATTTATTAATTCCACATGTTTTTAAGCATCTGCTTTAGGAATTTTGATTCATCTTCTGAGATTTATAAACCATTTGCAAAACTGGCCTATTATTATATCAAATCAAGCCTTGGACTATTAACTGAATTTCACATTTATATAAAGCTTTATACTAAAGATGATGGTTTTAAAGGCAGATGCACAGAAATAAACTCAGGCACAAAAGGGTCTGCTGAGGAAGTTAATTCTGAATTCACATGCTTCCATCGTGGGTTATTCAGCAATGAAATGACATACTAATCATATTAATCTTTATGCTTTATGATGCAATAAAGGATGCGGGGTTCTTGTGGCTGGATTTTAAGCCCATTTATAACATCAATTATAAATAAGACATTAGCAAGAGAAGCAATTAGTGTTGAAATCAGCATTAATTAGTATCAACCTATTTTAACTTAGTAACATTTTCAAACTCATTTCTCAAACCTTTGACATGGGCAATGGTTATATCCTTGGGCTTGCAACCCACTGAAAAGGAGGAATTAAGACCTGGAAGAACAAAACCTCAGAATGGACCTGTTGTTTATCAAATCTGTGGCCTTGGCTGAGTAACTTAACCACTCTGAACCTCAGTTTTTGTGTCTACAAAATGATGTTCTTAGGCTTCCTTTAGGGATTACTGTCAGAATTAAATAGATTAAGAAAAACTTGTGGAAAGATTTTTCTAAATTTAAAATAGTAAATCCAAACTGTGAACTTCAGTTAGAGCCTAGTTCAGAGGGAGAGAAAAAAATATTACCACAAATATTATTTGTCCATCCTAAAATTTTTAAATGAACTAAATATTAGATGATATTAATAAATAATTCTTATTAATTTTCTTGGCTATGATAAAAATATTATGGTTACAAAAATATCCTTATTATCAGGATAGGCTTGTAGAAGTCTTTAGTAATAAAATGTCATGATGTTGTATCTCAGTTTCAAGAATTCAGGGAGGGGGAAAGTCTGTATACGAACAGGAGAGATGAAGCAAATTTGGCAAAATGTTAGTTGTTGAATCTAAATGGTAGGTACATGCACTACATTTTTCCTTGTAAAAAGTTTAGTGGAAAACTAATTAAACAAGATAATATGTAATTAAAGCATGTAGCTCCTATTAGATGCAGCTAATGCTAGTACATCTTCTGACCTCCATTTGAGGATGTTAACTCTCAAGTTACACTCAATAATTTGCAGTGTGAATGGCACCCTGCACACAGCAGATGAGCAGTGAGTATTTGTTGAGGAGGAAAAAAAAAGGAGCATAAAGAGTTGAAACCCTATTTTAAAAAAAAAGATTTCTCAGAGCATGTCAGAGTCAAAAGTGAAGAGAAGATGAGTTTTGAATAGTAGGCACCTGCAGATTGAAGGTTACGGACACAGATTCTCAAATCTAACCACCTGGATTTAAATCTGTGATGGGAGAAGCAAGGTCACCCTTGATGACTTTTTAAACTTGTGCCTCAACTTTAGCAACTGTAAAACGCAGAATAAAAATACTGTTGTTCCTATTTCATAATATCATTGTGAAAATTTAAAAAGATGATGCTTTTTAAACAGTGTTTTATGCATAGTAAGTACTGAAATCTAGTATTATGACATAGTAATATGCTCCTATTTCATTGTACTATAAGTCCTACCTATATTTATTCATGATTGCTTTGTTACCTGCTAAACTAAATCTAATGCATTATGTATAGAAACTTCCTTTAGTTTTTGTTCTGTCTCTATAATTTTCACTAAAAATAATTACTTATTCTTTGCCTTCTTCACAGAGAATTCTGAAAAAAGTATTGCAATGTGCATATGTTTTTACTTTATTCTAAAACATCAACAGGGCTTCTTAAATTTTTGAAAATCTGATATTTATATTATCAAACTTTTAAATTTAGTTAGTATAAAAATGAATTGAACATTTCACAAACTTCTTCTGAATCTGTGATATCTGCATTCCATGTGTCTTCAAGTAAATTAAAAATGGGATTATTGGTTTCAACATTCCAGATTTTCAGGGAAACAGCATTAGGGTCTTTGGCTTTTGTGGACTTCAGGCTACACACATTATTTCAGCTTGGGCATTCTCTTAAAAGCTCCCTTCCTCTGTTGTCATTTTGGAGATAATTTGAAAGTTTTAATACTTTGTTTCTAAAATACGATGATTCACGAGACAACAACTATGCACTGATTTATCTCATTACAAAAAGATACCACTAAAATATTAAAATCCAAACGATGACAAATTCTCTTTTGACATTCCTAAGGTCGTTCAGCCTGACAGTTTCCGAAGGCATGTTTGCTCTCACCATCATTGGATCTTCACAGCAATCTCCTAAGATGGTCTGGCCAGTCTTAGCCTCAGTTTCCAGGTAAAGAAAATGGCAGCCACAGTGGTGAAATAAAATCTACTCAGTCATACAGGATTTATAAGTCCTCAAGCCTTACACACCCACTCTGGCAATTTGCCCACATCCCTTCTGGGCTTCCATTCCCTCATGTGCATAAGGCTACCTGTGCTCTAGACTTCATCTTGCTTTTCCTAAGAGCCTATACCATATTGCCTCTGCTTGGTCAACCCATGATGGACTCTGAGCCATCTATCAGGCAGCACCTCATAGTTATTCACTCAGAAACTAAAGTACCATAAGAGGAAAGCAACTGTCCTGACTACCCACAACTAATCAAATAAAAGCATGATACAAAAACGGGCTGTGAACAACTGAATTGGTAAGTACACTGAGAGCTTGAGCCCCTTTTATTGAAGAGTGTCGATAGGAATTCTAATTCTGCTCTTCCTGAACTACAGAAATGACTTCTCTCTTAGCCTCAGCTTCCTCACATGTAGATTATTACTATTACTGTAAGTACTTTGAGCTCATACTGACCACAAGAGAAGAAAATGTACCTAAAAGCTAGGCCCTTACTGGGACCTTGATAAATATTTACCATGTTGGACTAAACTTTATGGACAAATAAAATGCACAAATTTGAAATGTAATGTACAACAGAGAGTAGAAAATATATAACCCAATATTATAAATTGGATATCTTGATGTTAATTAAATACACAACTGTTTACATACTGTAGTTTATTATCTAAAGAGACATTTAAAATCATTTTACTAGAATAATTCTAAATTAAAACTGAGTCAGCCTCACAAAATATCTGAAGTATCAGTAGTTTGGACAGTTGGCAAGAAGATGTACATTTAATTTATCAGAGAAACCACTTTTAAATTTTATGAAGCAACAAGAACAAGGTTGTACATGTTGACAGGAGGTAGAGAAAAGAAAGCAGGTAATCTAGAAAGGAAAATTTGAGAAGGCAGGGCTGGGGTTGTAGCCCAGTGGTACAGCGCTTGCCTAGCATGTGTGAGGCACTAGGTTCAATTCTCGGCACCACATAAATATGTTTTTTTTAAAAAAAGTCCATCCATAACTAAAAATATATTTTTTAAAAAAAGAAAATTTGAGAAGGCAGATTGGGGCAGAACAACTGACTTGGAGTCTGAAGATTCTAGAAAGTAAGATGATGTCATATACAGCCACTCATCACACCCCTAGAGGGCCTAGGGCTGACATTCAGTAACTCTCTCCAAAGTAAACATCCATTCTGAGTGCTGGTAACTTGAATGTCCTAAGTCCTCACACTCTGCAGAAGCTCAGTTGTGAACTGTGCACTCACCAGTTGATTCTGGTAGGCAGTGACTGCTGTAAAAACTGTCTCAGGAAAGATGAACGTTCTGAATTCTTCAGACTTCAGGTTGAGCAATGAGGCCGTGTGGTCTTTCTTCTTAATAATGTGTACCCGTGGCTGGTACTTATGCATTGAATTCAAAATTATCTACAACAAAGAAATGAAAAGTACTAAATTTAACATACTTAGCCAGCCAAAGAATACAGTGAGGCAAAGCAAGAACAATCAAATCTATAATTTCAAATTCAATTTCAAGATTAGGATCTACCCTTCCCATTCTCCAGGCAAATCATTTTCGCACACTTCTGCAGAGTCATCATTGTGAATCACATTTTACCAAAATAACTGCAAATAACATAGTTTGCTTCAAAGGACCTTTATAAAATGATGAGGAAGAGGGAGCAGGCTGTCTGGAGGATAAGTTCTATTGATTTTGTAAAATCAAGTCTTTAAAATACTTTTATTAGTTAAACCAAAAAATGTATGTCTGAATTTTCTAAAATAAAAAAAAAATTACATATTCTAAGAGGCCAGGTTGTGATTTGTGGAGGGAGATAAAATAACTTAGAAAGGCAGTATGGTATAAGACATGGGTTAGAACCCCAGATCTTCCATTTTACAGCTCTTTAATCTTGGGACCAAATGATCCCAACTCTCCAACCTCTGATTTTCTCCAATGCAAAAACAAGGCTAACCTTGTATGGCTGTAGTGAGGAGCAGACAGCATAACCCTGGTGAAGCACATAGAAATAGGAAATGCTCAGTAAGTATAAACTCTACTGTTCATATTTAAGAGAGCTTCCTCCATTCAAAACTTCCAGTTGTAAAACTAACCCTGAAGTCCAGCACAGTGCTGCATGCCTCTGATCCCAGCTACTCAGAAGGCAGGAGAATTGTAAGTTCAAGACCACCTGGGCAACTTAGCAAGGCCCTGTTTCAAAATAAAAAATAAAAAGGGCCAGGGATGTAGCTGAGTGGTAGAGTACCCCTGGGTTCAACTCCCCAGTATATACCCAGCCAAATGATAAAAGAATAAAAGCTAAATCCAAATCACAGTGATGACTATCTTCCATTCTATAGCTGATAAAATTGCCAAATTCTTAGAAATAATAAAGATACCCTGTAACAAGGTAACTAAGAGACAGCATATTTCATTTATTTTTTAAATAAAATATAAAATATTGTCATTATGAAATGTGAGCAATAAAACTCATTTTTAGACATAAAAAGTTTCTCACCTCTTCCTACTGCCACCCAGACAGCTACTTAAATCTCCAAAACTGGGTCTGTCTTTCCTGGGCTTGGGGACTCACATTGTTTGCTTTCCTCCAAGCACCTAACAGAGAGCCTGGCTCTCATGTTCACTTGATAAACTGTGGCAGGGCCACAGGCAGTGTTGGTTGCTGCTGCTGATACTGTAGCTGATGATTTCCTTGCTCTCCTCCTAACATGGGTGTGGTGATTGTTTCTGCTGATTGGCTTTAGCAGAATTAAGTACTAACTATTGTGAGATAAACTGATATACAATCTGCATCTCCAGATTAAATTAACCTCCAATCAAAAAGTTTTTTAATTGTGTCTGTAGAGAACATGTAGACTTTTTTCTTATCATTATTCCCTATACAAATATAGTATAACAACTGTTTACATTGTACTAGGTATTATGAATAAACTACAGGTGATCTGAAGTATATGGGAGATTATATGCAAAGACTGCATCAGTTTACATAAGGTTCTTGAGCATCCATGAATTTTGCTCTTCATGAGGAGTCCTGGAACCAAGCCCCCATGGATATGGAAAGAACATAATTGATATCTGTCAATTTACATAACATAACTGATATCTGTCAATTTACTTAATTTGTATGCCAAAGTAAAGTAACAGGAGGCGGAGATTGAATTTTGCATATGCCATCTTCTATGACTCTAAACTAGAATAGGAATAACTGAAACAAATTAGAACTTCAAATGAATTAAAATGAAACTTTAAAAAATAATGTCATCTCTTTGTATAATGCATTTATTCCTGGAAGTTAATGCTACTGATGCTAATCACAAAACTGGAATACATTTGAAGCAACAAAAGGAGGCATTGGGAGCATGCACTGAACAGTCTGAGACCCCAGGGCTTCTGACTCTAGTCACCATGCCTCCTGGGGCTAAGAAACACTAAAAGAAATATGGACTCTGCTTCATTGCAAAAAATAATTTCTGAGAATAGGAAATTGTCCTGCTATAAGACTAAAAATGCATCTGTATTAGGACTTGAGAACAGATTCAAAGAAGTTAGCCATACAACACATTGTCAAAAAATCTTGTTAAAAGTTTCAAAACACACTCATTCTGGTGACAAAGGGTTATGTTAAATCATGAAATTTTTAAGGCAAAAATGGATATAAGCAACCTTTTGAGACAAAAAAGTTCGTCAAGGTCTGATCTTGACATGAGCAGGTTAAAACCCAGAGTTCCTGAAATCCAGTGTAGTGCTATTCCCACCACAAAGCTGATACTAACAAGAAAGACATTTTAATTCTGGACAGCTGATCCCAAAATGAATAGTCAAGTCTTTCTGGAATAACCCAAATAATCCTCCTAAAAGCTTCACATATGGAAAATGCCAGACCCATAAAAGAATGTCCTTTCTCCTTGTAAAGATTTCAAATGGTGCCCAAGAAATTTTAATATGAATGACATTAAAAATTATCACTGACCTATAAAAAATATCACTCAGAGGCTTCATAAATTTTAACCTGAAAAACTCGATGAATGGAAGTATCAAAAAATAAAAATTATAAGGAAAGGAAGTTACACCAACATCCATAAAGGTCAGTACCTAAAACAACAGAAACTTATCTTACTTTCAATATCTTAGC
The DNA here is from genome assembly GCA_004024805.1 of Geosciurus inauris. Classification (NCBI taxonomy): domain Eukaryota; kingdom Metazoa; phylum Chordata; class Mammalia; order Rodentia; family Sciuridae; genus Geosciurus; species Geosciurus inauris. The sequence goes on from PVHX01001876.1 coordinate 115,766, forward strand.
AGCACGATCAACAGTCAGAAGTTAACCTGGTCATCCTGCTAGCTGTTATAAACAAGGCCTGGGGGCAATGAATGGTGGTAACATCTAAAGTGATTTAGTTGGTTCCAGCTTCAATCCAACCATTTTAAACTGTATCTAGAACTCTATAATTATCTACTTAAAGGCATCTTTGAAAAAAATTTTGAAATACTTCCTCTAATAGGCACAGATTCAATGAAAATTAAAGCCTTAAGTAACAAAATCCTTACTTAATAAAGGGGTAAGAAAAAGAAAAACTAGTAATTCCTCATTAAAAAGAAGTCTACAAGTTTGTCTGAAGTTTTCTTAATATAAAAACTGAATCAGAATGTATATGTAAATTGTTATACAGAAGCATGTTATACTGAATCACATCACAGACAATGCCTTAAAAAGGAATTTTGGCAAATGTGCCAGGGTCTCCATCAATGACTATTTGTTCTATTAACTACTGATAAGAGCTTATGGTTGTAATTTCTCTTTTTTTCCATATTTTAATGAACTCTCTATTGACACAAAAAATAAATATTTTGTTTTTAATTTCAGGGATTCTATGTGTTTTAACATTTACAAAACTCTCCAAAAGGGGATACAAAATAAGTAAACAGCATTGCAAACCTATTTAAATATAAAGCTCTTTTAGTCTATTGTACCTCACATGAATGTGTTCTACAGAATACACTCGAGGAAAGTCTTAGTCCCATTTCCTTTATGCTAAATTATTTGATACACTACTAACAGAAATTAGATGCTTAATCCAAGACCAGTCTGCAATAGCCTCCTATGTGTAGCTGGCTCAGATGATAAGGCAGTTGCGGAAGTGTTGGGAAACCCATGGTACAGAAGATCCCTGACCTTCTCAAACATTGGTGGTACATGGCATCCCTACAAATGGCTTCTTGACAAAAATTGGTCAAGGTTCCCTGAAGAATACATGAATGTTCTCATAGAATGACTCAGAGATGAAAAGTAGAAACTGGAGTAGGAAGTGAGGAAAGTACTGAGGGGACATTTTGTATGACTTCTCTGTTCCATCCAGAGGAACCAGCACGGTCCAAGGCACCCTACTTACATGGCCATGTTGATCCAGTTCATTGTTGGTGAGTTTCACCTTTTCAAAAGACACCATCTGTTTGAGTAGCTGCTCACCAGTAAAGGGAGAGTCTGGGTGCACATACAGCCTAAAATCATGAGAGAATTTCATTGAGACACTGTTTAAAAATCTGTCTCTGTGAGTTGTACAATGTTCTGTGCCTAAAGGCACATAACACATAAACCTCACGTAAGTGGCCCATTTTATTTGTTCCATATGCCTCAATTTTATTAATATAAGTACTGCTAAAATAACTCTATAACATCTCATATATTTCATGTACCAATTCTAAAAGGGGTAATAATACATATTCTATCACATGCCGAGCAAGCCATTTTTACAAGAGGAGTTGTCTTATTCTATCTATCTAGTCAGCTACTGGTCTGCAACTACTGCATACAAAATCTTGTAGGTATTTTCAGAAGAAGAAGACTATATTGTTTGCATGAGTTCCTATTACAAGTATCATTAAAAAGCAAGGAAAACAAAGAATTTAAAAGAGGCAACAATTTTAAAGAATCCATTTATTTAAACTTAATAGTGACTCAGTTTAAAGTCTATGTTCTTTGCAAACATAAAAACAGGAATTTTAATACAGGGACGTGGAGAACTCTGAATAGTCCCCAGATCAGAGCTGAGAGTCTGGTGAACCTCCTAGTACTTTAAATACTGTCACCTACTTCCATCATTATCTGTTTATATGCTCACTAAATGAGAGTTTAAACAAGCTGCATAAACTTTGAATTATTCAATCAACTTGTTTGTAAACAGCTTAAGCAAATAAATAAATAAATAAAAGTTGATGGGGAAAAAAATCTGTCATTTATTGATCCATTCCTACATGCAAGGCAATCTTTTACTCACAGCAAAACAGGCCTTTTATTTTACCTGCAACCATTACCCTAAGTACAACTCTGTAAATCTCTATCCTGGTGTTTTCTTGACAAAACCTTTCTGAAATCAGAGGGAGATTACAGAAGGGGGAAGGTGAAATCCTGGTTTTAACAGAAAAAAAAAATTCCTAGGGATTGAACCTAGTTCCTCTACATGCAAAGAATGAGTTCTACCACTGAGCTACACCCAACCCTGATAAATTCCTTTATCCATATAACAGGCTATTTATATGTAGGTTTCATATAGGATTCTTATAAATATAATTAAACATTAATATTTTGGTCGGGCAAAGAGAAAAAAGTCACAAAACATTTCCTTATAACATTCATGTACAGAGCAAGAAGGCTATGCCATGGTTTCTCAAGAGGACTAAGAATAGAAGATTTGTGTACTCAGGCTGGAACTCACAAAGCCCACACAGAGCAAAGCAGAGAAAAAGCTAACAGCACTAAAGATTCTTGCTAGATTCACAGCAGAACTTTAAAGCCTTCAGGTATTTGCTGCCTGATTGTTTCATTGCTTTTAGGACGGGTGCTCATAACTGCTTTTCAATTAGAGTATTCTCTTTTTTATAGCACAGACATAACTTTTCAAATTTCATCCCTCTGAAACTATAATTTTATAGGTGCAATTGTTTTATTGATCAGTATCGTTTCCCACCCACCTCCGAAAAAAAGTACAAAATTACTGAAAATCCTAGAAGTTCATAAAATTTTCCTCTTTAAAGTATCACATTCATATACATAATCACATTAATAGAAATAGTAACCTATTTACATATTAATTACTTTTTTAAAAAAAGAAATGTCCTATATGAAAATGTCTTGTGCATTACAATCAAATAATATTGTCAGGCATTATTTCTTCTGATTAAAAATGATAGACCAACAGATTGTAAGATAAAGTGCTTCAAAGACCTAAAACCATAAAAATTTTCTCCCGTCAGTCCAAAAATTCTCATTTCCCAAATTTTCCCCCTTTTCTTTGGGGTGGTAGGGAATACAGCAAACTATTTCTTTTGACAACAATAATAAAGAATAGTTGCTTAAATTATCTATATTATTTATATTCCATAATCCACTATGCATTTTTATCTAATGTCAACATAAATAAACTGAAGTAGGATAAATGAAAACACATACAGGAAAAGCCTCTCCCCTCTGAACCCCCCCCCATCCCAGACTTAAAATTCCAGCAATAGCTTAAACATGTTTCAGTTAAGATAGTGTATTGGTACACGCTTTCTTTCTCTAACCAGAACAGATTAGTAACATAAACAAGACATGTCATATTTCCAAAGTCCTGCTGGTCTGCACCATTTCCCCATACCTTCAGATAGGAAAAAAAATGCATGTTAAATAAGAGTGATTAACTTCTTAGAAGATTGGGAAAAACAAAAAAGAGTGTTTGTTTGTAAAAACAGTTAAGAATCAGCTAAAATCTTTTCCCCCCTCATTTAAAACAATATCAAAAAGATCAGAAGAAAGCTCAATAAGAGTAAATTGACTACTAAATAATAAATAGAGGATACTAGTTCTATTAATTTATATTGTAAACTGTTACATCTTGTTCAATTAAAAAATGAGTTGTGATTTTTAAGACATTTCTTAGTCCTCAATGTTATTTAATATACTAACTTGGAAGGGTTGGGAAGATGAGCTTTCTAGTCTAGAAAACTGAAGTGCTACTAGTAATCTCTTCTCTAGTGTATTTAGCATACTATAGTCAATAATGTAATCAGCTATTAATTAGGCAGAATACTCTGAGCTGTATGTGCAAATTGTGTTGATTCTGTGTCTTGACAAAGATTCATTTCAGTCATAACTTCAAAGTTCCTAAATCTGCACATTTGAATAAATTCTTAGCTGTGACAAGAACTTTCAGTTACCACACCAAAAAAAAAGTCATGAAACAATTTAAAATCTATGAGATTGTTGAAAGAAAATATAAAGTCAGCTAATATTCTGTTTTATATTAAATTATGAGGTCAGGTTGTGTAACTTCAGCTATTATTATTCACAAATACAGGCTCTTTTTTTTTTATTTTTCCAAAATGGTCAATTTGGGTAAAATATCAACAATAATAAAGGTTTGTATGGAATTTTTTTAAACAGAGTATTCCTAGAAAAACATTATTAGCAATGACTACCACATGAATAAACATATATGATTCTTAGTACATTAACTGAGTAATGTTTCATGTAAAAGAATATTAACTTGTTGAATTACATTCCTCCACTAAAACTGTGGAGGGGAAAAAAGAAGTTTGCTTAAAATCTGAGCCCTTTATCTGTCGAAATCAACCAAATTTTACCAAAATGATATTTATTATGTGCAGATATACCCAATTATTAACAAATATTCACTATAAGCAACTACTTTGCTAAAATGCATTGTTCTGGAAAGAATTTTAGGGCAACCATTTCATTAGTATGTTCTAGTTGGGTTTTAAGTATAAGCAATTTTATACAAACATATATCAGATGGTTCACATTTCTAATAAATACTCAAATTCAAATTTAAGGAGAACTTTGAAATACAAAAAAAAAATAAAATAAAATGAATGTTTTCTCTAGGTGCAAATTGCCTTTCTTGAAGACTAATATATTTTTCATTCAACCCTGGAGTTTACAGGTTTGGAAAATCTTCATGCCAGAATGCTGCTTTAAAAACAAACTTGCTTAAAATTCATATCAGCCAAAGACATTCTGCGACAGGAGTTAATAACATTTTGCTCTAGCAAAAAAATCCAGAAGGACTAACCTGGCTGGCAGCGGTGGGTCGGCCTTCCCGGCCACCAGCCAGGAGGACCGATGGTAGGCGTAGCGATACCTCTTGTTGTCCACCGGGACGATGTCCATCAAGACTATGTACTTGGCCTCAGGATCTACGCCCGAAAAGGACACCCGGATGGTGGGAAACATCCTCCTGACAAAGAGAGACGAAGAACCGGCCCGGTTCACCGCGTCGGTTCACTTTCTAGTGAACTGACTTGAATTGGGAAGGGACGGAAAGGATAGACTATCTTCCCTGTGCCATCCCCTCCCCAAACCACCTTTTTTCTTCTCGTAAAGCCACAGTGATATGGACATAGAGACACAACTTATTCTAAAATGTAGATGGTTTTAAATGTCACCTTTATGCAAGTCCTCCTTGCTAGGTGAAAGTTTTATGGTCCCTACCCCCACACCCCAACATCGGAAGTTGTGTGATTAGAGAAAATCCTGTGTTTTAATTATCGAGCGCATTCAGCTAGAGAGGACCCAAAGTCATCAGAACTGATCCAAAATTGCACAAGCCACATGGAAAAAGATGATTAAAAAAAAAACAAACAGCGAGGATTCGAGGAATGGGTTTTCCCAAAACACTGACTTGTAACTTGCAGGTACTGCGGACGTTACCCAAGGGCACAGACCTTGGAGCCTTTGCCCGGTTCCAGCTGCCCACACCCTGCAAGACTTCCTGCCGGCTGGAGCCTGACCAGCTTTAGAGCCGAAGGGGCCCACCGCACTAGCGCTCCTTGTTACGGGAAATGTTTTTTTCAAATTTTATTTGGAAATAAATATACTTTTTAAATTTTAGTAGTTAATTTTAGTAGTTAATGGAAGTCGGTGGTTTCTGTAAGCTGATGATGATGAAAGGGAAGCTACCCCCTCCCTTGCAGCACCCAGCCGCCCACTCTGCATTGGGGCCTCCTTTCAGATGCTGACCCAGAGCCCAAAACCCTCCTGGAGTGCAGGGACAAGAAGACCCCACCCACTGTGTGCTTTGGGGCAGGGCAGCACAGCGCATTCAGTCTCCGTAACACCCTCATCCAGGCCCTAGTGGGGCTTCCCACAACCAGACTCTAAGAATGCAAATATCTGCAGCTCTTTTAAAATGCCAATTGGCGAAAGGAAGCCGGCTTTCAGCAAAGCTGCTTCCCCGCTCCAGGACCAGCCAGCTCTGAAATCCAGTTCCTGGAAGCCCCTGAGCACTTCCTCCGCGGTCTCTGCAGTTTCCTCATTCCCATCCACCAACGCCCAACTACCTGCCGGACTTGGTGATGATCATTTCAGTGCCCAGTTCGTGGAATTTGTCCCAGAGCTCCTTGGTTTCCAGGCTGCAGGCAATTTTGGCCATTTCCTCGCTGGGGATGATGGGGGTGGTGGGGATTAGTGGCTCAGTGCACAGAGAGGAGGATGGGCTGCTACTGCCTCCACCAAACTCCACGTGAGCATCCAGGCTGGTCAGCTCGCCCAGAGGCTGGGAGCAGGACGACTTCTCTACGAATTGCTCTGGAGGCAAAGAGAATAGAGAATGACAGCTGACACTACCAAACATGGAAAAGTTCAGGAAGAACAGCATATCCAAAACAAACACCTGGATTTGACTCTGGGAAAGCTAAACTCAGAAATTCCAGGATGCTAGGGAAGACGTATCCACCTGAGATTTCCATATAACAACATGCCCATTGCTTGCTCAATGGTAAATGAGTGAGTTCTAGAGCCATTACTTGTTAACCAATATTATTGAAACTCACTGGGGGAAAATGTAAAGAGTGAAGAAAATGGTAGTGATCCTAAAGGCTAAAATGTAAACTTTGTAGCTTGTGGGATGTGGTACTGGTCTTGTCTTTAACAACCAGGACAGGTTGCTCCCTGAAAATCGAGGGAGTGAAGAGATCAGTCATTACCTTCACCACTTTGAAAGGAATTTTCCCTTCTTCCCTGGAGCCTCTCCATAAAAGAAGGACAGATGATTGAGAAAAAGTGGAGATGTAATTAATAATAACAACTCTATTTCTGCATCTGGCTCTCAGTTTTCTAGACTTTAAGATGATAATGTTAGATTATAACAATTTTATAATCTCCCTCCCAGCCTGAGATCTTATGAAGGATGCCAGCATACAGCTTGTTAGAGCACAGTAGCAGACTCTTTAGGCCATTTTTGGATTAGGCTTGGAAAATTCCTGGAGAGGTGGTGTATGTGATTTTTCTTTTCCTTCAAAAAGATTCTGGAAGTGAGAAAAGCCACCTCAAACCCAGGCTAACAGGGAATTAAAGTGGGAAGGGCGTTTCCCCCATCCAGCCCGAGGATGAAATGCCACTGGATGAACCAAACATTCTCCTGCCCAGCTGATAAGGGCTTGGGACTACACCAGTCATTTTGATGGAATACAGGGGGACTTTTGTGATTGTCCCAATTATCTTCCATCCCTTTAAAAAGAAACTACTTGAATCTACATTGTGAAGCTGATCTCCAAACAACTCTATTCTAAGTACCCTCAAGGACTGGGAACAAGTTCTAAATATATGTATGCATAGGTATACAAGGTTGATGGGCACATATGACATGTTTATATCATAAAATGCTTTGTAAATCCTCACAATTCTTTATATGGGACAAACAGGATATAGAGAATGATTGCATTTTCTTCTCATACAATGATCATCCAACTCATGGAACTGTTTTAAATTAAGAATAATCAAATCAATTATCATGCTGATTGTTTCAAATACAGAGAAAGGGAACACGGCCATCCCAAAATTTTATCTTCTCCTGTTATTTTGAGAAATACATCCACATGATGTCTTTATAGGGATTAAAGTAGTAAACTTCATATTTTTCTTGTCCTTTGCTTCCCAGTCCTAATGTACTGTTAAGTCTGGGGCTTAAGAATTTTGTCTCTTTCAATTGTTGGAAAATAAGAAAAATGTTAAGTTCACTACTTAAATCCCTATAAAGACATGATGTGGAATGTGTTTCTCAAAATATCAGGAGAAGATAAAATTTAGGGATGGCTTTATTCCTTTTCTTTAAATTTGAAACAACCAGCATGACAATTGATTTGATTATTCTTAATTTAAAAGCTCTACTGGTTCTTTTAAATAGACTTAATATGTTTAAAGGGTAAACGCAGGATACATCAGACACCCCCCACACACACACACATACAGTGCTTCAATAAAGGTACCATGTTGTCTCATAACAGAACCTTTCAGTGTTCTCTTGCAAGAGTCCTTGGCTTACAGTCATTACCTGCGCTCTGCTGAAATGGCCAGTGCAAGAGAGAACAGCTACCAGTTCTTGCTGAGCTCTTCTCAAAAGCTAAGAGGATGCTCATTTTGACAATGTATGGGAGGGGTCGGGTGGAGGGGTTGATGAGAGCTGGAAATGGTTTTACAAAAATTCAGATAAAAGGTAGTTTTTCTCAGAACAATAAATAAAGAAGTAATGTAGAAATGACAGAGCAACTGGAGCTGGCATCTTCCCCAATTCACTGTACATACATCTGTTAAGAATTTCAACCTGAAATTCTCTCTTCCTGCTAGGTAACAAAATGAGATGGGGAGTTCATAAAGAATTCAGGGGCCCCCTAATTAGGAATGAATATTGGTGGGAAGTCCTACAAATACAACTTTGATATTGGTCCTTAAGGTTTCTTCTAAACAACTGAGGCTTCACTCCTTGCTCCCATTTCTTCAACAGGTTTTGATTTAGATGGAAAGTAGGTGAGAAGAACCAGAAAAAGAGTGAGGACCTCAGAGAGACTTTTGACATGCTCATTCTTAAAGATCTTCTGTTTCATTTTCTTCGGTTCCTGTTGCTAGGGATTTTAGTTCTCTGGCCTCTCTACCCAAGCCCCTTGTTTTTCATCTCTAATACTTCCTCTTTCACATTAAGATTATTTTGAATATGATATTAAGATTATTTTGAAGAGTTGAGGAGGATGGGGCGGAGAAAGAAAACATTGGGGACAGTTAAAATAGAAAAAATTACCTTAAGTTTGTTATTTGATTATTTTTACTATGTTAGGTATAGGAAGTGAACAGGGTATGTGATAATTATTTACTGAGAGCACCATAGTGGATGATAACATTTCTCTTTCCCTGGATTGTAAAGGGCTTTTAAAACACTTATCTTGAGCAGTTTCTTTCCCACACAACTCACTTGTTCTAAGGAGAACATAAACCCTACTCTCCCTTTACTCTGAGCCTAGTGATTTCTATAAATGGCAAAGGTTGTTAAATAAACAGTATAACTAAAAGTTGAGGAATTTGGGAAGTGGTTACTGGTTAATATTTTTGCCAACCTCAAATGAAAATACCAGTCACAAAATGAGTTTTACTGATTAAGTCTGGAGCTTCTGCAAAGAAAATGGTTCATGCGGGGAGAAGCGACTTAATCTACAGGACTTCACAGTGGTGTTAAGGAGCTGGCTCCGTTGAGTCTATTCACATCAGAGCAGAAACAAAACCAAAATGGTTTCTTGTGAAATCGCGTGGCTTCTCATTGGTTTCAAATGCACAAGTAGGTGTTACATGCACCATAAATCCTGTGGTCTTAAAGGGGGCTTTATTATTATTTGTCCTTGAATATTTTTATCCCAACAAACCTAACACTCATACACCATACGTCCATTTGACATCGGAATTCTAGATAAATAAGGAGAGCGACTACCCCAATCTGGAGATGCCATACCCTTGGTGTTCAACATACTGTGAAGCCTCCAAAGAAAACTTGAGCAGAGAAGGAAAAAAAAAATGTCCCTCCTGAGATGTAAGGCATAGGGCTGGGGGGAGGGGGGGGTCAGAAGCTCCACGAGACAGGAAAAACCGCCACACTTGCGGCCAGAGTCGAGAGCCGCGCGGAGTGGCCAGGGTACAGATGGATGCGCAGCACTTGCCTCCTCTGCATGGATAGCCAGGCAGTCCAACTTACCCAGGGGTTTGATGGTGTTCTCTGCCGCCTCCTTCTCCTTGGAGCCGCCACTCGACATGAGCGCGGCGATGGAGAAAGCGTTGGCCCGGGAGGACAGCTGGGGCTTGGGCGACGCCGTGAACTCCATGGTCCCCGGCGCGCGGTCCTGGCCAGGGACAGGGCCTACAGAACTGCCGTCCAGTTTCCCCAAAGACAAAAACCCGAAACAGCTCAAAGTTTCCGAGTGCAGTCACAGCGGAGCCTGGGACTTCAGAAGAAACAGCTCTAAACTCCCCAGAGCGCCACCCTGGCCTCTCCTCTCTCCCACCGCAAAGCCCCAGAGCCTCAGAGACTTCGAACCAGAGGAAGAGGAAGGGAAACAACCGCAGACTTTAGAAGGTGTGCAAACTGCTTGGAGCGCTGCAGGAGCACTGACTGCCCGAAGCCGGAAACGAACATCAGCTGCGGAAAGCTCGGGGGTCAGCAACACCCCCTCCGCGTTCTTCCTGTCCTTGCTGGGTACAGCCCGAGCGTCCCAGACTGCCGGGAGGTGGCGACCGGCCGTTCGGCGCTGTGAGGGCGCCGGCACTTGGGAGCCGGAGCTCAGGCGTGCAGAGTCCTGCGAGGCGCGACGGACACTGCGCCCGGGCACTCGCTGCCCTGCGCCTTAATTTGCTGGCGGTGGCTATCCCGTAGGCCCGCAGCCAGTCAGCGCTGCTTCACGTCACCGCTTCCTGATTCTGCTGCCGGGGGCGTGGTCGCAGGCCGGGCGGGGTGGGCGCGCCTGGGGCGCGGCGCCCTTGTGGCTGTGCGCTTTCGCTGGCCCACAATCCAGCACTGGTTCACTAGAAGGGGGTACTGCCATCAGGATGACACAGCTACAGCAGACACTCACTCCTGACCTCGCAGTTCTAGGGCAGGAGGACGGTGCGCGCTGCCTGGAGAGGGCGTTTTTATCACGGCCTAGGATCTGGGATGCGGGCGTGGAAACCTCGGGGAATTATCGCTTCTTCCATTCTTTTTCTTACTGGTTCTCAAAGTTCCAAAAGAAAGTTGGGCAGCGCTAAGTAGAACGGAAAACGGCGCCACTGAGCTCGGCGAGGTCCTGGACTCCCACTCAATCGTCCCCAAATTCTATCTCCTGACAGTGGGGTTAAAGAAATACAACCTTGAAATAGAAACGCTAAGGGAAAGCTGCGAGCATTTGGCAAAGGATACTGCACTCAAAACTATGGCCTCTGCCACGCCTTGGTGCGCCTCTAGCCTGGGGTTTCTATTTCCGAGAGAAACTGTGGGAAGTGAGGCGGGGGCCTAAGGAAAGGCGAGGGTCAGGGCGCGGAGCCCTGCGGGGACCACGCGACGCTCAGTGGGAGAGTGTGACCTTTACAACGCCCGGCCTCGGAGGACACGGAACCGTCTGCTTTTGCAAACTCGGTTGCGGCCAGAACTTCCCACAGCCTCGTGGGGGGGCGTCCTGTTGGCCTTGCTCAGCCTGAATAACTCAAATTCTCCGAATTCGCAGGGTAATCCGCTTCACTTGGAGCCGTGTAAACTCAGGCTGACACACACATTCAAACTATACATGTAAATATTTGCCCTCCTTTCCAGCCAGTTGGCCTGGAGATTAGGAGCCTCTTGATAGGTCTTAAAAGAAAAGGAAAAAAAGAAAAAGAAAAACAGCTCCCTTTCCCCACTACCCATCCCCTAACTCCTGAAATAAAGATATGGGGGAAAACCGAAAGTCGAAATAGTTGTTGAAAACACTTATGTAAACAAAATGATGCCATCTGGAAGAGTTCTGATTCAAGTTTGTCTTGTTCATTTTGTATCAATACTTTTAACAAAATTCTTCATGAATGTGACAAAAATACGTACAATATCTTGACTCAAGTGCAAAATGTTGATGTAAAACTGGAAGAAACTAGTAAAACTATGGACTTTGGTACTGCAAGGGGTTTACACCGTTGTCTAGTTCATCACTATTTGCTTTTGAGAAAAACGCGGTCCCACAGGGCGGAGCGACTTCCCTGCAGTCCATCCCACTGGCTAAAGGGAGATCAGGACTTGCAGTCCACGACCGGGTCATGATCATACCGCGGCCCTACGGCTGTGCCTGGGCGGCTCCTAGATATGTCCGGAGGATCAGTTTCCATTCTTGAATACTTAGCTGGTTTTGAACAACCCAGACCAAGTCCAGATCCTTCAGTTATTAAAGTCACCATCCCCAACTGGGCATGGTGGTGCACACCTGCAATCCTAGTGCTGCGGAGGCGGAGACTGAGGCCCAGGCAGGAGGATCACAAGTTCGAGACCAACCTGGGAAATTTAGTGAGACCCTGTCTTAAAAAAAAAAAAAAAAAATCACCCCACATACGCTTTCCCCTCCCCAATACAGCACTTTTTCAAGGTGACATTTTCTTCTTCTGAATGTAAGGCATATACTGGTTTATTTTTTGTTTCAAATGCTAGACCTTGGTACACACCTTAACAGGGTTTAGCAAATTTCATTGACTGGATTTTGTTTTCAAACATTTGCTGTAGAATTATACCTCAATTTAAAAGAAAAAAAATCAAATTTCGCCAGTACGTTTTTTACACAGAGGAAAATCCGTGTCTTACGCACCTTAATGGCTCAGACTGGAGTTTCAATAATATCATGAGAGGGATATTTTCAGAAAAACTGATGGATCAAGGGGAAAGGTGAATGGATAGGAATCCTTTTCCACCTCCTTTCTGAGTGCTGGTACAGCTTTAGCCCAGTTCTTGTGAGCAGGCAATCTCAACTTTTCATCCTACTAAAAGTAACACCGGAAGCAAGAAAGGCTGAGTGAACTGGAGGAGGCACTTGAAAACAAATCTTGGTGCAATAGGTAACCCATTTGGGCATCCCTAAGCTATGTATCTTGTTGGTGTTGAAACCTCAGCAGTAAAACATATGCTGCAGCATTATTATCGGGGGCACACTGTCCCTCCTCTTAGATTTATTGCCTTTGAGAATCAATATGGTGCTATAAAAACGGGGAACCAGAGCTTGGCAGAGAGGTGCTGTCAAAGGATGATTAAAAGCTCTCCCTCAGCAGACCCTAGTGTGTTCTAAGTTCCCTTCAAAATCCTACTCCTGGCACAGGTTAACAGGTAAAACCACCTAGGGGGTTAAAACAAAGTAGTCACATTAACACATCCCTCCAACCCTTCCCAAGCTGGTGGCAGATTTGAGGGCTGCTTTGGATTTAAGAAAGTTGCATGGGAATTGGAGAAGTCTTTGGATACTGGCTTTAAGGTATATCAGCTTTGAGATTTTGTAAGTTATCTAAACCCCTCAAAGTTCAGTTTCATTGTCTACACTAAAATAGGACCAATAATTCCTACCTGGCAGATATCTCTATAGCTTAATGAAATAATGTACAATCTACCTAAAGTATCTAACACATAAGTAACAGCAACATTTACTCCTGTATAAACAAAACAACTCATAATTTTAATTACATTAATTTTTGAACTGCAATTTTTTGATCGCAGAAACAATCTCTCCTGCTCACATAGGGCTATGTAGACAGTTTTGGAATGTACACCGAAGGGTGAAGCCACATGATGGTATGGAACTGTTATTTATATCCTGGTAAACTTTAGAGCCTGGGATTGTAAATTTTTTGTTATACTTCTGAGTTTAGTTATATGGAAGACTGGAAGATATCTCCTGTCATACAAGTCACCGTTTCAAAATTTCATTCCTAGCCTCCAGAACTCAGTTTAGCCAATGTCAAAAATTGTCTAGGAAAAAAGTCTGTTTCTCGCTTTTGAATCATGGGTCTCTAGCTTAACGAATGCTAATACAGAACCTTTCTGTTGGAGCTTCAGGGACCGGTCCGGGTCGATCTGGCGGACTGTCTGCCGGCTCCAGGGCCCGAGTTGCTCCTGGGCGGCGGGCCAGGTTCCAAATAGTGGCTGCCGCCTTGCTGCTGGTGTTGGCCGCAGGAAAAGAGAAAAGAGATCGGCTTCTTAGCACACGGGCAGCTACTAGAGGAGGTGGCCTCATATTTGGTCCACATCCTCCTTCCAGCTCTTTCCGGTAGATGCTTGAAAAGCAACAGTAACCGGGCTCGGTGTCTTTGAATTCATAAATTCGGTTTACAAAACAGGAAAGTTGCCAGAGCACTGTGTGCAGAGCGACCGAGTCCTTTTCGGGGACCACTGCGGGGCGTCCCCAAGCACCCAAGAGCAGCGCGCGGCCCCGCGCCGGACATAGAGCGCGCAGCGCGGCCTCGAATTTCACCTCTCAGCCAGAGGGTGTGTCCAAGCCTTTCCTCCGCACAGCCCTAACCCGGGATCCCACGCACACCTCGTTGGGTTAAGTTTTCGTGAAGTCAACGGTCCCAGAGAAGCTAGCGCCTACGTCCCAGCCTAGGTCGCAAGAAGTGGCCCGAATGTCCAGGCCTCGGTCAACTACGGTGGCCCCTGGGCCGCACCTCTCAAGACCCCCTAGTCCAATTCCTTTTTTAAGACGGAAGCAAAGAGCCAACTCCTGAAGGGCTGTGGCTGAAGTTTGTCATCGGACGGTCACTGGTGATTGTGTGCGCGCTCCTTGGGCCAGCCAGGGATCTCAAGCTAGCTGTGGCAACGAGGAAAGTAATGTCATGTGGCCTGAGGCTTTCGCACCATCTCTAGGGTAAAGGGCTGGAACCAGCGGTGCTGCGAGGTTAACCGGCCCGACCTCAGGCTAGGAGGCCAGCAGCTGCGCGGGCACGTAGCCTCCATTGCTAGGCTGCGGAAGACCGCTAGCCACTCTCTACACAGGCTATCTGGTGTGCCCGCTCCAGGCCTCCGCCGGGTCCCACTGCTCGGTGCCTTGAGATTTCCCGGCTTCCGGGCCTCCTGGACTCCCCACTTCGCGCACCCAGGTCTCAGAGCCTGCTCATAGTACAGCCCTGAGAGCAGCGACCCTTTCTTTCTCTCCTCCCTGCGGCTACTCTCATCCCCGTTTGTCCCCAACGAGCTCTGGACCATAAGAACTAGCCCTCGGTGCCCCTGAAGAACCTGAGCTCTATCATTGGGTACAAAACAAGCGCCAAGAGGTGTGAATGAAGAAAATTCTCTTCTGACTGTATGTGCACCGGAACCCAGATCTATTCTCCCCCAACCCCTGCACCCTAACAACCTCCTCCTCCTCCCTCACTCCCCTCCTCCTTCTCCTCCTTTTCCTCCTTCACCCGTGCTCCCACTGTCCTTTGCCAGCCCTCCTTTTGGGCCATTACAACCTTCCCTCTCCCAACCGCCCAGCTGTTGGTGAGTGTTATTTAAAATTTAGGTATCTTATACATCATGATTTTTTTTGCATACATTTCGTTTTTTAAAATTGTTTCACTAAAATATTTTCTTGATTGTTGAGTTTTCTTGACGCCTTTTTAAGTTTTGGGTTCTCAATTCGTCCCGGAACTGTCATAAAGGGTTAAGATCTGGATCGAAATCACGCTGATAATAAGCTGTTGAGCGGGAATTCCAACGCAAATCTATACTTCGAAAGCCGTTGATTCTGCCACTGTGGCATGCATTACCAGCCCCCCAAGACGGAAAGAAAAGAGGCCAGAGCACGCGTTGCCTTGTTTGGGATGAAGGGTCTTGTGGCCAGGTTTCCCATCTCGCACTGGCGGTCTGTGAGCCCCAGTGGATGGCTCAAGCCGCCGCCAGTCAGGCAGCCTAAGGGTCCTTTATGATCCACTGTTTTAAAACAAACTCAAACTAAATGAGAACTTTCTTAGAAAAGCAACCACAGATGTCCTTCCCTGCGCAAAGTAGCTCCTGTTTTGGACATGTCACTCAGTTAAATTTATAGCAATGGCGCATTTTGGGAAGATGATCCAGTCCCAGCCAACAACTATGCACTCTCCTTCTGGTGAGGATGGAAGTGTCTTCATATATTTTCCAGTCACTTCCCACCTTTGATCTGTAGGAGCCAGAGCCAGCTGTTTGGTGACAATCTATCCACATTTGTGAGGAGATTTTGGGAGGTCAAGGTGAAGACCTTCATGGAAGTATCCCTTCCAGGTCTCTGCCACCAACTCCCATAGCAAGTCATCCCAGAAGCCATGGATTGAAGTTCATATTATTCCCAGAAGTGGGAACATTCACTTGTTAAGGACTTGGATGCTAATTCACAAATGTCAATGTTACAGACAACTTGAAGCATATACAAGAACAAAGATTCTAATAAAAGATGAAGAATGTAATGTATTTGTTCATTCACCATTACTTAGTTTTTACTCTGGGTTGGATGCTGTGTGAGGCCCAGGGAATGGAACAGTGATTAGAGCACTAAAATTTTTGTCTCATGCGACTCACAGTCCAGTGAGAAACACTGATAATACACATGTAAACAGATACAAAATACAGAAATTATGATAAAGACTCAAGGAATGTAGAAGCAGACTCAGATAATTCAACCTATTTGTGGGGATTCATTCGTACTGGGCCAGGAGGCATAGGCTTGTTGAGGTGGGATGGTGTGCTACAATTTTCATATGATCTCTGTCTATCCAGGGTTCAAAGCCTAGCTTGGAGATGTATTTTAAAGCATCAATATGGATAAAGTACTTCACATTTCTCTCAGTGTTTTGCTAAAAGAACTCAGGATGAGAGGTATAATGACTTAATGTTAAATACACATAAGTTGGGTAAACAATTTTAACAGAAGCCCTTGCAGAGTAAGTGTTAGAGTCTGGTGCCAGGCTGCGCTTGCAGCTCTTTCTACACCTGCAAAACATGGTTACTGATGAGACTGCCTATATCAATGTATTTGTTGTATAGATTAAATGAAGCCATGTCAGTGTAAAAGCAAAAGATTTCACATGCATTGCTATTTGCCAACCCTGGAACTGAGAAGAAGCCTTCTTCTCATTTCAGAGATGATATAAATCAGATCTGATCAAAGAAATGTGTTCAAAAGCCACAATTTCAACTCAGCCTTTAAAGGGTCTAAGAAATAGCCTTCTCTCTGACCTGAGTGTGTGTGTGTGTGTGTGTGTGTAACACAGGAGCTCTGTGTTAGGGGCAGATGGAGAAATGCATGTGGTGTTATGTGGAAGCCAGTAGGCTCCCTGCAGATGCTGGGACAGGAGTCCTCTGCTGTGAACATCCTAGCTAGAATGGCTGAAGACCACAATCTGCCTCACCTTTACATTGACTGATTGATTTTTTTCCCATTAACTCAATTCCTTCTTTGAGGGCATTTGTGTACATTTTAAGTCTAGGATGCCAGCTTTTCAATGCATTACAGAGAGGTTTTTTGGGGGGGAGGAGTGCACTCAGTGTGTGCCAGGCTTTGCACTAGAGACTTGCCATGAGATATATAATGTTGATTGCAAGTCATGTAGTGTTATGTGCATTTCAGAGTTGCATGAAATGAGGCTCAGAAGGCTAAATAACACTTGCTCAAGGGCACATGGATAGTTTTAGTGTGGTGACCCTGGTCTGTGTGATCTATATCTGTTCACTTCTCAGTCTTAACCTTCACCCCATGATTTCTACCAGGAGGTACGTTTGCTGGATTTTTTTTTTTTTTTCTGGGAGGAGGGGGCTGGATTTTCTTTTATAAGAAACTCCTCTGGGAGTCCGGAAAAACGTGCGTATCTTTGTTTCCTGCCCTCAGGGACCCAAGAATTTGGCCAAATGTGGGCAACTGTGATTCTCACGTCCTGCGTCCAACTTTTCAGCCTGCAAATCAGAAGTGAACCAAGTAAAGATCTTTCGCAGTCGCACTTGGACCGCCGGTCCAGTCGGACTTTAA
Organism: Geosciurus inauris; assembly: GCA_004024805.1. NCBI lineage: Eukaryota > Metazoa > Chordata > Mammalia > Rodentia > Sciuridae > Geosciurus > Geosciurus inauris. Next base: position 133,234 of record PVHX01001876.1, read on the forward strand.
GGAATTGTTTTCTCTTCTAAAAGGCTTTAGTTAGTAATCTGCACCGTGAGATGGGTCAGCAAAGACGTCCGGGATGGGATGAGGAGAAGTGGGCGGGTGGACATCCCTCAGGGCTGAGAGCAGTCTTTGTGGGCTCACTACCTATGGTGCTAGCTTCCACGTGGCCCGCGTGCTGGCAGGGCACCCCTTGCTTTAGCGCTGGAAGTCTCCGCAAATCCCCGAGTGTTGGAAGCAAAAAGGGACTGCCGCTGTTCGAAGTCAGCTTTGTCCTTTGCTGGTTATGTGACCCTAGCCTTTCTGTACTGCTCTGAGTCCTAGTTTCTCTAATTGCGAAGGTGGAGGACGTGTCCTTGGTGTGGATCTCATCAAAAGGCTGTGCGGATTGTATAATACGATGTGCAACGCGTCTTGCAAAGAGCCAGGCGCCGGCTGAGCGCTTGGTAAGCGGCTGCCTTAATTAGGACGATGAGATCGTAGGAGGCAGACACTTCCTCGGCAATGAAGGGGCACCGACACACTGAGTCTGGGGCTTAAAGGCGTGGTCTCAGTCACAAGTCTGGGATCGGTTGGCTCCCTGCCCCCAATTCACTCCATTTCCAGCATCCTTCGTTGGTCCCAGACCTCCACCTTGGACAGACCAAGGCGACCCAGAATCACGGGGACGACTGCACCTTACGCCTGGCTCTAGAGGTGAACAGTTCAGAGTTCTCCCAGGCCGACGCTGTCCGGGTCTCTGCGAGCGACTAAATGGTCTCAGCTCACAGTGCCCAGGTTCCTCTCCGACCCGCGCGGCCGCTCATCCGGGACTGGAGGCCTGAGACTGTGTCCAGGGCTCAGGCTGCCGCCACCCCTGCGGCTGGGATGCAGACGCAGGGTTAAAGCCCCCGCCACTGCCGGTCCATGCATCGCCGGCGCGGTGACGGTGGCGCTGGCGGCGGCGGGGGCCTTCCTTGGCTGCCCCGCCATTTAATCAGGGCTATTATCAGACTAGGCTTGCAGGATGGCGCCGGCCGAGCTTTACCCCCATTAGCACAGGGCAGAGTGGGGGTTGGGCCCGGAGACCGCCGCCTATCCCAGCCGCAGCTGCCGCGCTTCTGGGGTATTATGAGAAAGGAGAACGCACCGGGTCTGGCAGCAGGCAGTCTCAACCCAGCAGTTTTCAGGCTGACATTTTATTAGAATTTTAGTCCCTAGCTTTCCGTGTGACGTTGACTACTGTTGTGCAGTTGATCCCTGAATTTTTCTGAGTTTTAGTTTTCTCATCTGAAAAATGGGTCTGGATAGATATTTAACTAAAGGTTGTGAAGATTAAGGTGAGGCATCTTAAGTGTTATACGGAGGATCTAGTACGAATAAATGTTGTTACTACTACCACATTAAAATTTAGATTTTAAAAAGTCCTTTTTTATTTGGTTAAAAAGAAAGGGGAGAGAGGGACCAAGATTAAATGTTTCAAAGACACTCAGGGATTGAAAATTAGCTGGCTTCACCCACAACAAACTGGGTTCAGGTTTCACCTTTGCATTTGCAACCTGTGTGACTTTGGACAAGTCACTTCATCTGTCTAAGCCTCATTTGTCTTAGGTAGAACAGATGGAGTACTAGCACCCATTATCATTAGACTTTGGAGCATATTAAATAAGATGGTATTTGTGAAATGCTGACCACAGCTTAGACACTCCTTAAGCAAAGGGTATTTCCTTTTTGTTATTAGCTAAATATTTTTACAAACCACAAACTTTAGACTTTAAAAAAAAAAAAAACAAGCAGTCAGCTCTGTCCTGATCCTAAAGGGTCTTTATGTGTATGTAAGGTGCTCAAGTTTAAGCTTGGAGAAAGGAGATATGAAACACCCAGCAGCATCTTCTGGCCTCCAGTTTCCTTTTTGCATTTCCAGTACAATACCCTATTGACCTTTCATTTAAAGATAGAAGCCCAGCATCAAACAAAAAACAAAACAAACAAAAAACTAGCACTTATAACAACCTGGTATTGTCAGCATAGTTTCTAATCAGTAAAATGTAATTAGAAAAGCAAGGCTAATTATTAAAGTGACCTTCTAAGTAGTGAATGTTTGTGAATGGTCCTTAAGTGGGATGTGCTGGGCACACAGCCCAACCCTGTGGATTGCATAGAGTTTCTTCCTGTGCTCAGCTTCAGCCAGGACTGGCTCCAGCTCTCCAGTTTTCCCCCAAGCATAGCTTTTGAATTGACTCTCTCCCTCTGGCATGTAAAATGAATGGCTCATAATAATGGCTAATGTGTTTCAAGTGCTTGTCTGTGCCAGGAGGTAGCCTAAGCAACTTAGCTAGATAATCTGATTTGGTTTTCCCCATTTTACAGATGAAGAAACTAAGGTTCAGAGAGATTATGTAACTTACTCTAAATCACACAACTAGTAGGGGTGGTGGCGCATTGGCTTGAACTAACGTCTCCCTTTCTCCCAGAGCTCTTAAGTCCTGGCCCCCCAATATCATCCATACTCTACTCTTATGCTCTGAATTCTTATCCTCTAAAAACACTTTAAAATTGATACAACTCACAGAGTCAGTAGGAAAACAAACACACAACCTCAGAGAGCTCCTCTGCTTCTAAGGAGGTATTGACAGACATACCTAACGATATGCAATAGCTGGCAGGGGTCTAAGGGTCCCTATTAGTCAACATGGCTTCTTATGTCCCTTTTTTTTTTTGTACTGGAGATTGAACTCAAGGGCACGCGACCACTGAGCCACATCCTCAGTCCTATTTTTTTTTTTTTTTTTTTTTTGTATTTTATGTAGAGAAAGGGTCTCAATGAGTTGTTGAGCACCTCGCCATTGCTGAGGCTGGCTTTGAACTCGCGATTCTCCTGTCTCAGCCTCCCTAAGTGCTGGGATTACAGGCTTGAGCCACCGGGCACCCGGCTTATGTCCCTCACCTTTGAGCTACCATTTCCTCTTTCATAAAATGATTGCACACTTCTTATTTTGTATACTTGTTAGTCATACTGAATAACTAACATTTGGTGAGACCTAATGCATGTCAAAACCTGTATAGATGTTCTTTTATTCATCATTTTACTTTAAAATAAATTTCATAAATTTTACTTTATAAAAAATATTGTCTACTTTGCTAGGCTTTTGCAATAATTAATGGACCAAATACTTGGAAGTATTTAAAATATATATATATATATATATATATATATATATATATATATATATATATGTTGTTAACCTTTATTTTATTCATTTATTTATATGTGCTGCTGAGAATCAAACCCAGTGCCTCACACATACTAGGCAAGCGCTCTACCACTGAGCTACAATGCCAGCCCGCTTGGAAGTATTTTTAAAAAGAGCTTATTAGAAATCATTATTGTTTATTTTAAACATTCAAAAAGATACATTTCTTAGCACAGCAGTTTTTCAATGTGTGGTTCTAGGTCTTCCTGAATTCAGAGCACTGAAAAGTTTTGTGGGGTTGAGGTGAAAGAGGTAACCTGTGTTGGAACCAAGCTCTCCCAAGAGGCTGCTGAACTCCTAGTCTTCCATGGCCACAGTGTTCCTTCTGGACACATTTAGTTTGAAATTTGGTTAGCAAAAAGAGAAACAAGAATTTCCTATCTCCTTTGGTAAGCCTTCTGTGATGAGTTCAAAAGCCCTATGCTGAAACCTGCTACTTTCATAATTTCCCATCACACCTTTAACCTGAGGGAGGAGCAGAAGGTCTGTGTCTGTCAAGGGTGTGTACTAGAAGATTATGACTAGCTCTGTAAGCTGAGAAAAGAAAATTCACCAACAGCCACACTATCACCCCCATTACATAGAGGGAAATGTTGGAGGTGACTGTCCTCAGCTTGGATTACTACAGCGAAGGGATCAAGATATTTCAAAGTGTTGGCAAAGACTAGAAAGTTCACTAAAATCTACCCCAACCTCCATTGTATGTATACATGAGGAAATTGAAAATTGAAGCCTGGGTCTGGGACATGCCCCTAAGTCACACTGCTGGTCAGGTCTTTGAACCTTGACTTTAAATTAATGCTTGACATGAGTCCCTTTGACACAAGCTATCTTTGGCAGTAGAAAGCCTTCTTATTATCTATGTTTGGTTTCCTTATTTATGCAAATATGCCTTTCCAAGGTAGTGACTTACTTATCTTTGGGCTTTTTAGTGATAGTTAAGAAAACCACATGATTGTTCTGAGAATTGAAATTGAATTTTGCACTGTGGCTTCATTTGGTCTTGAGCTGGGAAGAAAATTTGTCCTGTTTGCCTTCAAGGATTTGACTTTTAGAGGAGTTCCTGGTCGTCTGCATCACGTAATAGTCATCTTTGAATTTTAAGGTTGACAGATCTGCATTTTTGATTCTCTCTTTTGGGGAAGGAGGGAGAGGGCAACATTTACATGTGCCAGATAAAATATAAATGCCACAAATGTAACAAAGGTTTAAAGAAAGGGGAGTGGATTTTAAGGAAGGAGGGTGGGATGATGTGTGTATGAATTAGGATTCTATATTTTGAATAATGGAAAATTCTTTTCAATCTGGTTTGAACAGTAAGAAGAATTTGTTGGCTCATCCACTTCAACAGTTTAGGGATAGCTTCAGGAAAAGTGTAGTACATGACTCAGAGAAAACCCTCTCTGTGCCTTGTCTCTGGTTTCTTGGTCTCAGTGTTGTTGTTTTTCCTGGTACAGGGAATTTAACTCAGGGACACTTAACCACTGAATCACATCCCCATCCTTTCTTTGTATTTTATTTAGAGATGGGGTCTCACTGAGTTGCTTAGGGCCTTGCTAAATTGCTGAAGCTAGCTTTGAACTCATTATCCTCCTGCCTTAGCCTCCAGAGCTGCTGGGATTATAGGCATGCACCATTGCACCCTGCTTTTAGTGCTATTTTTAAGCAGGTTTTCCTCTGGGGTCACAAGATGGCTTCAGTGGATCTCATCACAACATTCTTCCTTGTATGTACCTATTAGGAAAATCTCTGTCCTTCAGTAGACCTGCAGAGAAAGGAGTCCAGGAAATAAATACCTCTTGATATCTCATTGGCCCTGATTTAGGATCAAATCAAATCAGTGCCCCGCCCCTGGAATTTGAAGCCAAGCAAATCCTCCAGAGCCACGTGACTGAGACCAGCCTAGGCATGAATTCATTAGGGAGAAATGAGATTACTATTGATAAGAGGGGAAAAATGGTCATGGGGCATTTCTAGTGGTCTACCAGGGAGGTGGGAAAGACAGAAGGGAATGTCTTTACCCACCACTTTGTTTCTAGCTTTTGAAAAGATTCAAGTAACGAACTCAAGTAAGATTCAAGTAACGAACTCAACACAAAAACCCTTGTAATGATCATCAGTGGCAGTCAGTGAAGACAGGTCTCTAGTGGAGCCTGTGCTCCAAATCTCATTTCCTTTGGGAGGAACCTGTGTCCCTATACTAGTTGCAGAGGAATTCAGGAAGCTAAGACTGAAGCACAAGGTGGTCAGGGGGCAGGATCATAAAGTGTCTGTGCCAAAATAGGGACCTTAAAAATCATCTCTTGTTGCCGGGCACAGTGGTGCACGCCTGTAATCCCAGCATTTTGGGAGACTGAGACAGAGGAATCGCTAGTTCAAAGCCAGCCTCAGCAACAGCGAGGCACTAAGCAACTCAGTGAGCCCTTGTCTCTAGATAAAACACAAAATAGTGCTGGAGATGTGGCTCAGTGGTCAAGTACCCCTGAGTTCAATCCCCGGTACCAAAAAATAAAAATCATCTCTTGTCAAACTTCTCAGTTTAGGGACATCCTCAGAAATCATAACCACAATCAAATTTATAAAATTTTGCTTTAAGATACATATATATATATATTTTATATATATATATATATATATATATTTTTTTTTTTTTTTCTTTTCAGGAAAACTGGACTGTGTTTTCTAAATACAGTTTCACAGAACACAGGTTGCTTCAGATGTTCAATCTGCTATACATTGAGAGTTAAAAATGGTTTTTACATTTTCAAATGAGGAAAAAATTAAAAGTAGAATAATATTTTGTGACGTGAAAATTATATGAAGTTCACATTTCAGTGTCCGCAAATAGTTTTATTGCAAGGATTGGCCAACTTTTTCTGCAAAGGGCCAAATAGTAAATGTTTCGGTTTTGCAGGCCATGTTTCTGTCATAATGATTCCACTCTACCTTTATAGCATAAAATAGTCACAGACAATACCTAAACAACCAAATGTAACTCTGTTCTGGTAAAATTTTATTGTGGACACTATAATTTGAATTTTGTGTAATTTTTAAATATCACATCTGTCTCTGTCTCATTTATTTATTCTTTTGAAGCATTTTTTCCAACCTCTTAAGAATGCAAAAACTATTCTTGGCTAGTGGGCTGCTTAAAAACAGGTAACTGGCCAGATTTGGGGGGGGGGGTTGTTTGTTTGTTTTTGTTTGTTTTTCAGTACTGGGAATGGAACCTAGTGGCTCTTTACCACTGACCTACATCTCTAGCTTTTCATTTTTATTTTTAAATTTTGAGACAAGGTCTTGCTAAGTTGTCCAGACTGGCCTCAAGTTTGTGATCTTTCAGCCTCAGCATCCCAAGTCACTGAGATTATAGGCACATGCCACCAATCTTGGCTTATGCCCCTGTTTTGTTGACTGCTTTTGCACTAGAATGGCAGAGACTGTGACAGAGCCACATGGCCTACAAAATCTAAAATATTTACTAGTTGTCCTTTAACAGAAAAAGTTTGCTTAACATTAGTATAGTACTTATAGTACTGTTCTAATAGTACTTAAATTCTTACTTTAATTTGCATACAAAGCAAAACACCTGGGGAATGTTATTAAAGTACAGAGTATGATTCTGTAAATCTGTGTCCGAAGGTTCTGTATTTTAATAAGTTCTGAGTTGATGTTGGTGTTATTGGTCTGCAGGCCACATTTAGAGGATTTTTCACTCATTCTTGAAACATCCCATATCAAAAACCTCAGGCTGGACATGGTGGTGCACACCTGTGACCGCAGCACTTTGAGAAGCTGAGACAGGAGAATCGTGAGTTCAAAGCCAGCCTCAGCAATGGCTAGGCGCTAAGCAACTCAGTGAGACCCTGTCTCTACATAAAACACAAAATAGGGCTGGGGATGTGGCTCAGTGGTCGGGTACTCCTGAGTTTAATCTCTGGTACCAAAAGATAAAAAATTAAAAAACCTCAGGTGAACTCTGGAGTTCCACCCCTACTTGTTGCATTAGCATCATGTTGGTGAGGATGGGAATCCTCCATTAACCATTAAGCATTTTTGAGAACCATTGATCTGGATGTCATAACAGAGATTCAATGACAAAGTCATCGAGGAATGGGTATCAGCCAATCAGGTACCTTGGTGCTGAGGGAATTTTGGTGGCTTTTTATTCAATGGAGGATTAATAGCACATTTTTAAAAGTCATTAACCATCTAGTTACTATGGTGCAGTAATTTATATGTTAGTTGCTCTCCAAGGAGTAAATGCTGCTTTTAGCCTCCTGAATTTGCATGAAGGCAGTGACTTAGGCATACTGATTTCTAGCAAACCAGTCATTTTTCCATCTCTCCCAATTCAGTTGTACATTTATGGCTTTACTGGATCTGTTAATGTACAGATAGGTCTAAAGACAAAGGACTGAGTTTATATTTTCTGTATAGTAGCAAATAAACTCTTTCTATAAAACCCTATTAAATGCTTTTATTATACCCTTTCTCTTTCCATCCTTCCATTCCTTACTTTCCTGGATGGTCATCCATCTTGAAGTTTGGATTTTTTATCCCAACTATAGTAAACTTCTGAAGAATTAACTTTCCAAAAAACATGTGCCTTTTATATCAGAGGATGCAGCTCAGTGGTAGAGTGCTTATCTAGTACACACAAGGCTCTGGGACTGATCCCCAGAACTACAAAGCAAAACAGAACAAACAGCAATAAAACAAAAACAAACACAAAAAATAAAATTTTGGGGCTTACAGAGTATGGTTCCAGCAAGAAGCAGACAACCTGGGAGTCTTTGAAGGACAGAGACAGCAGCTTCAGAAATGAACACTTCTAGTCCCTCGGTGAGTGGGAATCTGCATTGTAAGGTATTATGGTTTGGATCTGGAATATTCTCCAAAGGCTCATGTGTTGAAGCCTTGATCTACAATGCAGCAAAATCCAGAGGTACAGATTTTGGGAAACGATTGATTCATGAGGGCTCTGAAATAATTAATGCATTACTCCCTTGAGGGATTTGTAGCTGAATGAATTATTGGGAGGTGGTGAAAACTATAAGAGGTGAAACCTAGTTGAAGGGAATGGGTCATTGAGGGTATGTCATTGGGCATTTTATATCTTGTCCCTGTCCTCTTCCTCTCTCTCTGTTTTCCAGCTGCCATAAACTGAGCAGCTTTTCTCTGTCATACCCTCTGCCATAATGTTTTGCCTCATCTCAGGCCCAGAGCAATGGAGCCAGCCAACTGTGGACTGAAACCTCAGAAACTGTAGACCAAAATAATTCTTTCTTCCTTTAAGTTGTTTTCCTTAGGTATTTTGCTGCAGCAACAAAAAACTGACTCCTGCATGAAGTGTGATGTGTTAGAAGCACTGTTTAAACTGCGTCTGTGGCACAGGATCATGTGAGTGGAAGAGCACTACTTGCACTTTCTAACTTTTTATACTTGCCAATGACTCAAAGCCAGCTTTCTAATTCAGTCTGGGCATGTGGTCATATGAGCCAGGACCTTCAGTTCTCTCTGCTTCTTATGGCACCGAAAGTGATGACATATTGGGGAATGGAAAGTATGTGGAAACAAGCCTTCCATTTAGAGGCTATACAGAAGTCTAGAGCATCTTGAAAAACTACTAGCCTGTTATTAATTTGGTTTGTTTGCTTCAAATTGGACCCTGATGGGCAATGTTATTTTCATTAAAATTAGCAGAGTTTTTCCAGGAAAGAGATCATCAAGTAGATGAAATTTATTTATTTGCAGTGCTGGGGATTGAATACAGGTTCTCTTACATGTTAGGCAAGCACTCTACCACAGAGGTACACCTCTAGCCCTAATGGATGAAATTTAATGATAATTTTTGCCTTGAAAAGGAGGACTACCATGAATGTTCTCAAATACTTAAATTTATTTAACCAAGTTAAGTCCCATGGTGAAACCAAGTCAAGTCATGATGATAGAGGAAAAGCAAAAATCTACCAAACCAAAAAACAAAACAAAACTAAACTAAAACACACACACACACACACAGAGAGAGAGAGAGAGAGAGAGAGAGAGAGAATGAATTAACTTATCGGGTGGGAATGGTGAGCACAGAAAGCCTTCCATTCTTGACTTGATGCTTACCATAATGCAGAATGATTAGTCTCTTAGCTTAAAAGGCTTCAGAGTAAAAGAAACCTGAAAATGAAAATCCCCTTAGACCTCTTAGAATAAATTATGTGGATCTGCTAAGTACACAGACTGGCCCTCTTAAAAGGGAGATAACCACTTTAACTATTGCCTTCGAGAGACAATCCATGAGGCCAATTACGAGTCTTATTTTACATTAGTGGTTTTACACCAGTAAAAATAACCACCTCAGATCCTTCAAGGGGCGTTGTTTTAAAACACAAGCCAAACAAATTTAGAATCCGTTTACATTTCAAAGATAAAGTAGCAAAGTGTAGTAAAGAGACTGTCAGATTAGGAATCAGAAACCCAGAATTCTTCTGGCTCCTTCTGAGGACCCTTGGCATGCTTGTGAGCCTTGGTCTTTTTCATCTATGAGAGGTAAAGAAAAATGTCTGCCTCGCCTTCTTCATGATATTTACAAGAAAATTAATTGTGGTTAAGTTCATAGAACTTTTGTGAGTCACCAATAAAATGATGAACAAAAATTTCTCCTTTGAAAATGTTAAATTCTAATAAGAGATATTTTAGAAGACTGAAAAATATAGACAGAGACCTTAATAACATCAACATGATTATTTTAACATCAAATCATATGTCATTTTCACCTTCTCCTCACAGCCTCAGTTTTCTTGCTATATAAAATTATGTATGATATGAGAAAGATTTTGATATTGCTCTTCATAGGTTCCCTAGTAACCAGCCTCCCGAATATTCCCCAGTGAACCCACACCTGGTATGACATCCTTGTATAGCTGCCCACCTCCCTATATTGTTCTAGGGTTGGCCTAAGTGGACAAAAGAATACAGTAGAGGTGATGGTGTGTCACTTCTAAGCTGAGTTATAAAATACTGCAGCTCCTTACCTCTTTGCCTTTCTCTGTTCTTTTCTTTCTCTCAGCTCTCACAGGGGAAAGCAGTCTGCCATCTGAGCAGCTCTGCGCAGAAATTCAGGTGACTAGTAACTGAAGTTACCCACCAATAACCAAGTTTATGAGCAGATACTCCAGCCCAAGTGGAGCTTCTAAATGATTTCAATCTTGCCAATCAACTTGACTGCAACTTATGAGAAATCCTGAGCTAAAATCACATAAGCAAACTGCTCTCAGATTCCTGACCTTAAACAAAGTGTAGGACAATAAACATGTATTATTTTAAGCTGCTAAGTTTTGGCAAAATTAGTTATGCAGCAATAAATAACATAGTTTCTAACAGGAAGAGAGTATGGCAGAGATGCAGATGATAAATTCTTTTAATTAGAGAAAATTTAACCAAGAAATCCTGCTGGGTTCACATTTCCTTACTCATCAGTTTAGCTTTGATAAGAAATTAAGAGGCAAAATGTCCATACAGAGTCATTGAATCTATAAGTGTGTTCTGATATCGATGCTGCCCTGAATGAAACAGCACACAGCAAGGTAACTGGGCAGCATGAGAAGTAGAATTCACTGAGGAGCAATGTGGCTTAGCCAGGCTGTGGTCAAGAACGCAGAGCTCATGCCAGAGAGCTCAATAGAGGGAGTTTAAGATTGCAATCCAACCACCCAGATTTGAGGAGCCCAGAAGCCAAAGGCAGAATGGGAGACAACAAAAATTAATAATAAAATAAGCAATCACTCCTATTATCGGAGAAAGCTAGAGGCTAGAGATGAGCTCACAGAGAAGAAAATGCTGCCCTACATGGATGAACCAGGAGAAACTAAGTCTCTGCTCCCTCAACTGGCCTTAATCTTCTACCAGTCCCGTTGTTGGCTGACCTAACTAGGATTCATTTATAAATGAACCTTAGAAATGTCACTTACCAGAGGGGAAGAGTGGGAGCTGGGTCAGAGAACAAATGAACCACTGGTACCATTCACCTCTTTGACCCCCTCCGTGTCTGCTCTCACTCCTACCCATATTTATTTCCCAAACAATATCAACTGCATGCTTCTACAATTAATGTAAATGAAGTCTCCCACCCTCCTACAAAGGGGAGATGGAAAGTCACATCAGTCATTTCAAAGTCCATTTTTGCTCATCTCAAAGAGTAGAATCACCTTCCTCATTCTAGGCAATTCAATCTCCTCTTCCCAACTCCTCCTTATAGTCAATCTTATTCTTTTTAAGCCTTTGCTCAACTGAGCAACTTCACCAGTGCCTATTTAAAAGGAGATCCATACCTGAGAACTGTTCTTCTTCTAGGCAAAGTGGACAACTAATGTACTGTATAATTTTTTTTTCATTCATTCCCTTCTCCACTATTGGGCCACCCTAGAATGGTACTTCAGTGTGGCAGCTGGAATTCCCAATTGGAAACAGCAGATCATGCAGACTTATATGTAAAATGGGCTGAAGTATTTTCTTCCTTCTGTGATTGCTCATAGGAAACTCTTCATGGGGTCACAGGAATAGACTGAGGGAGAAGTGATGACATATTGAGGAAGGTAGTCTAAGATACCTACCTGTTGAAGCATTTTCCTTCCGGCTTCCAGAACAGCTTGAGCTCAAGCCTATATATACCATTCCCACTTGATGATGGATTACTTATGTACTCATCCTAATTTATGGCTTGATGGCTCACAAAACACCCGAGTTTGAGTGGCTTTGTAGCATAGTTAGTTGGTGTCCTATGCTTAAGTATTTAGTCTGTATAGAACCTAGTGGTAAGCTGACAGCTAGTCTCAGAAGGAAAAGAAGTATCAACAAAGTGTCACGTGATTGTGTTCCAAAATTTAGGGGTCTATACAAGATTGTTCCCAAAGAGCCCATACAGGTTTCTAATTTCCAACACTCTTTTTTTTTTTTTCCTTTGGTACCAGGGATTGAACTCAGGGGTACTTGACCACTGAGCCACATCCCCAGGCCTATTTTGTGTTTTTTTATTTAGAGACAAGGTCTCACTGGGTTTCTAATTTGCAACACTCTTCAAAGCACTGTTGATCTGCAGATTCAGAAGATCTGAGTTGCAAAGTAATTTGTACTATGGTTTTGACAAACCAAAGGGTCTTATCAAAATTAGCCAGCTTCCAGGCAACTCAGTAAATAACCTGAAACAGCAAATTCAAACAAGGGACTTACTATGGTCAAAATTTGGAGGCCCATTAAGAATTGTACCACTAAGCAAGATGAATCAACTTATCTTTCATTTTCACCTAAATATTACACTGTCTTTTACCAACATGTTCCTGAACATTTGAAAATTTTATTGAGTGGCAGGCCCGTGAATTTTTATGGAATTCATCTTCCACCCACTAGAATACACGTGTCTTTCTAAGGTGTCTAAAATACTTGCTGTCATTGCTCACCAGGTCCATTCAACATATTTGCATTGTGGGGGAGCAGTGCGATGTTCTCCAGAACATCAAAACCATCAGGGACCTATGGCACAGTGTATGATGTAGAGCTGGAGAGTTGACAGAACCCCAACTGAAGATAGTGATGGTATATTACTGTCCCTATGAAGTGAAAGCTAAATGTTTCTGATTTAATTTGCTAGTTGATATAGAAGGAAAAGTATTTGTCAAATCATTAGTTGCATAACAAGTGCAAGGAGTTTTATTAAATTTTTCCAGGATATGCACATTTATCTGAAATGTCATTGTAATTGATATGCCACTTTATTAATTTAATGATAATCTTAGTGGGGTCATTCTCCATATGGATTTTTCTCAGGCCATTTTTTTTAAAAAGGGAGTTAAAATAGAATATATGGGATTCATTATCCCTGTATCTTTCAGGTCTTTGATGCTGGAATTATTAAGCTCTACAATTCCTCCATTCATGTGATTTTTTTGTTTGTTTTACTATTTTGACAGGAAAAGATAGTTCCAGGATCTTCAACTTGACCCTTTCTACCACAGTAGCCCCAAGCACAATAGCCTTTATGTCAAGTCAGGAAGCCAGCATGTTATCACAGAAAAAATAACCATATGCATGGGGCAGCAGTCCCTCTAGGTCTAGTCAGAGACTGACCAGGACCTAAACTCCATTCATTAGCTCAGACTTTTACAAACCTTTCACTTTGACCAGTGGATCACAGAGAAATTTTGGGTTGCTAGAAATTTATGTGAACTCAAAGTCAGTGTCTAATAACTTCTGAAAGCTTTGGTATTATTGTTTTCATCTTCTTCTTAGTGCATTGTCACTTAACTAAATGGCCATGGTTTGGGGGAAGGAGTGGAGAAAGATCTACAATATGGGAACTGTTATAGCAATAGGACCTGATTTCCCCTCAAATCAGAGTCTAGGAGTCTAGGTCTGTCAAGTTACTTAAGTTTGGGAACTGAATGGAAGAACCTTCTTCATCTTCTGTGTTGGCAGCAGAAGTCAGGGATTATGCTCACTAACCCTATACTTTTTCTAATAATACAGATCAAGGAATATTTTGTTAGGCATTTTATTTGTAGAAGCATGACAATCCATGAACCAGCTCGTAGATCTTCATCTAAGCACTCTGGTTGCCATTCAGCCCTACTGCTAATTGTAACTGCACCCACCATGTGGTCACTTGCTCCCTGCTTCTCTAAAGTCTCATCGTTGCCACATAAATTAGCACACTTATTTCAGTGGTAGTATCTCCTCTACCTGTAAAGAATGGCAGTCACAGAACTTACCAAGGATGCTGGTTCTCCTGTCCCTGATGCATTTTTAAAATTCTATAATGGACTATCCACCAAAGTCCCACAGGTTACACAGGTAGAGGTTGCCTATGATAAATTTGCTGAGGTATTTACATCCCCCTGAACTTCTGGATTTCCTCTTCCATATTATATCAGAGAAGTTCCGGCATCTTGATCTCATTAGATATAGGCCATTGGGCTATTCAGAGTCATTTGCAGCCAGGCAAACTAGCACATTAACTTCAGAAAGTTGGGTAAGTGCACTTCTATTGATAAATTAATTGTACCCTATTGGTTCAAAAATTATTCACTCTCACACATGTTCTCCAGTTCTTACTAATATAAATGATGAATAACTTCAAATTTGGGGGATGCATAAGCTATCTTTCAAAAATAATCTTTATTATTCTCCTTGAAGTATATTAGCATCTGACTTTAACTATGGATCTGAAAGCAATCTATAGGTCATGAAGCATCAAAAGATAGGAGAAAAATAAATATCTCCTTGAAAAGCAACTTTAAACAAGGGAAGAATGGTCTGAATCTTAATTTAGAAGATTTTCTAAGGTTATTCTAGCAACTTTTAGCAACCTGGCACATCGGGTTCCAGTCTGATCAAAGATTTATAATAAATGCTTATGGCAACAGAACTTGATTTCCTCTCAAATCCAAGTCTCTGGGTCTGTCAAGTTGCCAGATATTGTAGCCATGTCTGTCCTTGGTTATAAGCAATAAAAATTTTAAGACTGCTGTAGAATTTCTCTGGTGCTCTGACCATACTTTGGGTTAAGACTGAAATTATTGAGCTTATAATTTAATTTGTGAGTTCTTCAGCACCGTTAGAAATAGACTGTCATTGAGGTCTTTACTATCTTCTTTACTACCATAATGTTGAAATGTAGCAGCCTAGAGCTGGGCATTTGGCTCAATGGTAGTATGCCTGGGGACCTGTGTTCAATCCCCAGTAGCAGGGGGGGAACTGCTTCATCCAGCAGTTCATTCCAAGCAATCACACATGATAATTGGAGTAATCATAATATCTGAATGTTACTGTATGTCACACAACATCAGTATTCCTTTTCCTACCAGCAATGAAGTCTTTCTGAACAATGATAAAACCTCATAACTATTTAACTCCACTAATTTCCTTCTCACACATGTTATTGTGACATATTTTACTTTGCATACGATACAAGAAAATATTCTTATTGTCTTAAACAATATTTTTCAGATCTACTTACACATTTATCTTTTCTGGTGATCTTAATTTTTCTCTGAATTTCCATGCTTTCAGCGCATCTGAAGAACTTCCTTTAGCACTTTTTGTTATTGAGGTCTGATGACAATAAATTTTATCAGCTTTTGTTTGTCTGCAAATGTCTTCATCCTTTTATTTTAAAATAAACTTTAGTTTTCAAAACAATTTTTAGATTTACAAAAAATTGCAAAGATAGCAAAGAATTCCCCAATATACCATACTCAGTTTCCTCAATTATTAATCATTAATATTGGTATTAATGATCATACTAATATAAGGTGTTAATTTGTTACAAATAATTAACCATTATTTTTTACAAATAAATAGTCATTATTAATACATTATTATTATTGGTATATCATTGTTAACTGAAGCCTACACTTTACTCAGTTTTCCTTAATTTTCACCTAATACCCTCTTCTTTTCTATGATCCCATCCAGGATGTCACCTTACATTGTGTCATCATTCTCTTTAGTCTTCACATGGCTGTCAGTTTCATTCTTATTTTTGAAGGTGATTTTCACTAGGTATAGAATTCTGGATTGACAAGGTTTATTTTTGCTTGTTTTTATAAATTCAACATTCATTGTCAATGGAATGTTGTATGAAATTGTAAACTGGAATGTCACTAACAGTGTCATTCCACTATCTTCTGGCATCTATGCTTTCTGATGAAAAGTCAGGCAAAAGTCTTCTGTTCCTTTTATGATAATAGAAGTTCAACTAGGAGTTCCTGGGGTGATTGTAAAGGTACAAAGAATGCTTCTGAGCATTCTTTCTAGAACTGTTCTATAAATTGATTTGGCAGTGATTACACAAGTGCATAACTATTAAGAATTAGTTGAGCAATGCACATATGATTTATGGGCTTACAAATATATGCATACAGATATATGAATAGAGATAACAATTCAAACATTTTTTTAAACACCCAACATAAACCTTGCTGATATAAGAAGTCTGGACCTAGACTTTCCTTCTATAATCAATAATAACATTTAGTAAGTTGAAAATGAGATATAATTATCAATCAATCAATTTTTGCATATGTGACTTGTACACTGACAAGACAGATTGATACATTTTGTTTAATATCATGGTCATGGTAAATAAATAATATAGCATTTAATATGTTCTTATGTAATTCACTTCTGGTGGTCAAGAAAAGTATTTGGTAAGACAAGCTTATGCTATGTTATAAATTTCTTACATGAACCAGCCTTATTGATCACTAAGCCAATAAATGCTCTAAATAGATCATGCTCACACTGAGTATACTTCATACTACACATAAAAATGCTATAGGTAACACGGATTATATTGGAAAGAACATAAGATTAGACATGTAATTTGAATCTTGGCTCCATCTATTTTAGACACTCTGATCTTCAGTTGTCTTACCTGTACAATGAGAACACTAAGGTTTGCCTCACAGAACGGTGGTGATGAATAAAATCATATAATATACAGGAAATACTTGGCTTAAATTGTAGGAGTCAATGATAACATTATAACATTGAATGAT
This sequence comes from Geosciurus inauris, assembly GCA_004024805.1. NCBI lineage: Eukaryota > Metazoa > Chordata > Mammalia > Rodentia > Sciuridae > Geosciurus > Geosciurus inauris. The sequence goes on from PVHX01001876.1 coordinate 150,011, forward strand.
ATTATCATAATGTCATTCATAAAATGATTGTTATGTTGATTACATATTAAATATTTTCCAGTTTCTAAAATATATTACAACTGTTAATTGTAGTTTTATAGAGACTATATAATAACATGCCAGACCAATTGTGCTTCAGAATTATTTTCTTTTTAAAAACTTTTTTATTTGTTCTTTTTAGTTATACATGACAGTAGAATGTATTTTGACATATCATACATACATGGAGTATAATTTCCCATTCTTGTGGTTGTACACGATGTGGAGTTACACTGGTCGGGTATTCATATATGAACATAGGGAAGTTATGTCTGATTCATTCTACTGTCTTTCCTATTCCTGTCCCCTCTCCCTTCCCTTCATTCTTCTTTGTCTAATCCAAAGTACTTCTATTTCAGAATGAATTTCTGATATCATTATTTTTTCCTTCCTTTTATTTTATATTCTCCCTACAAAAATGCTTCCTCAGGACTGCCAAGATGAAGTCAGGAATGCTGTTGAGGGGAAGTGGGTCTAAGAAAATTCTCCTGAATGCACTTGGCTCTTGAGTTCATGGAGATAACTTGGCCACAAAGCCCCTGTCATGATGAGATGACAATATACCATCTCTCTGTCAGAAGAATTGCAGCCCTAGAGCATAAAGCTTGTAACTTTATAAGACATGCCCTCCAGAGTTGAGCAGTGCCAGCATTTGAGGAGTTACATGAATTATATGGATCTGGAATTTTATGGATCATGTGGAATTAAAACCCATCTCAGAATGCTGCATCTCACATACCAGCATGTGGAATGTCTTCAGTAAATGTTTGCTGAATGAATAATGAATAACTTATGAATGTGCTAGGTGCCCTGCGATGCAAAGAAGGGCAAGACTTGGCTCCTGCCCTTGGGGCACATGTCTGAATACCAGCAATATAAAAACAGAATGTGATTATATGATGGGAAATCAGAGGAGGCTGGGGAGGTCATAAGTAGAATGAAGTTGGAAATGATGGATGAATAAGATTTATATGTGGGAAGAGAAATGAGAAAAAATTCTAAGGGAGAAGAATGACATAAGCACTAAAAGTCCAAATAGTCAAGATGAGGATAATTCAGGAAGGGGAATCACATAGGATGTTTTATTCTGAAAGAATGGAGACTAGTGAATTTGCAGGTTTAAGACAACTCAGCAGAGATAAGAGGAGGGATGGACAGACAGAGCAGACAGAGTGGACGGACAACTGGATGGTTGTTTGTTGTCTAGACTTAAGGACCAAGAGTCACATGAAGGACAGATAAAAGAGAATTTTCTATAGAAAGGTTTATGGGGCTAAATAAGTGCTGGTTATAAAGATGTCTTCATGAGAAGTGAGGTGACATTGGAAGAGAGGGAAGGTGGAGAAGTATAGGTCTAGACAATTCCCAATGTTTGTACCCTGTAGAAAAGAACAACTTTGGTGTTCTAGGAACATGAAAATCAGGATAGAGAGTTAGTTAGGGGAAAGATGGGGAGTTTAGATTGAGAGTTTGTGGGTTTGTGTTTCTCCGAATGTCTGTATACAGAGGAACTACAGGCCACAGGGGGAACATAGCAAGACCATGTACACAGAGCAGAAATAACACTGTCAGTGTTTTGGGGGTATCTCTGGGGATTAGTGGTAGGTGAGCAGTATAATCCCTTCCTTCCTCCCTACAGCTGTCTATAAGAAGGTATTTGTTAGTTAGTTCTTTATCACTATGAGAAAATACCTGCAATTATGAACCTTTAAGGAGGAAAGGTTTATGTTGACTCATGGTCTCAGAGGTTTTAAAACATCCGTGCTCACTTGGCCCTGATGCTTTGGGCCTGTAGTAGCACAGTATGTCATGGTGGGAGCACATAGCAGAGGAAACTTTTTTGCCTCATGGCAGCTGGGAAGTGAAAAGAGGGAAGAAAGGGCTGGGGTTCCACAAACCCCAAAGGACACACCCTCAACGCCTAACTTCCTCTCACTTAGCCCCACTTCCTAAGGTTCTACCACCTCCTAATGGTGCCACAGGCAGCAACCAAGTCTTAACACATGGGCCTTTAGGGGACACTCCAGATCCCAACTACAGCAGTATGGTACAATGAAAGCAAAGCCCAGATAGACTCATACCAACATTTACATCAAGCAGGAGCAAAACAGTTACACCTCCTGTTCCTGCAAGCTCAGAGAGGCCCCTTAGATACTTTGACAAGCATCTTGCCTGGAAAACTCCTTGTGAGGTGGGTATAATGATACTATGATGCAAGGAGCAGCCATCCTGCAAGTCATATCAGGCCATAGAGTCACTTATTTAATGAATGTGGGAGTAGAAGCAGGGTGGACATAGAGGTAAACTGAGGGTCAGTCAAAGAGTTCATTGTACTGCATTTCTACCAGGTGAGTAGAGCCCATAAAATCTCTCTAGTGAGCCACATCTTTTGTATACCTCTCTTTCCACAAATTTAAGGATAATTTTTAACAGTCATTGTACAAAATAACACCCCCTCCAGCACAGGTTCAAATGACAACATTAGAAATGCTTGTCACACACACGCACATGCCCCCATCCCTCTTATCAGGAGTTTGAATACCTGATCAGAGTCCTTCAACTGCTAGCTAACACATATATCTCATATGCAAAAGTACTTTAAGGTAAATTACTGCACAGAGAAGCAGTTCCAAAGAGGCAGAGCTGAAAACTGGATGAGGTGGTGAGCTCTCTGGGGAGGGATTCACTGGAAGAAGGCCACCTGAATGCAAGGAGAGCATAAAGGGAAAGGTAGCTGCCGGCCACAATATGCCTCGAAGAAAAGCGCCATTGGACTTGGAGATTAGGGAGGTAATTAGTGACCTTTGAGAGACCAGTTTGTGAGAGTAGTTGGGACTGAAGCCAGATTGCAGGAGTGAGGGTGAGCCTGAGCAGCTGGTAGGCACAGGGAAGCAGCAGGTGTGAGCATTGTCTTTGAGAAGTTCCATCCCAGACAGGGGTCAAGGTCCTGGACCAGGTGAGGCTTCAGGGTTGGAATGTAGAGAGCCACACTGGCACTTCAGAGATCCATTCAAATGCTGTTCTGAGGCCCCCGTTGCCAGACAACTTTATGAGGACAGTCTTCCAGCACCTGATTAACGCAACCTTTTGACAGGTGGGTAGTGCCTCATCTTCTGCTAAATATTGGGTAGTGCTAAGGATGAGCTTCTGAGTGGATGATTTCTGGTCCTTTGTAGCATAATTAGGTCTCATATACGTGTAGTTGTACTTCTCTTTCTTCCCTGCACAAATGTATAGTGAGGGCTGGCAGCTGTCTCAGGTTGCACTGCTGATATAACATAAACTCTGTCTTCAGGACCTACAGGTTAGCTGGGCACAAAAGGAAAAGGTCACAGAAAGATACTATGTATTAGAGGGCTAGGGAAGATGTGGAAATGTTGCCTGGAAGGGCTTTCTAGGGAAGGTTTTGAAGAATAGTTGGGAATTTACAACCTAGTTAAGGAATTCCCAAAGCCATCTAGAATTAATGAAGCATTTCTTTATCAGATAGCTTTCTCCAACTGCAAAAGAGAGTGGGAAAGTGAGAGACCAAAAGAAGAGGTGCTTTTTTTCCAACTCTCATTCTCCCTGTTGCAGGACACTCAATATACATCTTTGCTTAACAATTTAATGAGAAAATAAAAGTATGCTTGTGTTACAGTAAAGAGAGTCATTTTATACATGATAGGCATGAACTCCAAATTAGGAGATAAGTGACTAAAATCACTTTAATATTCACATGGTCACAATGTGCTTGTCAGAATCTACCTGCAGAGAGAGATACGGCCTGTCCAAAAAGCTAAGCCTTTGGATAAAAACCACAGATGCAGACTGGAAAGCCAGGCCATCCCACCATGAGAATCCAGGCAGTACATGATATCCCACCAGTGCAGAGTTTGTCTTCCCCAAGGTCGGGTTCCCAATGACCCCTCAAAAGTAGGAGAGTTGCTTTTGCAACTCCCAGAGCTGCCTGGTCAAGGTGCTATGAGGATGTCTTCCCTAATCTTTTCTGACGACAGGCCTGGTGACCTTTAGTGGCACTCAAACTTTTTAAGGGAAAAAAAATCATAACGTGCAGAAGCCTAAACAATCCAGTCCCCAGGATTAGCAGCCCATGTCCAGCCTTCATCTTGAATCCTTCATCTTGCTCAATTTCCCATTAACATGAGACAAGGTATTAAAAAGGTCGGGGTTCGGAAGGAGTCTGCTGGGCTTTCTTTCCAGGTCCGTGTTCCAAGCATAATGAAAAGGCTCACTTCACAAATTTGTTCACAACTCAAGAGGTCCAAAAGGAATCTAAACGTGATTTTTAGAAGAACATTTTGTGGCTCAGAGAGGAGCACTCGTGGTATTAATGTGCAACTACCTGTTCCCAATCCCTTTTCAGTAGCATGTCAGGGAGCAAAGCCGCCCTAATCAGATCTGACAAGCGTATGCTGGTGAGGAAGTGGAGGGGAAGCTCTCTGTTCATATGACTAATTAGACGGACTTCATGCTGGGTTGCTCTTTTTTGATGCAGGTCCTGGTCCTAATTGTCAGTTTGCTGCTCCAAAAGTAAGGTTGAGTTCAAATGCTAATGTGGCCTGTTTTTTCTTAGCATTCTGACCTGAAACTGATGCAGGGTGACAGGGAACAGAAGGAAAAAGACTCATTGCACTGGGAGTAAACCTTTTCAAGTACCCCATGAGGAAGCCCGGAACACTAGGAGCAGCTTCCAAAGGCTGTGTTTATCACTCACTGTGGCTGGCACCAGCTGGGAGCTCTGCCTTACAGATTTCCAGGCTCTGGGATGGGCAGCTAAATCTAAGTGGAGAGACCAGAGAAGCTGATTGGTCAAGTCCAATTGGACAGTTCTCCAAAGGCCAAGATGGTTATCAACAATACACATGGTCCATGTGCATGGTGATAATGTTGGGAAATGGGATATGAGGGATTGATTGCAAGAATGCTGCAGTTCTTCACCCTTCCGCATTGCCATGGTCTTTGCCTTGTGGTTTTGCAGCTCTTCCTATCAAAAGGTGTTTTTTGTTTCCTCCCCCTTAAATCTAGGCTGGTATTTTCACATTGTGGACCAGCTGAATGCAGTGGAAGTGATTTCATCAGGTTTCAAGCTCAGATCTTGAGAAGTCTGAGCACTTTGACTATTTTGTGAGGTAATGCTATGTGCCCAAGCCCAATGATGAAAGATCATATGCAGCAATGCTGGAGCTGAGGCCATCCTAGACCATCCTGTGCCAGGCTGAGCCACCATCATGATATATAAGCAATCCAGCCAGCATAAACCTAGAAGCCTGGGTCGGAAAGCCAGCCCAGCCAGCCCATGGACTTACATACAAAAAGAAATGCTTATGATCTTAGGGAATAAAATTTTGGGGTGTATGTCAATTCAGATCCTCTGAAAAGTAGATGCCAGGATGGAAGTAAATGTTCAAGAGACTGATTTGTATGAATTACCTATGATGGATAAAGGGGAAGGAGACAGAGATGGAGTGGACATTCAGACTGAGATGTGGGTCTGATTTCCAACAATAAAAGAGGGAAGGAAGGTTTGGGCAGAAAAGTCTCAGACTACAACACAGTTCTAAGAAAGTTCTGGCTAGTTGAAGGGTAGTCCTAGAACCAAGGTCATTGTTCAAGGAGCTCTGCATCTCACAGAAGTGGTTCTGCATTAGTAGAAAGCATCACTGTTTTCAGTCACTCACTGGGAGAAACCTGGGGCAAGACTGGCCTGTGAACTTGGGGATGAATCCAGAAGGGTAGCAACTTGGGGCATTAGACCCCAAGCAGGGATCTGAGCAGCACAGAGTTGCTGTATTGCAGCATTATTTGGGAAGTAGGTAACTGATATGTGGAGCAAGTAGATTTCTGTGCCTCAAAGATCTCTGTTGTGGCTGAGCTTGACCTCTCTTCACCCTAAGTATTGCCTCTTTGATTAAAACTAGAGCAGATCTTTTTCTTGAAGAACATCAAGGTTTTTAAATGTTTGTTGTTAACTGCAATATGTAAACCTGGAAGGATCTGACAAAATGCAACAGATCCAGTGTTGCACTCCCCTATGGGGCAAAGGAGTATGTAAATTGTTCACCATTTTGTCTTGGAAGGGAGTCACATGGTGTCCTGCATGTCTGCATGGCATACCAGGTGGAAACCACGTCTGTAGCTAACAGAATTCAATTACCAAGGTTTAAAATTGGCTTGAACCTGTGATATAGGACCTATGGAAAATTGTTGTTGATGAAAAATCTTTTATGCACCTACATGGCCTGGATTAGCATGTCTCATTAGTATTGTTTCTATGAAGCAATGTAATTACTAAGCCTTTGCAATCACTATTAATTAGTTTTTAACTATTATTAATTAGTTTTTTATAGCTATCTAGGAAGAGGAGACAGCCTCAGATTCAATTAACATTTATGGAGCTCCATTTATGTGCTAGGCACTTTGCCAGGGACGTATTGAGTTCTCACCAAAACCATGGGAGGTACTTCTTATATCTATTTGTCTCAGGGATCACTCTATTAGGGTAGAACACAGACTTGGAGTCAGGTCCTCTGATTTCATAATCCGTGCACTCAACAAAGATATATTGAGCACCTAGAAAAATTTAAGAACTGAACTATTTAATAGTCATATCAGCATAGTTCCTGCTCTCAAATTGCTCACAGATTACTAGGTAGACAGAAGTCATAACCATATATACTCACTGAGATGTGTGCTATGTCTGAGAGAAGCACAGGGCATGGTGGACACTAAGAAATGGCCCTTTATGGACTGAATTGTGCCCTCATGCATTTGTATAATGAAGAGTCTGACTGTATTTGGAGGCAGAGCCTTTGAAGGGGCAATCAAGGTAAAGTAAGGTGATATGGTTGGGTCTTATTTGAAAATAGCTGGTGTCCTATGGAAGAAGAGAGTAAAACCTGAGCATAGGTGTGAGGAATGACCATGTAGGGACACAGCAGGAAGGTGGCCATCTGTGAGCCCAGGAAGAAGCCTCACAAGAGACCAGTCTTGCTGAAACCTCACTCCTAAACTTCTGCTCTCCAGAACTGGGAAAAAATTAATTTCTGCTGCTTTAGCCACCCTGTCAGTGACATTTTGTTGTGGCAGCCTAAGGCGACTAACACACCACTGACCTTCCTGGGTAAGGGTGGGAGAAAGCTATTCCCAGAGCATTTCCTGGAGAGGCAGGCATGGTAGCAGAGCCAACCCAGAACAAAATGGGACAGGCTGCACATCCCTGCCTGCCTATTGATTCACCCAGGGGCCTTTAGCAAGTTACTTTGCCCCAGGCCTCAGTTTTCTTACCTGTAAAATGGGAAAAAATCCCAGAAGGGCTCAAAGCATGTTCCATGGTACACTGATCCCTTAAGACACTACTCAAAAAAAAAAAAATAAAAAAATGGGGCAGAGGGTTCTCTGGCCAGATACATTTGGGAACACTACACTGGGCTCCTTCTTGGATATTCTGAGCATGGAGTTAAGTATATTATAGGTTGAAGTTCTTCAGGGAGAAAAAAAGTCCTGTTTTACTTAGAATTTTATTTACCTACAAAACTACATTTGACAGCATACTCAAAACTCACGTTCCAGAGAAACCATGTTGGAAGACTCAGGCCCAAGTTCCATATCTTTATTTTCTGAGTCCTTACCTAGTGACTTAAAAAAGTCAGTAAAGCTGGGCATGGTGGCACACACTTGTAATCCCAGCAACTCAGGAGGCTGAGGCAGGCGGATCATAAATTAGAGGTAATTCTGGGCAACTTAGCAAGAACCTATCTCAAAATAAAATAAAAAGGGCTGGGGGTATAAATAATAATAAATAAATTTAAAAAATTTATTTTTTACAATAAAAAGAGCACTTGCCTAACATGTGTGAGGCCCTGGGTTCAAGAGTCTATGACCTGTGATCTAAGCCACTGATTTAGTGAAGTAGTTCTAACACCAGGGACGAATAAAGAGGTGGCATTGATTGGGTCTATAGTCTCCTATTTGAGAATTTATTTTTTCATTTCTAATATTTAAACTGACTTCTCCTCCTCCTCCTCCTTCACCCCATCCCCTTCTGCCTTTTTCTCCTTTGTGTGTGTGTGTTTGTGTGTGTGTGTGTGTGCACATATGTGCCAGGTATTGAACTCAAGAGTGCTTAACCACTGTGCAATATCCTTGGCCCTTTTTTAAAATTTTTAGAATTCTGAGACAGGGTCTTACTAGGTTGGTTACAGCCTCGCTAAATTGCTGAGGCTGGTTTCAAACGTACAATCCTCCTGCCTCAGCCTCCCAAACTGCTGGGATTATAGGCGTGAGCTACCACGCCCAGCCTCTCTTCTTAACCTGTTTCTGTAGCAAAAAGCCACAGACCAATGCTGAATAATAGAGGTGAAATTGGGGATCCTTGGCTTGTTTTTGGCTTTAACATACTAGTGCTTCACCACTAATTTTTTTTTTTTTTTTTAGTATTAGGGATTGAACTCAGGGGCACCTTCCTACTGAGCTGCATCCCAAGTACTTTTTATTTTTTATTTTGAGGCAGGATCTTGCTAAGTTGGTGAGAGTCTCCTTAGGTTGCTGAACATAGTCTGAAACTTGGACTGTTCCTACCTCAGCCTCCCGGATTGCTGGGATTCCAGGCATGCACAACCACATCCAACCTCACCACAAATATGATGTTAGCTATTGCTCTAAGAAAAGCTGTCCTTGCTGGGTGCCATGGCTCATATCTGTAATCTCAATGGTTTGGGAGGCTGAGGCAGGAGGATTGCCTCAGCAAAAAGCAAGGTGCTAAGCAACTCAGTGAGCCCTGTCTCTAAATAAATACAGAACAGGGCTGTGGATGTGGCTCAGTGGTTGAGTGCCCCTGAGTTCAATCCCTGGTAGCCCCTCCCACCAAAAAAAAAAAAAAAAAAGAAAGCTGTTCTTTATTATGTTAAGAAAATAATTTTATTTCTAATTTTTTACAAGTTTTTTTTTAAATAGAAATGATTATTGATTTTTGGCAAAATCTGTTTGGGCTTCTGTAGGGATCATTGCATGTTTTTTATCATTTGAATTATTAATTTAATAAAATATACTAATTGATAAATGATCATTACACTCTTAGGATAATAGTACCTTGGTCATGATACAGTGTGACACATTAATTGGTTTCAGAATTTGAAGCTGATATAATTGCTTTTACCTGATTATGATCAGATGTATATATTACAAAAACACTTAAAACAGATTTGTGCTAATGAGAATTTCACCAAATTCTATCAGGGTGCTTTAGTTCCCATTAGATAATCAGCCCAGCTCTGGTTCAAGGTGATATCAGTGAACTGTTCATCTATTTTAATATTCAGTAGTGCATGCATAGAGTTAAACAAAAGAATGGGCAGTCTCCAGAGAGCCTTCTAAGGAAAATTCTGTCATGAGAATCTCAGTTTATACACATTAGTTGTGGCCACAACAAATATAGTGGGAAGAGTTACAATTTTAAGGTTAAATTTAAAAATGAGACTATGAAAAGGGTTTTTAAAAAAGGCATATTAGCAATTATCTTTTGCAAATTCTCCTTTCTTAACCCTACTCTTACAAAATACTGATGTATACAAATTCTTTTTCTGATACACACAGTTCTAGCTGTGAAAACACCATATCTAGTATCTACTAACAAACTTACCTACCTGTTTTTTTGTTTGTTTGTTTACAAATTTCTAGCTAAAAAGTGTGATATCTAAACCTTTTCTCAGATTGACTTTTAGAACATGTAAGCAATAGTGCTGGACTAATTATGATGATAAAGTAAAGTGAAAAAATCATTAGGGTTGATATTCTATACATTTTAGTAATGTAAAACAAAGAAAATAAGACACCAGGGGAAATTGCATTGGGTTGATTTATTTGGTAGTTAACCAGTTTATTTCACATTTATTATTGATTTAAATGCTTACTTGAATCTTGATAGTAACACTCAGATACACATCAATGACAGATTATTAATTTATGCTCATCTCAGCAATGTTTCCCAGCCATAGAGACGAACCGACTCTGGAGATCTTCAGAAAAACGCACACATTAAGTCCAGTAACTTCATTAACCTCTTAATTTCTCTTGCAACTGCAGCAATAACCGTGGGGGCTCAGCCTATAAAAAAAAATCACTGCTACTTTTTCTAATCCCAGGATTCTTGGACCTTCTTTGCTAAATGAGGAGCATGCTCAGTGGCTCATAGAGTGCCAGGGATGGGAAGGACACTGATTTGTCATTGGCACTCAGCTGGCAGCATTCTTTTACCTGTTTAAATGCCAGTGAAAGCAGTGAAGACGAATGCCGTATCAGGAAGTTAAAGTCTCAGAGTATAGCAAAGCAATAGACCATTTTTTATTATACAAGTCAAGTATCTGAAACTAAGCTAGGGATACAGGTTTTTCTAGACTTATGAGATTGCATTCTAAGAAACACATCGTAAGATGTAAATACATTGTGTTGAAAATGAATTTAATCCACCTAACCAACTGAGTTCCCTAGCTCAGCAACACAGTGTGCTGCAGAGTGAGAATTGTTTTGCCTTGTGATCATGTGGCTGACCGGGAACTGTGGCTCACAGCCACTGCCAACCATTTAAAGAGAGTCAGACAGCAGATCATGCCGAGAAAAAGATCCAAATTCGGATTTTGAAGTGTGGTTTCTACTGAATGCATGTCCCATTCACACCTTCCTAAAGTTGAAAAATCCCAAACATACTGGAAATCTGGGACCATCTGTATTTTCCTCTGGGAATCACAGAAGGCCAGAACTGGGTGTGAACTCAGAGATGGCTTTGTTCCACTCTCTCATTTGGTACAGTAATACCAAGTGGCAGAGTGCTTGTGTGACATGCTATCTTGCTAATGCAGACTGCCTCTAAGCTGTTTGATTTCATTTCTCTGTTCTGGGGTCCCATAAAGGTGGCATTTCCCAAATACATGGTGATATCAGAGTAACAGGACCACCCTTGGGATATGGGCAAAGGTGAAGTGTGCCATCCTGTGCCTGGCGAGCCTCTTCTCTCACTCGAGTTGAATCAGAGGATCCTGCAGAGACTCAGGAAACCCTGGAAGATGACAGTGAAATAAGATAAATAAAACTAGCATCTCTGAAAAAGCACACAGAAGGCAGGACACGTGGATGTGAAACATACCTTTATAGCATTTGGCCACAGAAATTTAGGAGTTTGTATGTTACAGCCCTTAGTGAAATTACCCTAATACACTGATGGCCACATAATCTGGTGGTAACAGAATTGAAGCCAGGACTTCTAACATCCTGTCCTTGGTCTCAATCACGTGTCATCCTTTAGGCAGAATTATTATCTCCACAGAATCCAAGGAATAACTTTTTATTGAAAATTTCTTGGGAAGTTTCTCTATTGCAAAGCTAAAATGATTGGTGGTTACATGGTCATATTCAAGGGTTCTCAGTTTCTATCATGGTAACAAGTATATTTAGTACTTCAGAAATAGCTGATGTGTAGCTGGGCAATTACCCAATGTGAAATAAGCTTTTTCTTGGGGAGGGGGCATCCCTTAGAAGACATAGAGGAACTCAGCAATGTTTGGGTACCTCTGGAAATTTCTCAGGAGTCAAGGGAAATGACTCAGTTGGCTTGGAGAAGATAGTCTCATGGGCTTTTAGTGATTCCTTTCATGCTTATCATTAGCTTGGGAAATGATTAAGAAGCCCATAGGAGGGGAATATTCCACTTGACCCTCTGGCCTGTTCAGTGAATATTGAACTCATATTAATCTCTGGATGGCCTGTCTGAATAAATTCACCAGTGAGCCTAACTAACATCTCACATTCATGTTCATGAGGAGGCGGAGAGAATGCTTGCTCCTTCCAGCCACTGTGGTAGACTCATTGTGCTGGAAAGGTGAATCCTCTCTCTTTTCTTTCATTCCACACTCCCCTCTCCTCACTGCAGATGGAACCCAGGGGCACTTTATCACTGAACCTACACACTCAGTCCTTTTTATTTACTTTTTTAAGTTTGAGACAGAGTCCTGCTAAATTGTTAAGGCTGGCCTGAGACTTGTGATCCTCCTGCCTTGGCCTCCCCAGTCACTGGGATTACAGGTGTGTGCCATTGAGCCGAGGTGAATTCTCTTTCTTAGTTGAGCTTTTTAGCAATGTTTTCTGTGCAATATATTTTTGTTCTTACTATTTCTTTCTGATATGTATTTCTGATTTAGATTTTTGTCAAACTAGGGTGAAGGATGATTTACTTTTAGTCTTGTCATATTGTTTATTTTATACTGCTTTCTTAGAAAAATAAAACTTTTTGGAAAGAATAAATTTCTCCATGAATACTTACACTTGAGTTGAACCCATTGACATGTTGCTCAGTATCAAGATACATGAGTTGGAGACTGCAGCATAATTTTCAGGGGTGACTGGGAAACAGTTTGATCCAATCCAACTTATTTCAAAAAGTTAGGAAAAGAACAACAAAATAAGCCCAAATAAAGTAGAAGGAAAAAATTAAGAAAGATAAGAGTATAAATTAATAAATTAGAAAACACATATATAATAAAGAGGATCAACAAAGCTAAAAATTCTTTTTTTTTTTTTAAAGACTAAAATGTTGATCAAGAAATCAATCAGCAAAATTGATCCAGAGAAACTCCTTTGGCTACAGCTGGCAAGTATTAAAAGCAGGCTTTTTTTGTTTGTTTGTTTATTATTAGCATTACTTTCATACTTAATTTCTAATTCCATTATGATTTCTTCTTTGGCCCATAGATTTTTGAGGAGTGTGTTTTTTACTTTCCAAATACAAGGGTATTTTCTAATTTTCCACATGACTTTAAAATTGGTAAGACTTTCTTCATCACCTAGAACTTGTTCCTTTCTTTCTTAAACATTTCATCTGTGCTTAAAAGACATGGATTTGGTGGTATTCTATATGTGTGGTTGCTAAAGTATGTAATCATGTTGTTAATGTCTTTTAAATCACTCAGTTTCTAAAAGGGATGACTGTTGATTTGTCTAGTTATCCTCTTTGCTCTGTCAAAATTTCTTTATATAGTTTGAGGCAGTTTTAGCTGTATACACATTGATGAAATAAACCTTCTATCATTGTATAGTGTACTTTGAAGCTCCAGTAATTTTTTTGCCTTAAAGTCTACCTAGTTTAATGTTGATAGATCCATACGTGCATTCATTTGATTATTGTTTGCATAGAACATGTTAAATACTATATGTACTGTGCAGATTGTACATAATTATCTTTTACTTTCTACCTTTCTTGTTCCTTATGTTATATATATAGTATATATATGCATGTATAAATAATAAACTATATATATTATTTTTTAAGCCCAGTTTGAGCATCTTTTGTTTATTAGAGCATTTCATTCTTTAAGAAGTGAGAGATATTTAATAGAATAGTATGACTAAATTTGTAAAAGATTTTAGACCCAGTTTAGCAGCTTGGCTTGGGGTTGTAGGCAATAAGACATATTTGAGCTCCTGGTTGAGAAAGTCCTTCCTGTACCTCTGGATGGTACCCAAACAAGTGAGAAGACAGACAGAGGCTCCAGGCATTCCTCTTAGTTTCTGAGAGAGTCATAGTCTATCTACGATGTAGCCCAGGAGGTGGGAGGCAGGGGGAAACTGCCTGGTCAGCCAGATCCACCCCATCCACCCTGGCTCCTCACAGGGGACACAGGCCAGGGCCAGACGGTCCTCCCATCCAGAATGCCCTGAGGGCTGTTCCGTTCCTTCTGTGGTTCCCAGTGACTGGCAGCAAAGTGGCCATGTGCAGATTCTCAGCCTTCTGTGCTTAGTTAAGGTGTGGTGTGGAAGAGGGGTATTTCTTTTTTTGGCGTTTATCTAAGAAGCTCCTCGTGGAGAATGACAGCAGTTTCTCCCCTCTATTCTAGATTGGAAAATCTGATGACAGAACTTCAGTTGGTTCTGTAGCCTGTTGATGCTTAGGACCAATAAAAGTTCCCTTCGTAGTCCTGTGTTATCCATATCATATTGTACCTGTTTGTTTCTTCTACACGGACAAGATTGCTTCTTGTTCATCTTTAATCATGTATCCTGGCATGTGATGGGCATTCGATTAAATGATGGTGATGTAGACATTGAGCAATCTGTATATTCTACTTCCCTGGAGAGTATGGAAGAGTTAGGGGAACAGTGATGTGAGAGAAAAGATTCTTTCACGCCTATTTACAAGCCTTTTCCTTGGGAGTTCATTGTTATTAAGACATGTTTGATTGTTATTTATAACTTCAGGTTTAAACTATTATCTTATTTTTGTCCCTACTTTGTAATATAAATCCCTGCTTTTCATTAAATTCTCCCTGGCAGCTCTTGGTGGCTTTCTTTTTTCTAGTGGAGCTTTGCGGGTGATAATCACTTAAGATGGCAGCTGCCTGGTTTGCATCTGTTAAAATCTAAACTTCTCCATGCTGGCCAGATTTCAGCAGAGGATGTGTTACCAAAGTTCCTAAGCCCCTGGGGCCTAGTCGTTCCTGCCAGGTAGGCAATAAATATCTAAGCTATAAGCTGCTTTAAATCAAGATTAGAGCACCTCCAATAACACTGCAAGCTGTCCAACAATGGGCTGACATTGCTTTGAACATGACTGAACTTCTACGTCTCCTCCGACTATTGAAATTATAAAGTTGAACTTCAGCTTCCTCAACTAAATAATCACAGCATCCTCAGGGACTCTGCCCTGATAAAGGTAGCAGCTTGATAAAGGAGGAAGGACTTCTAAGACCAAATGGATGAAAAAAAAAAGTTCTTTCTAACTAATAGTTCCTGTGAAAATCATGAGATTACATGATAATTTGTGATGTGCTTTTGGTTTTAGGTGCATAAAATGACTCATTCTAAGTTTTGAGTTAACGGTGTGCTAGTAGATGTTAAAGAGATTTATACAGAATATTTGCTGATGTTACATGATTGTGGTTGGAACAAAGAATAAAGCTGGGGGCTGGGATTGTAGCTCAGTGGTAGAGCGCTTGCCTAGTATGCGTAAGGCACTGGGTTCGATCTTAGCACCACATAAAAATAAACAAATAAAATAAAGATATTGTGTCCATCTACAACTAAAAAACTATTTTAAAAAAGAATAAATCTGGAATGTTCTTACTTATTCTAAAGCCAGGCACAAGAGACAGGACAAAAACTACCATACATCTGATGAAGTTTGGGTATGCTCTCTAGACCTTCCTCCCTGTTGTGGCTCTGATGATATTTGAAGATTGTCTTTGGCACTTAGTAGAGAGGAATTTAATCTTGGATTGGAGAAGAAGGGGGAACTGATCTTGGGCACTGAGATATTAAAAGAGCTTTACAAAGCAGCAGGATGATAAAGATATCCGTAATAGTGGTGCTCATGGATGTGATAGGAGAGAATGGTCCCAAGAAATCAACATGGTTAGGTAGAAACAGGGTTACTAATGTTTCCATGGGAACCACATCAGTGTCATTGGGAGGACAACACTGAACAATGTGACACATTCAGCATTCCTAGTTGTTAGGGCAGTAACATCCCTCAGTCATTGTGTATAATCAAATATGCCCCCCACACTTGTAAATGCTCACTAGGGGGATGATGCAGATCTCCATCTGGGATCACTTGTAGATGTTCAAGAATCCTGGCTGTAGGTGGGGCTTTGCTAGTTATATCCTGTGAATCTTTAGAAAAATAATTTTTGCCTATATAGACCTTAGTTTCTTTGGAAAATTAAAAGGATTGGAAGTTCTATAAGATTTCTTTTGGCTCTTACCATTTCTGTGTTGGTCAGATCTCCATGTTTGTGACAAAATACCTGAAACAGTCAACTTTTAAGGATGAAGAGGTAATCTGGCTCATGGTTTCAAAGATTTCAGCCCTCGGTTGCTGGGCCCTGTTGCTTTAGGCCTGTGGCCACACAGTACATCATGGTGGGAGTGCATGATGGAGAAGCCCTGTTTGCCTTAGGCTGTCTAGGAAGCAAAGAAAGAGAGGGGGAGGGACTCAGTGCCTTCCAGGGCATTTCCCCAATGAACTCACTCCCTTTCACTAGGCTCCACCTGTTTGAGGCTCCTCCAGCTCCCAAGAGCACCACAGGCCGGCAGCCAAGCCACTAACACATGGGCCTGGTGGGGAAGGGCATTCAGGATTACAATTACAGCAATTACTAAGTAAAAGAAATGTAAATGGGTTCCTTGGATTCTAAAAAGAGGCTAAATATAACCCTCCAAAAAAACACAGGGAAAAGCTAAGCCTGAGATGACTAACCAAGAAACTAAACACAGGCTGTGAGTTGGAGGCACTGTGGCTCCTCCAAAGCTGAGGAGAATCTTTCCCTTCATTTTCCCCCAGAAAATAGTGGCTCACTTCTATGTGTATAGGTTGGGAATGGGAAGGAGACCAAATAAAAGGAGAAAGTAAAAAGGTTGCATGGTTTTAAGTGAATTTTATGAGAAATTATTTATAATGTCATGCTTGCCTCTTGTTTATTTCTATTTTAACTTCTTTCTTCCATCTTAGCCCTCCCTCCCAGGGCCAAGCTTTTATCACTGGGATCATTTGTTAAAAGTTCTGCTTTGCTATGTGAGATTGCAAAAAGGATCTGTGTACCCAGGAACATTCTCACCATTTTCGAAGTATCCAATTTTTGTCTCACTTGCTTGGTAGAAATGTTTACCCTTGGGGTGTTCTTACTCACTTGAGTGCTTTAAGTCTACATTAATACACTTATTTCAACCAGACCTTTAATCAATATTTCATGGGATGTATTGAGGAGACCCATTTAATCTGTTTTAGTCTCTGCAGGTGTAGGAGTGAGAGAAAGCACTGGCCTGGGAAGACAGGCATCATTTACACACAAATGAAGATGTTCCTATCGATCATGGGCTTGTTGGGATAATAATACTTCTGATGAATCATTTATGGGAAGGCGACAAGGCATTTTATGTTTTACAGAAAGGAAATTTGGGATCCTTATGTGCCTATTAGAAGCTCACTATTGAAAGAGTCAAGGATAACCATCAGATTGACTTCCTGGCAAGGAAAAACACAAATAAAAATAAAAAGCTTGAATAGTCAGGCCAATTGGGATCACAAATGATTCCAATACTTCTAAATTGTGATATTCTGAAGAGTCGTTGGAATTCTACCATCTATGAACAAATAAGTCTCCATAAAAAGAAAGGCTGAAGTAGCCTTTGGAGTGATAATTTATTTTTTTGGTAATATTTGTGGTATGGTGGTAAATGGTCTGGGTTTGGAATCATTCAGGGGGCCTAGCTCAAATTTCGTCTCCAACACTGATTATCTGTATGACTACAAGCATTCTACTTTACATCCTTCAAACATCACTTCCTGGGCTGCAAAATGTGTGATTAATTGCTGACACAATTAAGCACTTACAATCTCAGCTCTTAATGTATATTATCTTTTATGCTCCTAAAAAATAACCTTCAGACTACTGATTTCTGTAGCTATAAAGTAAGTCTATAAAGGAGATGGATTGTTTTCACTTTTTTCTTCTTCTTCAAATATATTTTAGCTGTTTTAATTCCTCTGTGTTTTCATATAAATTTTGTCTTTTTGTTTTACTGGGATTTTGATAGGAATCACACTAAACTTAAGGGTTAGTTTGGGGAGAAATGAGTCTTTCAATCCATGAAAATGGTACATCTACTTATTTAGATCTTTGATGTCTTCCACCAGCTTTTTGTTGTATTTAGCATATAGATCCTGCACATGTTTTGTTAGATTTATATGTAACTTTCTAATTTGAGGGGTGATTATAAATGATGTTATGTCTTTAAATTTCAGTTTTTGCATATTTATTTCTATAGAAATATTGCTAATTTTGTTTATGATCTTGATTTCTGCAACTTTAATGAACTTAATTAATTCTAAATTTTTTTGTTGGAGAGTCTTTGGGATTTTCTTTGAAGACAATCATTTTTATCTACAAACAGGATGGGGACATAGCTTAGTGGTAGATTTCTTGCTTGGCATGTGCAAAGACCAGCATTGCAAAACAAAAACAATGAAACAAAACAAAAAAACATTTAATTCTACTAATTATCCTGAACATCATAGCTTAGCCTTGCCAACCTTAAATATACTCAAAGCACAATCCTACAGTTGAGCAAAATAATCTAACATAAGTATGTAATGTCAGTTGTTAAATATTTTATACCATATGATGTAATGTGTGTTGTTTACCCTTCTGTATGCGTGGCTGACTGGGGAGCTGTGGCTTGCTGCCACTGCCCAGCATTATAACAAAGTATTAGTACTAGTATTAGCAGTAGCCTGAAAAAAGAACCAAATTAAAATCAAAGTACAGTTTCTATTAAATGCATATCATTTTTACACCATCATGAAGTTGATAAATTGTAAATTGAGAACAATCTGTATTTATTCCGTTTCAATTTGTATGCCTTTAGTTCCTTTTCTTGCTTTATTGTAGTGGCCAGGACTTCTAGTATAATGTTGAATGAAAGTGGTGAAAGTTGTATCATATTTTTAACTTTTCCACATAATGTTTTGACCACATAACAAACAAACATCTTCCTGGTTGGGTAAGGATCACCCTTCCTGGGGTTAGCCAATTCTTTGAGACAGCAAAGTGCCTAGCCAGAAACGTGACTTTGACATTTAGGCTACCCTTTCCAGGGCTAAGTCTCCTCTATCTGGCCCATGTGTCTCAGGAAGCAATATTTATCTGTCTTCACTATACTTGGCCCAGGTGCCAGGCAAGTAGGAGTCACCCCTATAGTTCAAATCTTGTCAAATTATTGAAACTAGCAAATCCTGAGCCATTTGCCCTGTCCTTCTTTGCCTTCCCCTTAGAAATCCCAGTAAAGGCTCTGACCTAAACCTTCTCCTCTTTCCTATCTTCTGCCTTTTTACCTAGTGCCTTTCCCTTATGGCCCCTTCCTGGCTTACCATTCCTTCTATCTATAGGACCTGTTAGTATGATAAAGTTTGTTTTCCTGATTCTATCTTTTGCCTGATCATCTCATGAAAAAAACAATATAGCTGACTTCCTTTCTTTGTTTCTGGTCTTACAGAGAAAGCATTTAGTTTTTAATTATCAGTTATAGGATTTTTTAAAGATAGCTACTCTTTATCAAGTTAAAGAAATTCTCCTATATTTTAGATTTGCTGAAAGTTATTTATGATAAATGGATGCTGAATTTTTCAGTGTTTTATTTGCATCTATTGATATGATCATATGATTTTTCTTATTTAGTCTTCTAATATGATGAATCACATTGATTGGTTTTCAAATGTTGAATCATCCTTACATTCCTTGGAAAAACTAAATTTGGTTATGCTGTATTATTTTTATATGTTGCTAATTTTAATGTATTAATACTTTGTTGAGAAATTTTGTACATTTGTACATGGAAGCTGTTGGTCAGTAGGTTTTTTTCTGTAATGTTTGTTTAATTTTGATATTGATCTTTAAAAATTTTAATAAACACGAGTTAGTATATAGAAAAACTATTAATTTTTCTATTTTCTTCCATATCTAGCCACCTCCTTGAAATTTTTTAAAGTTATTATAATTTTTAAATTTGTTTGTTGAATTAGACAATTAAGACTTTTTTGTTTAAGAAAATACTTTGGTCTCTCCTCCACATCCCAACTGATACTTATTTTTCAGTTGTTCTTATATTTGCATACTACCCTAGTGCCTCTCAAATCCTTACAATTTTAGTAATTTATATTTTTATAAATATAATATTTTTCATGATACTTGCACAAAATATTTACTAGTAAGTGTAACGTCTTTTATACCTGTAGTTGTATTGCATTTTTCATTCCTAAATTTTGCAATTGTGCATAATCTTTTCCTCCTTTCCTCCTTCCCTCTCCCTCTGATTGGACATATCAGGACTTCTTCTTAAATGGACTATTTTAAAACACAGTTTTAGGTTCACTGTGGGACTTTTCACATCCCTCCTCTCCACACGTGCACAGCCTCTCCTACTGTCAACATCCCCCTCGACCCCCAGAGCAGTATGCCTGTTGCAGCTGATGAAACTACAATGATGCATCACGGTCACCCAAAGTCTAGAGCTTACTTGGCACTCTACGCTCCATGGGCTTGAACACGTGTACAATGGCATGTATCCACCAATGTGGTATGATGCTGAATAATTTCAATGCTCTAAAAATCTTCTCTGGCCCCTCTATTCACCCTTCCCTTCTCCTTAAGCCCTGGAAATCACTGATCTTTTTACTGTCTCCATAAATTTTGTATTCTCCAGAATGTTACGTAGCTGGAATCATTCAGCATGTAGCCTTTTCAGATAACTTCTTTCATTTAGTAAAAAGCCTCTAACTTTCCTCTAGGTCTTTGCATAGTTTGAGACTTCTTTTTTTTTTTTTTTTTTTTTTATTTATTTATATGCAGTGCTGAGAATTGAACCCAGTGCCTCACACACGCTAGGCAAGCACTCTACCACTGAGCCATAACCGCAGCCCCGAGATTTCTTTTTTTTTTTTAAGCACTGAATAATATCCTGTTATTTGGATGTACCACAGCTTACTTATTCATTCACCTATTGAAGGACATCTTGGTGGCTTCTAAGTATTAACAATTATGAATAAGGCTGCTATAAATATCCACGTACAAGTTTTTGGGCAAACATGTTTTCAACTCGTTTGGGTAAATACCAAGGAACGTGATTACGGCTGTTATCATAAGGTAAAAGCATGTTTAGTTTTGTAAAGCACTGTTAAACCATCTGTGAAAGTGGCTATACTATTTTGCACTCCCACTAGCAGTGACTGAGAGTTCCTGTTGTTCCTCATCCCCACTAGCCACGGATACTGTCAGTGTTCTGGATTTCTTCCATTCTAATAGATGTATTGGGGTATCTCATGCTGTTTTAAGTTGCATTTCCCTGATAATATATGATATGGGCCATCTTTTCAAACACTTATATGCCATATGTAAATCCTTTTATGTGTGTGTGTGTGAGTGCTATTTTTAATTTTTGTAGTGACTTGAAATTTTTATGAACGCTTTTGGAAATGTATTTATTTTCTTACATTTTAAAGTCAGCACAAACTTATTTTAAAATTCCATTAATATAGAAGTCTGAGTAATAAAAATGAAAGTTCATGTGTACCCCTGGGATAATCATTAATAAATATACTTTCATCATTTTTGATGCATAGCTAAGTACACATCCAGTTTTCTCAACAAGTGTGACTATAATACATGTGGAATAATATATTTAAGCTTACTTTACTTTCTCTACCCCCACAAATTTTATGTGGAGTGGAAGTCATATCTAATTTTAGTTCAAGATGAATCACCTTTTGTTCAACATTTGCCTCAGTATTTCTAACAATTGCATCAAGATCACAACTACATCACAACCCTTTAGCTATAATTATCCTCTTGCTATTATCTTTGCTTATCATCAAGTTTTTATTTAAAATCTTCCTCTTTGTTTATTTTGCTTTTCATTTTGCTGGAGAATTTCCTTTCATAATTTTTTTTTGGAAAGGGCACATGTATGATAAACTTTCTGAGACAAAATAACATTCATTTTATGTTACACATTAAGTTATAATTTCATCATCTTCTAGCATTCTGTGTTGTAGACTAAAGTTGAACATTGTTTGAATGCTAGTTTCTTTGTAAATAATTTATTCCTTTATTTTTAAGATGAGTTCAGAAATTTCTCTAGTCTATGTCTAGATAAATATCTTTATTCATTATTTTTGCTCAGGGATCAATAGTGAGTCTCAAGTCTTTGCTATTTCAATTAAGTTATTCTCTATTATTTCTTTTCTTGTGTCCCTCACTTCTTTAGTCTGTTTTCTCTTTCTTCTTTTTCTATTAAGTGGACACATAAGTGCATTTATATTAAGAAAATCTTCTAAAAATAACTCCTAACTAGATTTCTCTTTTCTTTTTTTATTGTTCTTTTTTCTGGGAAATTTCTTTTCTCTATATCCCATATCTCTAATTTGGCCTTTGAATGTTCCCTTTTATTAATGCAGCTTTAGTATTTCTTTTGAACAATTGCTTCTTATTCTTTGATTTCTACTTTTAAAATAGTACTTCATTCTTTTTCTCATGGAGCATGCTAGTTAGAGCATTTAAAAATTCCCTTCCATTTTCATCTTTTTTGTTTCTTCAAATTCTTTAAGATTGTTCTGTTGATTCATCTTGGCTCTTGCTTTTGGAGTTTCTCAAATGCCTAATGATCTTCAATTGGCTGTTAATGTTTATAAATCTATTGATTTCCTTTTTTTCCCCCTTGTGCATATCTATGTCCATGATTGGCTTCTCCCCTGAATGGAAAGGATGGCTAAGTTTGGCCTACTGTTGGCAGGCATGTTTCTCTCTAGAGTAGAGGAGAAAGGCAAGTTGGGTTCTAATAAGTTTGCCAAAGTAGGAAGACTTTAGGCTGCTAGTAGAACACTTCCATGATTCCATCCTGAAAAAGTCACCTTTCTTCCTTATCCTGTATGGTCTATTATATAAAACTAGAATGTCCTGGAACTCTGTTCTACTTAACCCTCTTTGCAAACTCAAAATACACCCCCTCATCTCCCTGCAGAGGGGTCACAGGGCAGACTTTCCACCTTAGGAAATGTTCTCAAGACTTTGTCCTGGGTAAGTGCATATGCTTAGGTGGGAGGGGACGGAAGCCCCTGCTATTCTGCAGACCATCCTCCACTTAATTTTCCCATTGCCAAAGTTTCTCTAGGTCCCTGTGCTTTTATTCTCTACCTTTGGAGACTCTAGAACTTTAGGGAAGAGCAGCTCTCTTCTCTGTAGTAGCATTCCCCTACTCCTCACTGTCTTGTAGTTGATTTTACTCTAGTTTCTTTATCAATCTGATTTTACTAGTTTTTCAACTTCCAGAAGTTCCCCATAGTATATGGTCAATTGATGGTCCTTTCCTGCTTTCCATGTTGTTGGAAATTAATTTTCACATTATGTACTTTGTGTCATTTCAAATAGATTTTGGGAAGGAGGTAAAGCAAAGATGTTTACTTGTCTGCCCCACTGAACTGTAAGTCTTAACCTATTTCTGACTCATATTTAAGGTTCATTTAAGACAAATCAATTAGAAACTATGAATAGCATCTGGATTTTCATTTCAATTATCTTTTAGCTTCTAAATGTAGTCTCTACATCTGGAGTTTCCATCCTAGAGTTCATGGATCCCTAGCAATCAATTAATTCCTATATTTCTAAATAGGTTCCAATCCTCTCTCTAGAGGACTTTCAGGAGGACAGAAAGAAGCCTTTTATAAATATTTTTCATGAACTTCTTAAAATGGCAATTGATGGCTAGTGAAAGGTAAATGAAATCTAAAACTATACATATCATTCAGGAAAAACTTTATACAAAGTGATTTCTCCCAGCATTATATTATTAAAAATTTTAAACATTACAAGAAAGTTAAAAGAATTGTACAACAAACATCCATATACTCAAGTCAGGTTCTACAATACACTTAAGTTATTTGCTTTATTTCATATCTATCCATCCCTCTCTCCATTCAATTTTCTTTCCCTTTTTAATGTATTCTTAAGGAATTTGAAAATATTAGTACACATTAGAGGATATTTTTAAAATGACAATATATTTCCTCTGATTTCTTTTCCCCTTATTTTCTTTCTCTTTGCCATCACATTCTTATGCCAGTAGAGATGAGTTTCCCCTGGACCTCAGGCCTTTGCTTGCTTGATTGGCTAACTGGTTGGGTGTTAGACATGCAAACTGATTGACTTTTAAAGACCAATGGAAAGGTCACCTCTTCTATAAAGCTCTTCTTGACTGGGTTGACAACCTTTCTCCTGTGATCTCAGAACTCCTGGACATATCCCTGCTGAGCTAATAATCGATTGGTAGTGTGGTTCCTCCTTCATATGAACATGTCCCTTTTTGACTATGGGATCCTATGGATGTAGGTGTCTGCATTTCCATGTGTGGCTGTGGGGGACTGTGTATTAAAGACCAGGTCTTATTTATGTCTGCATTCAAGAGCTGAAACAGTTCCTGGAACATAGTAAGTGAATAAATCAGTGGATGAACAAATGGGCCAATGTTTCCTTGATTTGAAAAAACAAAACAAAATTGTTTTATGGCATTGTTTTTATATTACCTTGACAGGTTAAATTAAATGGTTTCTTTGCTTCCAGGTACTTATAATTCACATAATTGGTATGGTTTTGGTATAATGCTTAACAAAAGTAAGAAGATGGCCCAAGCGAGACTTTATCTTATTCTAGTTTCAATACCTCAAGATCAGGGGGTAGATATTACTGTGCTAAAGTAGAATGAATCTATCAAGTCATCAGTTCCAACTCATGGCCAAACCTAATACCTAGTGTCTTTTCTGCTTTGCTAGCGTCATCATAAACTTTTCATGATTTTGTTTTAATTGGGAATAACAGAAACATACCAGTGAAAGATACTGCTTCTTTCACTTTTTCTCAATTTTAGAAAAGTGCACAAGATGAGTTTTCGTAACTGATCTAACAACACCTCTCTCTAGAGCTGGATGAGATCTTGCACTTCCTCCATGCTATTCTCATGATGTGGCTTCCTCTGAGCCCAGGGGACTGAGGGGCCACCCACACTAAAGCAACTCAGGGCAAGTGTTAAACAGGAACTAATATTTGTTGCTGATGTGTATAGCTTTGTCAGTATGCTAGGCACTATACATTGGTAGTGTTTGTCTTAAATGTACTACCATCGAGGGGAAATTGGATTAATTGAGTGAAGTCACTCATTTGCACTATCCACATGGCTGTGGTCACTGGTTACTTGCTGGCTTGAGGTTGAGGAACTAGTCTTGCTTTTCATACATATCTTCACTGTTTAACACTATAGTGAAGACAATGCCAGAGAGCCAAGCCACCAACAAGGCCTGCGGGCCATACTGGGCTCACTTCACTATTTACCATTTAAATTAAAAAAACAAAACAAACAAACAAACAAAAAAAAACACTTGAGCATATTCCCTTGGTAGGAAAGACCCTGGGAAGATCTTTTGAGCTGAGCTGTTAATTTGTGCTCAAATCCCAGATTCCTGAGAACTAGACCCATTCCTCCTCTTTCCTTACTCTCCACAAGTGGCTTGCTGCCCTCTTGCTTCTTTGTAGTAGTCCTAAGAGTTCATTTGACTGGATATAACAAATGTGGTCCAGGAGAGGACAAAAGGAAGCAAGTGTGGTTCACCTTGGGATAAAGCCCACTGCTAAGTCCTTCTTGGGCCCAGGACACTTGCTGGAAGTGCTCCAGAAGCCAGTCCTGTCTTGTGGCTCATGGGCACTCGGGTAGCTGTGTTCTCTGCTCTCTGCAATGCAGCTGGGTAGGCTGTGCTTCTGGGAACAGATAAGAAGTGAGCTTAGAGGGGTCTTTTATCAGCTGCTTGTGTTCACAGGGGCCAGATGATCTTCAAGGAGTTGCTTAGAGATTTAAAGCACCAATGTGACAAGGATGCTTTGATTCCAAGTTCCAGCCCGCTCCCTGAAGCCACTGTTTACATAAACTTGAAAAAAAACCCTGCCACTATTGCTCATCACTCTCGTTTTTCAACCTTAATGGTAATTACATGCCAAGGACTAGAAGAAATTTAACCTACCCTTAAATCTGGGAGTGATATCCCCTTTAATGTGGTATTGAATTGTTAGAATCCAGTGTTGGGGGGCAGAGCATGTTCCAGGAGACAGAACTTGGTATCCCGTAGGGTTTTGTAATTGGTCCCGGGAAAATTTTGACTTATTTATTTATTTGTTTATTCATTTATTATTTTTTCTTTAATGTATCAAAGTGTATCAAAAGTTTGCATGTAATCAAAATTCAAGAATTAGAAGTGGAAACCGGGAAAGGTCATGGATTATACCTATAGTCCAAGTGACACAGGATAATGAAGCAGGAGAATCACAAGTTTGAAGCTAACCTCAACAGTTCAGTGAGACCCTGTCTCAAAATAAAAAATAAAAATGGCTGAGGCTATATAGTTCAGTGGTAAAGCACCCTTGGGTTCTATCCTCAGTACTGCAAAAGAAAGAGAGAGAGAGATGTGTGTGGAGTCATTCTCACTATACTTAATGAAGAAGGATCTTTGTTCCAAGCTCCCAGCCTTCTGTTACTTTTCTTGCTGTTCTTCACTCTCAAATTCAGATGTCATCTTATCTCTTCCCAATGTCAAAGATGGGGCCAAGAAATATAGACTTGTTCCATAGGTTCAGAATTACAAAGCAAGACAGCAGGAGGGAAACATTAAGATCTTAGACTATTCCCAAAAGGTCAAGGATATATGCTTTTCCTTAGGCCAGCTTTAAGTGCCTCCCCTGCCCTTCACTTCTAAGGGGACTTAGATGTTCCTACCATCCTCCTTTTCTTTCTTTTTTAAAAAATGTATTTGTTCTAATCAGTTACACATGACAGTAGAATGCTCTTCAATTCATTGTACACAAATTGAGCACAATTTTCACAACTCTGGTTGTACACAAACTAGGGTCACACCATTTGTGCAGTCATACATGTACCTAGAGTAATGATGATCATCTCATTCCACCATCTTTCCTATCCCCATGCCCCCTCTCCTCTCCTCTCTCCCCTTTGCCCAATCCAAAGTTCCTCTACTTATCCCATGTCCCCACCCTTATAGATTAGCATCCACTTTTCAGAGAGAACATTTGGCCTTTGGTATTTTGGGATTGACTTACTTCGCTTAGCATGATATTCTCCAACTCCATCCATTTACCTGCAAATACCATAATTTTATTCTCTTTTAATGATGAGTAATAGTTCATTGTGTATATATACCACAGTTGCTTTATCCATTCATCTATTGAAGGGCATGTAGATTAGTTCCACAGTTTAGCTATTATAAATTTTGAGCTATAACCATTGAAGTGGCTGCATCACTATAGTATGCTGTTTTTAAGTTCTTTGGGTATAGACTAAAGAGTGGGATAGCTGGGTCAAATGTGGTTCCATTCCAGGTTTTCTAAGGAATCTCCATACTGCTTTCCAGATTGGTTGCACCAATTTTCAGTCCCACAAGCAATGTGCCAGTGTACCTTTTCCCGACATCCTCACCAAAACTTATTGTTGCTTGTATTCTTGATAACTGCCATTCTGATTGGAGTGAGATGAAATCTTAGAGTAGTTTTGATTTACATTTCTCTAATTCTTAGAGATGTTGAACATTTTTTCATATATTTGTTGATTGATCGTATTTCTTCTTCTGAGAAGTGTCTGTTCAGCTCGTTAGCCCATTTATTGATTGGGTTTGTTTAATATTACATTGATGCCCCATTGTTTGGGGCATAGATATTTATGATTGTTATGTCTTTTTGATGTATGATTCATTTGTATAGTATAAAATGTCTTTCTTTATCCCTTTTCACTAACCTTGGTTTGAAGTCCACTTTATTTGATATGAGAATGGAATCCCCTGTTTATTTATGCAGTCCATGCGAGTAATACATTTTTTTCCCATCCTTTCACCTTCAGTCTGTGGATGTCTTTTCCTATGAGATAAGTCTCATGAAGGCAGCATATTGTTGGGTCTTTTTAAAAAAAAAACAATCTGTCAGTCTATGTCTTTTAATTGATGAGTTTAAGCCATTCACATTCAGGATTATTATTGAAATATTATTTGTATTCCCAATCATTTTGGTTTGTTTTTTTTTTAATTTGATTTGGTTTCTCCTTTGGCATTTTCTTTAGTGTAGTTCCTCTCTTTACAGATGTTCATTGTTGTTTTTCATTTCTTCTTCATGGAATATTTTGCCAAGAATGTTCTGTAGTGCAGGCTTTCTCACTCTAAATTCTTTTAACTTTTGTTTATCATGGAAGGTATTTATTTTATCATCAAATCTGAAACTTAATTTTACTGGATATAAGATTCCTGGTTGGCATCCATTTTCCTTCAGAGCTTGGTACATATTGTTCCAGGATCTCCTGGCTGTGAGGGTCTGGGTTGAAAAATATGCTGAGATTTGAATTGGTCTCTCCCTACATGTAATCTGATTCCTCTCTCTTTCTGCCTTTAAAATTCTATCTTTATTGTGTATGCTAGACAAGGTACATTATAATGTACCTTGGTGAAGATCTGTGATAATTTTGTACATTTGGTGTCCTATAAGTTTCTTATATTTGGTTTTCCATTTCATTCTTCATGCTTGGGAAATTTTTTGATATTATTTCATTGAAGAGGTTGTGCATTCCTTTGGTTTGAAGCTGTGTTCCTTCCTCTATCCTGATAAATCTTAGATTTGGTCTTTTATTGTTATCCTATGATTCTTAGATATTCTGTTCATGGTTTCTTACCATCTTTACTGTGTGCTTAACTTTATTTTCAAGATTGTATATTTTGTCTCATTGTCTAAGGTTCTGTCTTCAGAGTGATCTAGTCTGTTGGGGATGTTTTCTATTAAATTTTTTATTTGGTTTATTGTTTCCTTCATTTCAAGAATTTCTGTTTTGTTTTTTTTTTTCAGAATCTCTATCTCTTTCTTGAAGTAATCTTTTGCTACCTGTATTTACTCTCTTGTCTCTTTGTTGGTGTGATAATTGGTTCTCTTATCTCTTTGTTGTAGTGATCGATTTTTGCCACTATTTGTTTATTTATGTCATTCTTTAATTTGCAGATCATTTTAATTATGTACATTCTGAACTCTTTCCCTGACATTTCATCTATTGCTTTGTCAATGTATTTTATTATTGTAGTATCTTGGTTTGTTTGTGGCACTTTCCTCCCTTGTTTTTTCATGTTGTCTATGTGTCTTCCTCTCTTGCAGTGTGGATCTGAGGCATTGTAGTTTCTACCCTATAATATTGTAGTGTCCTTGCAGGTTACCAATATCTCACCTTTAAGGGGGAGATCAATGTTTACAGCACCCAATGCAACCAGTATGGAGCCACAAATTAATTAGGTCCTATTTAGACATTTATAGTTTTGTTGCTATAAACAGAAATGATAAGTTTGGTTAGCTTCTACCATATAGAAGGTTTGCATAAGGTTTTATAGTAGATTTGCATAAGGTTTTATAGTTTCTAATGATGGAGAGAGAGGGAGAATGTGTGTGGGGGGGTATGGTGTGATGTTTATGAGGTAGTGTGTGTGAATAGAGATATTAGATTATAGGACGAGTGAAAAGGGACTCAAAAGAAGTTGACTGTTAGCAGGAAAAACCAAAAAACCTAAAAGAGAGAAACAACTCCATGCAAGGATCCCTGTAGCCTCTGCAACAGGATGGTATTTGTTAGCACACCTAGTAGGGATTTGTTAGTTACACCTTTGGTGTAACTAGGCCCACACAGACCTTGGTCACAGTCTTCCAGGTCTTGGTTGTTGTCCCAGATGGAAGTGGCCACGTCCCTAGTTGGTGGTGGCAGTAGTGTCAAGCCTGCAGGTATCTTGGTATTGGGCTTCCAGGCCCTACTCAGTGTCCTTAGATGGAAGCTGCCCCACCTAAAGATAGTGGAGGCAGTAGCAGAGTTAACCTCAGATGGTGGTGGAGGTGCCCCAAGATGGAGGCGACCACTTTCAGAGGTTGGGCTGGAAGGATGGGCTGTCCCTGCCCATTGTCCATGGTGTAGATTACCATGTGGAAAGGACTATAGCAGTGGCTGCAGTGTCCCAAGATGGAGGCAGCTTGGATAGGGCCTCACATTGGTAGATAGGGACCCTGTTCCTCTCCCTGCAGGTGTGGGCGCAGTTCTGGTTGCTAGTGCAGGTGTTCCCACCATCCTCCACTTCTTCCTCAATCTGTCTTTATGCTTAGTTTTCTGTAAGAGCAAAAGGAAACAAAGATTTTGGGTGGGAGATAGAATGGTGTGATAATACAATTGTGTTTTTTCTCTTCTTCACTTCTTTTCCCCAGTCAGGCTTTAATTAGGATGGAGTTGGAGCATTCCAGTAGACCAGATCCTGGGTCCTGAGCATCCATCCATGCCCAGTGCAGCTCTATTATCTCTGTTTGGCAGCTTGAGTGCTATGGATCCCTGCTCCTGGCTGGTCATTGGAATGGTGTTGAGGGCTGTGGGCACAGCCACCCAGATGAAGGAACTTGGGTCCTGTTCCTGGAATCCAGAGCAAGGATCTTAGTGGAAACTTTTCTTTCTCTCAAAGGTCCAGCCTCCGGCAGACTTCTCTTCCATCTGTCCAGGAAAGCCAGCTGTCAACAACGTAGGGTTTCAGGTAGCTTCCTCTTGTTGTCCTTTCTAAGAGCAGGCCTAGGGCAGAGCTCTTGACTTTTCTCAAACCCATCCCTGCTTGGCTGGGAATATGAATTCAGTTGCAAATGTGAGTATTGTGGGGCCTCAAATCTTACACAATATTTAGGCGTTCTCTTTCAGAAGAAATATTAAAAACAAAATTAGATTTTCAACTTCCTCTCAGGCATGTACCAAAAATGTCCATGAATATTTTAAAACTATCAACCTGATCAGAAGTGTGATGTAGTAGAAGATGAGTGGAAAGAAATAAAAGTCTTAGCAGGGCACGGTGGTGCATGACTGTAATCCCAGCCCTTTGGAAGGCTGAGACAGGAGAATCGTGAGTTCAAAGCCAGCCTCAGCAACAGTGAGGTGCTAAGCAACCCATGAGACTCTGTCTCTAAGTAAAACACAAAGGGCTGGGGATGTGGCTCAGTGATGGAGTACCCCTGAGTTTAATCCCAGGTACCAAAAAGAAAAAGAAAAAAAGAAAGAAAGAAAGAGAGAAACAAGATCTTGTATATTGGTTTAAGATGTCTTATGTTAAAGACTTAAACAAACAACATGTGATCAAGTGAGCCTGTTATTGGGGATCCACCCATGACCTTGGAAGATGCCTGCAGGAGTGACGGGGCCTCAGCTCAGTCTTCCACATTAGCCTCTCTGTAGAACTGCCTCTTAGGAATGTTCTACTTTTGAACAAATGAGAACACATCCTTCCTTCCCCTCAAAGTACATTATTTTGTCTTTCTAAAAATGCTTTTCAAATGATCTTCACATAATTTGACAATATGTAAAAAGAGCCTGAAAAAAATTGTGATTTAGTCCAGTGATTCAACTCTTGGCAATCTGGCCTAAGGAAAGTGTCTAGGTGATGGCAGAGCTTTATGCACAAAGACCTTTGTGGCGTTATTTATAAAAGGCCAAACAGGATAAACTTTAATGACTAACAAGATGAAAATAACTAAGTAAAATATGATATATCCATCTTGTAGAATATTATATCAGTAGTATCAATGAGTGTTTGAATAAAATGCTTTTAATAACCTGGGAAAATACTAATGTTCTGTTATCAGAAAATAGCACACAAAAATGATATAAAAATAAACTTAAGCCAATTCATAATATAATCATTGAGTTTCCAGCTCTTTGGAAGTATTCTTGCTTTGCAAATATCTCCTTAGGATACAAAAAGAAAGTTCTGAACCCTTCAGACCCTTGAAATTTCCAAAGGTGAGGACTGACACTGACCACACCAGATGAAATTCTCATTTTAAAATAGCATCCAATTTTATTTTTTAAAGATCATGGTGTAACCACGAAAAGATCAATAATTTTAAGCCAGGCATGGTGGCGCATGCCTGTAATCCTAGCACTTTGGGAGGCTGAGACAGGAGAATGGAGAGTTCAAAGCCAGCCTCAGCAACGGTGAGGTGCTAAGCAACTCAGTGAGACCCTGTCTCTACATAAAACACAAAACAGGGCTGGGATGTGGCTCAATGGTTGAGTGCCCCTGATTTCAATCCCCTGCACCAAAAAAAAAAAAAAAATCAATAATTTTATTTACTACTTACAGAAGAATGATATATTGCTACAGCCTTTTGGCAGTATTAATCAAAAGTCCTAAATGTATTCATATTCTTTGATGCAATAATTCAATTCTAAGTATTTATTCCCAGAAATTACCCCAAACATAGAGATACTATGCACAAAGATGCTAATTGCAATGAAATATAACAAGAAGGTATTATCAACAACTTAAAGACTCAGTGATAGAAGAATTTTTTTTAAAAAAAACTGTGAATATCTATAATGGCATGTTAGTTATAAAAAATGATGACATAGGTGAGAACAAAAAAACATTAAACAAAAACAAAGACACACAATGAAGCTAAAACTGAGATTAATACAAAAAGCATATTAAAGAGGTTATTTTAAAAAAAATTCTTCGACATGTACCAGTTATTGTTCTAAGCTCCCTCACCCTTTTTATTTTTTGTGACACCGGGGATTGAACTCAGGACCTTGCACATGTAGAGAAGCCTCTACCACTGATCTGCACCTCTAGCACATGCTCAGAACTCTTTAAGAACCCATTTAATCCTTATAAGAACCCATTTAATCCTTATAAGAACCCTGTGAAGGTAGTTCTATAAACATCCCCCTTTATGGCTGATGAAAGAGTACAGAAAAGAAATGTAACTGGCTCCAAATTGCACCATCAGTAAAACCACAGTTGTCATTCAGCAGCCCAGCTCCAGAAGTCCCTGCCTTTATCTTCTATGCTATGCTACTTCAGCTTCAGCCTTAAGCTTTCTCGTAACCAACATAAAAATGGGAATCAGATCAGTTGCTCAATTCAATGTTAGCATCAGGAAAACAGAACAATTTAGTTTCAACTATTTCTGACACCCAAACTGGTGTTGGATAGTAGGGGACATTCTTACAAACAACACAAACAAGGGTTACTCAGGCCTCTTCCAGGGATCTTATGCTGAACAGCTCAGACACTGAAGCAAAGTATGGCCATATGGAAATTGGTCTGATGAAAGTGGAAAGATCCTGTTAGGCCTCCAGCAAGGTTGCTTGGAGCTTAAAGCCCATCATCTGGGAGGTTCTCTCTTCCTTCTCACCCTTCAAAACACAAGCAAAGCTCTAACAACCACCTTGGATGTGAGACTATCCTGAAAATATAATTTATATTCTAGAAAAGCAGAGACTGGGTCCCCGAAGGCTGTTATCAGCCACATTAGCTCTGGACTCATTGCCTTTGGACTTTCTTTTGTGAGAGAGAAACATCTATTTCATTTAAACTACTTTTATATGCAATAGGATTCCAGCACCTCCTCTGTGAGGCACTGTGCTCACACTTTGATATTTGATTGACCCTATTTCAGATGAGGACTCCAAGTTTCAGAAAGTTCAGGCAGTTAATTTAAGATCACTTAACTAAGTGGAAAGTCCCAACTGTAACACATATTTTTCTAATAGAGTAAAAATCAAAATTCCTGATCACAATATATAAAATATCCACTATCTCCCTACTAAACAGCTCTCAAGTCTTATATTTTGTTTTATGTCTTTGAAAAGACTGCTCCTGCTGCCTACAATTCTCTGCCCCCACTTTTTTCCTGGGAAATTCCTACTCATCCTTCAGGGCCCAGCTAAAAAGTGCTATTGCTTCTCTGAAGAGTCCTACACAGCTGTCCCAGGACACATCTTCCTTCTGTTCTCCTAGTGCTGCATATAAAGAAGTTGCATTACATATAGTATGGTAATTGGTTACATGCCTTCCTCCCCTCTAAAATGTTGTTTTCTTTAGGGGCAAAATTTTTCCACCTTTGTTCTCTGCATTGGTTCACTGCCTGGCAAAATAAAAAATCAAAATAAATAAATAAATTTATTTAAATATTCATTTATTAAATGATCAGCCACCTGAATGAATTTTATTAAATGATCAGCCACCTGAATGAATAAAAGTAGGCAATCAAGTTGAATAATACTTTTTAGTAAACTTGAAGGACTAACTACCATGTTAAGGCTTATCTCTTTGTCTCCTAAGCCACTTGGGACATGTATGGGGAACATGGCGTTGGTAGGTTACTTTAAACAGAGATCTTCAAGGACTCAAGTTTCCATGGAGACCTGTCCATTCACTCTTAACTCTCATTCCACAGCCTCTGTATCTAAAGAGGACTGTGGCATACTTCCAATTCAAAATACTATTTTGTTGTGGAATGTGACTGAAAAGACCATAAAGGCAGATTTGATTCTCATTTAAATCCCTGCAAGAAATTGAATCAGCTCTGACACAGCATCCTTTTTTCCAGATTTTGAAATCTTCAAATCCATTTTAAACTAGATTGTGATCGACAAACCCACGGGAACATTAGCGAATAGTTAAATACTAATTAGCCAAACCCTTGCTAATCTTCCAGCTGTAAAAGGCAGAGATAGAGACAAAAGCTTCAATTAAACCTTAGTTGGTCCCTAAAGAGGGAGAGGTCAAAGGGGAGTGTTCAGTCAACTGTGAGATTTTGTGAACCAAGTCCTAAGTAATCATCATAAAAAAATCCGATGTCCCTTTTACTCATTTAAAAAGACATTATATTGACATGAAAACTCTCCTTTTGTCATTGTCCTTCCCCCAATCTTGCCATCATTGAAATGGTTCCCATTATTTTTAGGATAAAGTTCAAAGCCTTTCCCCCACATTCTGCTCCATGGAAGATTTCCAGTTATGTTTGTGGCTTCCTCCTCCTCCTGGAGCTTCTGCTCACAGGCCCAAAGTGCCCTCAGCTACTGGAAATTCAGGCTGAACCCTACTCTAACCTGCCCTCTGCTTCTTCAAATCTGAGCTACCTATTCAGATTCAAGATTCTGCCTCTTCTTGATAATCCATCATGTTAAAAGAGCAGTTGACCAAACGGTGTCACTTACATAATCACTTCCGATCTTCCCCACAGTTTTAAGAAGCAGATGTGGGAAAAGATAAATGCACCAAAACCAAGAGAGACTTCAGTGTCATGTCCAAGGTCACACAGGTGCCAGGTGAAGAGCCAGTGAGAGGAGCCCAGAGCTCTACCTCCTAATCTTAACCCTCTTGTCATATCACTGACCCTAGGTGTGGGTCCCCAGGAGGTTTT
This sequence comes from Geosciurus inauris, assembly GCA_004024805.1. Taxonomy (NCBI): domain Eukaryota; kingdom Metazoa; phylum Chordata; class Mammalia; order Rodentia; family Sciuridae; genus Geosciurus; species Geosciurus inauris. Next base: position 184,888 of record PVHX01001876.1, read on the forward strand.
CCTCAACCTGATGAAAAATATTGCTGGACTCCGTTTTACTCTAACATTATACTTTGAGGGTGAAAATGTACTTTCTTTTTATTAAATAGTAGTATAAATAAGTTATAGCTGTTTTTCCTTTTTAATGCTTATTTAAAATCCTGATTTTGAACTATCAAACCGATAAATTAGAGGAGTAGACTCCTCTAATTTATTTGAAATGTTAGTGCATTATAAAATCCTAAAATTTGGAAGAGACTGCCCTTTGTGTGTTTGAGAAAGCCTCCTTTGACTATATGGTCTCAAATTAATCCCTACCTCTTTGTTCCTTGAAAGTAATAAATTATTGCACAATTCATTTGACAATTAAATTTAATGATGTATTACATTACTATTACATTAGTAGACAAGCTCTGTATTTATCACAAGACATTTCCCCTGTGACTCCTTATTGGCTAAGTGGCCCATTCCTTCTTTGGATCATCCCTGTTTGCAGAACGTGCCCCCAGCAGAAGACTTAGAACTGCTTGGCTCTTATTTATTTACTAGCCAACTCCTCTTCTAGTCCACAAGTTCCCTGGAGTGTAAACCTCATATCTCAGCAGCAGGGTACCTGCCCCATCAATATTGAGTAACCACCAAGCATGCAACCTACATCTGACTTTGGGAAGCTAAACAGTAGTTCAGTTGAGTCAACAACATCAATAATAATATCTGCCATTTGTGTGTAACAGTACACATTTGCTTCCAATTACACTTTCTGCTCTCCAAGTGTTATTTTATTTTAAATCCACATCTGTGAGCTGGATCAATACAGTTTCAAATGGGGGTTCCATTTCATTCAAAAACAAAGACTCACAAACTGGATCATGCTTGACCTTGAAGATAGATAGAACATGGGGCTGAGGATGTAGCTCAGTGGTAGAGCACTTGCTAGTATGCATGAGCCCTTAGGTTCAATCCCCAGCACCATGAAAAAAAGAATGACTAAATAAAACCTAGACAGGTAGAACAGAGAGAATATAGTGCCAACTGCATGCTGGAATTTATAAAAATATTTAGAAGTTGTTCTTGCCTATAAGAGACCTACTTCATCCATCCTTTCTAAACTCTACCGTTAGAAGTGCATCATTTTTTCCCCGTAATCCATTAGCTTTTTCTCTAGGGGTTTCATTTAAAATGCAAATAGTCTTGGGAAGGTACTTACAAGGCACAAGGTGAGAGTGAATGGTGTTGGTATGGGAGGTGTTGAGGAGCGAAGGTAGAAGAAGCTGCCCCTGGAAGGCCCAAATTCTCTGCAGAAAAAGTCTTCAACTCTACCAATGTGGGTTACTTTTCTATGACATTCCATTGCCACATATAAAAATCTTCCAGCTGTTTTTCAAAATTTCAGCAGATGTAACACAGCATTCCAGGTCCCCTATTCCAGTGAAGCCTTGCTAGCACCCAAATTTTCTTTCTGGGAAATAGGTGGATTTGGGGAAGAGGTTATTCCATAACTTTCACCTAAGTCTTCCAATTACACTTTCTGCTCTCCAAGTGTTCTTTTATTTTAAATCAACATCTGTGAGCTGGATCAATAGGTATTTAAAAATCCCTAACGTTAAGAAACCTCATTTTAGAAGAGATTAATATGAAGAATTGAAATTATTTATTTATTGTTTGCATTTTTGAGGGTTTTTATTTCAGATAATGACTGGATTTCAGAGTCTTTTCTGTGTGGAGCACAGTGGCCATGGACAGTCACTTGGATCCATAAGTGACTATGTGAATGGAAATTTTTTTTGGTGACATAAGTGAATTTGATAGGTTGCAGTTATTGCAAAACCTGGCTTATCCTGAGTTATCATAAAGACTGAATGCAATAATCCATGTCTACTTTTAAGATTTAGTGTTCCTTTTTATAAAGTGTGGTGAATATTTTTTAATTTATGGGAATTGTGAGGGTTAAATATCACTGAGCATGTGAAACATTTAACTGTGTGTGTCCCTAAAAAAACCCAAAACAAACAAACAAAAAACTGCAAGCAACTATTAGGAGTTAAAGTATTACAATCATCTGTTGGCTTATTTTTCAGATATGTCTTTTATCAGATATGTTTTGCAGATCTTTTATCTGTTTTTTTTTCTCAAAAGTTGCATTTTAATACATGTTATCAAACATAACAGAAAAAAACAAATTTTCAGAAGCTGTACACACTGTTCACTGAAAATATTTGTTGAGGCAAATAGAAAAAAAATTGTTACAATCATAATTTTTCTAACTTTGCACAAAATTATAAGCAGATTACATTCTTCATATTAAACATCTTTATATGCAATTTCAATGAACAGTATATATATATATATATATATATTTATATATATTTTTATCAACCATCTTTACTATACCCATTCCCCTTTCCTGCCCCCCGCCTCCCCCATGTC
>PVHX01001877.1:0-111554 GCA_004024805.1 Geosciurus inauris
TAAAGAAAAGTAACTGGTAAGTATTTTGCAACACAGTAGCATCGGGCTAAATATTGTTAAAATAACTATTCCTTCCACTTTTCACCTTCTGGGTTTTGTGTTACTATAAAATTTGAAATATCACGGGCAATAGCTCCATATTCTGTTTTTGAATGAATTTTATTTTTGAATGTCCACTATGTGCCAGTCTATGTATACATCAGGGAAAAAAAGCAAATATCCTGCTCTCATAAAACTGACTTGCACACTCCACAAAAACACTAATTTCATAGTCCTTTTGTTGAGAATAATTATAATATGCCTCAGCCATTACATACTCTTTGAGTAGGCAAGGGGGAAGACCTGGGTTCCCTTGAAAACGTTCCCACTATCATAGGTATGGGCAGTGTCTATGATAATAAAAGCACCTTCCAATCAGAGACTTCTGAGAATGAACTCTAATGCATGTTGCTTGTAGACAGCTATCAAATTAGACTTTGAGCTGCCTTAATGTTATTTACTGACCATGATCTTAATACATTTTCTCATTCTTTCTTGAATTTGTGGGGTTTGCTTTAGCTAATGCTGGAGAGCCCTGAAGATATCTTCTGCTTCAAATTCTGTCCAACTGACCCTAACATCATTGCTGGTGGCTGTATAAATGGACAGGTACTTATGGATTATTTTAGTGATTTACTAATGTAAATAACAGTCTGTAAATTTTGATTTGGTAGCTTTTTGAACTTAAGGATTAAGTTCAACAGAGGAAAGCATTGCCAGTTGTGTGCTGTTGTAACATTTTTTGTGCTCTGAAATGCACAAAAAAAGATTGAAACTTTTAGTCATTGAAACTAATCTGATTTAATGTTGTATATTCTGTTTTATTCTGGTTTTTCAAGAAAATTACCATCCAAGTATATACAAAATTGTAGTGGGCTATAATATTCAATTAAATAAAAATTATCAAGACAGGTACAGTCACACATGCCCGTAGTCCCAGTGATTCCAGGAGGTTTGCCAGTTTCAGGCTGCCTTCAGCAACTTAGCAAAATTGTAGCTTAGTAGCAAAGTGCCTCTGTACTCACACCCCTCACCCCCCCAAAAAAACAATAGAAATCATCAACTACCAGCATTGTACTTAATTCTGGAGAACTTAATTCCAGAGAATTTTGGAAAATTATCTTTTCCCCTGAGTTGACAGCAGTTGTACATTCACAAAGACCGAGGAAGAAGTCTTCCCAAAGCAAAGCAAAGTACATGGTACTCATCTGGATTTTTAAAAATATTGGCATTTATTATCACAAGCAGAAAAATCCAAGGGCTGAAGAAGTTTTAGAAAGAAGAAAATATTCTTTTTTAGATTCATTTTAAAAGTTGCTTATTTACTTAAGATATGGACTAAATTTTATTATCACCTAAAGAGATTGACTTATCAGACTGCATACCAATAGTTTTCTATAGAAATCTTTAAGATCCAATTAGCTACAAAAAAATCCAATTAGCTATTTCTTGAAAGTGTTAAAATAACATTTATTTCTGTTTTAGATTGTCATGTGGGACATCACCGAACACGCAGATCGCATAGAAAACATTAAGGCGAGTGGCAGAAGTAAAAAGGTCACACTCAAGGTTGGCTTTCTAAAACTCTACTTGCAAAGTTGGCGTTTTTTTGTTTTGTTTTGTTTTTAATTCAGGAACTCATTGAAAAGTTGCCAAGATTAACAAAGACTTAGGAGAGAAAAGAAAAAAGAATGTTATTTCCTAAGCCTTCACATCTTGTAGATGTGTTCCTAAATTGCTTTTGTGTGGACTCTTCATTAAAAATGCAACAAAATATTCATCACTACCCTAGGTACATATATGAAGACACAAATGGTGTGACTCTACCTTGTTTGCAACCAGAGAGAAGGAAAATTGAGTTTTATATATGTACTATGACTTGAAATGCATTTAAAAAATAAATAAAAATGTTTAAAAATGCAGCAAAACAAGTTGCATCATCTATCCCACAAGATGTTAGGGGATTTTGTTTTATATGATGTGATGTCATTGAGAGAGCCCTGGACAGGGGTTCAGGTATCCAGGCTTTGCCTCACAGTGGGTAAATTTAGACCCCTCACCTCACTTTATCAGGAATTAGTTCTCACATACAAAACGAAGGGATTTCAAATCCTTTCTGGTCAAAATACATTATTATTTTGTGAGAGTGTGGATTCTGTTAAGAGTACTGGAAAAATATTCCTTGCTCCCAATGCAGTACTTCTCCACCATATTGCACATCCCCCACCCTGAGCCCCAGTTCTTTAGTCTTAATATCAACAAGCCTCTTACCAAGAATAGTAGATGTGGGCTTCTGTGCACACATGGAAATTCTCCTTAAAGACTGAGATATACCCGTGATGCTTTCAGGAGCGTGCCAGTAATACTTAAGTTTAGAAATAAAATCTTAGACTAAAGGGCAAAGTCAAGAATCCTGTTACATAAATACATGGTATAGAGAAACATTACTTTATGTTTTCCCTTGAACTGATACACACTCAAGTTAATTAATTTGAATTGAAATGATGAGTAGAGTCCGTGCTTACTCACCAGCTCTCTGAAATGTGACTTTAACATTTCTTCAGCCTATGTTTCTCCTTGACCCGGAAAGTAATAAAGAGTCCATGTTTATCAGACACTGTGCTGTCTCTTCAATAGAAAATGGACATAAGAAAGTAATTACAGATATACACTGGCTGCCTGACACATTCGAGGTAAGTCTCGGTGGCTTTATACTTTTCTCCTGCTGGATTGTAAATTTTCAGATTTTATCCAAAGTAGGTGTGTCAAGTCAATAATTCATTTATATTCAAATTGTGAAAAAAGAAAAAAAAAAAACAGGAACCAAGCATCAAAAAATGGGTCACCATTTCCAGATCAGTATCAAAACTTGGGGATGAGAATTAGGCCAGTCTTCCAACTAGGGAGACTGTAACCACCGAAAGCTAGAGGTAGTGTCAACATTGATACAGGTACAATGGTGGAGATGAGAGTTTGATACGCAAAACCTAGTGCAAATGTTATACTCCCTTAGCATTTGTGGACTTAGAATTTGTGATCTCAGGTCTTCAGGGACAGGCAACCCTAATGATCTGTGACACACTGTAAAGTATGGCTTTGCCAAGGTGTTTTGAGTTGAGTGTGACAAAGGGACAGGCAACCCTAATGATCTGTGACACACTGTAAAGTATGGCTTTGCCAAGGTGTTTTGAGTTGAGTGTGTCAAAGGGCCGCTAGTAAAGACTAGCCGCACAACAGCATGCCTGACTGACCACCCCAACTGAGGTTCTGTGCTTGACTCCAGCCTCACAAAGTGCGGTTTTATGAATTTGGAAGCAGGCAAGCTCCCCAAATGTTTTCCCTGGAGGATACAAGGGCTTGCTGTGTACTTTGAAGAATTAACAAGTGTAAACATCGAAGAACATTCTGAGAAACTAGTTTTGAGAGTTACCAGCTCAATCAGGTATTCAATGGATTATATAAAGCAAAACTACGGGCTGGAGCGGTGGCTCAGTGGCAGAGCGCTTGCCTGGCATGTGCGAGGCACTGGGTTCGATTCTCAGCACCACATACAAATAAATAAAATAAAGGTCCATTAACAACTAAAAAAAATTTTAAAAAAAATAAATAAATAAAAAAAAAAAATAAAGCAAAACTACTGTTAAAAAGTCACAGTAGACCAAAATAAACAATTGAGATAGTTTCTATGATTTTGAGAAATTTTACATATGATAATGGAAGTTGTGACACAAGAAAAACAACTCTTTTAACTCATATCACACACAAATTAATTCAGATGACAAGACATTTAAGTAGAAATAACTTTGATCATATACCAAAAAAACAGAATAGAATGTCAGATTTCTGGAATGGAGATATATTTTTAAGCTTTTTAATGATGAAAGAGATGATAAAGGAAAAAATTGACAGATTCAAAGTATATACATTTAAATTTCTAAATTAAAAATAAAAGGTTGGAAGTGTAGCTCAGTGGTAGAGTTTATTGGCCAGTATGCATGAGGTCCTGGGTTCAATTCCTGGAAGCACAAAATAAATAAAAAGAAAAGTAAATAATGAAATGGAGGAAAATATCTGTGCTAAATATGATAAATGATTATAAAAATTTCCGGTAAGTAAGCAAAAACACACTAAACAAAACAATGAGTCAATATGAAAATCACCCAGCCTTTCTAGTATCAAACAAATTAACAAAGCAAAGATGACTTACTATTTTGGATCTATTTAATTTTTAAATAAAAATTTAAAGAATGAGATCTTTTTAATACAGAGTATTATTTGAAAGGTTAAACTGTTGTACATTATCGTTGCTGACCGTAATATGAAATTTCGGAAATGCAATTAGTCAATGTAGTTCTTAAGTCACCCAAATTTTCAAGCTTTTTTTTTCTTTAAATATTTTTTAGTTGTAGGTGGACAAAATATCCTTATTCTATTTTTATGTGGTGCTGAGGATCAAACCCAGTGCCTCACGTGTGCTACGCGAGCACGCTACCACTGTGCCATAACCCCAGCCCCCCAAATTTTCAAGCTTTTGACCAGTAATTCCAATTTTGGGAATTCAACTTAAGAAATGATCCAATTTGTGTCTCAAGATACAAAATTATAGAGCTGGGGTTGTGGCTCAGTGGTAGAGTGCTCACCTCACACATATGAAGCACTGGGTTCAATCAAATGAATAAATAAAGGTATTGTGTCCATCTACAACTAAAAAATATTTTTTAAAAAGACACAAAATTACATGCACACCTTTAAAAATCATGTCAAAGTGTATTCATGAAAGAAGATTGGAAAAGAAGATAAAGTATCTCTTTGATTTAAAGGCTTTCTGTTTTCCAAGCTTCTATGATATTATGGTCTTAGGAATTTTTAGCTATTAAAACATAAAGCCCCAGAGCAGTCACACCTCTGAGGGCCCTGGTTTCATGCAATAGGGGAGCCTCAACAGAAGGAAAGGTCACATGATGTGGGTGCATAGACTAGAAGATTCGAGGGGAGGTTGGCAGCAGCTCCACAACCTGAAGGCGTTCAGGCCACAGTGGTGTCAGCCCAGTGTGTGGTTGCCCAGCTCCTGTGCTACCTCCAGGCCTGTCCAGAGTCCCTGCTGTCCCCTTCCTCCATGCCTGCTCTCACTGCTGATTTGCTGCTGGAAGTCCCACCTTTGTTCACTATTCTGCTCACCATCCCCATCAGGAGGGTAGGGAATTGGGGGAATCATGTCTCCCTATTTATTCAAAAGTGGCATCTTCACAAGTTGCCTCCAAAGCCTTTTGCCTTGACAGCCAGTTAATTGAGATTTAGGAACTTCCAGGACCAGGAGAAGTCATCAACTCGCCTGCAGATCTTCTATATACTGGCAGAGTTGTACCAGTAATTACGGACACTGGACACCATGGGTCTCTTAATTAACATCAGCCTCTTTTTGTTTGTTTGAGACAGGGGCTCACTAAATTGCTGAGGCTGGCTTGGAAGTGACGATCCTCCTGTCCCAGCAACCCCTCCTTTCTTCCCACCCCAGTCACTGGGATTAGCCTCTTTTCTTGATCTTAACCTGTTCAACCACCTCATAAATGCTGCTATGTTTAGCTCCACAATTGATAATAAAAAAATTAATAGGGCCTACATTCCAATAATCATGAAATTATATCATCTATACATTATGAAACTATTAAAATAATTCACCATATACCTAGGTAAATGTTCAAATTATGTGAAGTGAAAATTCTGAGGATAACATGTATTCTAATTGAAAATATGTTAAAAATATTTCTGTGACTGGGCAAGAATCTATAACAAAATTGTATTTGATTTTTAAGACTCTATTTTCCAAACTTTTGTTGTAGTGTTATGTTCTTTTATTAAAATGTAAATTAAAATAGAAGAGGAAAATTAAAAACATAAATAACTGTGAGAAAAAATCGTTAGTTTTCTAGATACACAGAATTAACTTTTCTTACATTTTAAAAAATAGATTAACAGAATGGGCTTTGTCTTTGAGAATCGAAATGGAATATGCTGTCAGCTTGCCACATGTTCAGCAGATTGGTATGTCTTATTTCAAGCATTATCTAAAATATTTTCATCCAATGTGTTGTTTTTTCTTAGATGTTCCTAAAATCATTATCTTTTGCTTCTTATATCATCTTTATCAAGTAACCCTAATAAGGGCAGACTGGTATAGATTGTTACTGGTGTGAAAAAATATTTTTATAGCAGCATTTTGTTTTAAAAAAAAGGGAAATTAACCAGGCTTCGTGGTTGATAATGGTGTATAGTGTTATCCATAGTTATTGTACTATATTTTCATATTTATACATTTGCAGTATATGATATTTACATTCAATTTTATCTCACAATTAGGAAGATTGTAATGTTTCATTGGGAAAGCTTTTAAAAAGTAGAAGAGTTTTTACATTTTCTTGGTACATTTGTAAAAAAGTGTTTTTATAAGTAACTTGATAGCTATGTTGAAGAATAATCATTTGAACAAAATTATGTCCCCTAATTTATAGGACCAAGAATTCATAACAATGTAGGAAATATGTAGAGTAATATTGTTTATCTAGCTTTCAAATACTAGAAAAACTGTGCTATTAAAAACAGCAGAAGCATCTGCAAACTGGCAGGAGAATAAGTAACCTGAGCAGCAGCCATGGGCAAGGGAAACCTGACGAATCTATTAAATCATACACTTTAAATGGGTGAATTTTTTTAGCTTTTGAGAGTATTTTAATTTCATATTTAAAATATACATCAGTTTCTAAACTCTATTCTCATATATTGCAACCTTAATCTCTAGACAAGGGAGGTCATAAAGAAACCCTATACATGGTATAATCCTTTAAACTATGAAATAAAAACCTGTACCATTTCTTTAAAAAAAAAATCTTAGTTTCAGAGACCTTAGAACACAACCATACTTGCATTGCTATTGTGTATCAGCACTGATGTTGGTGCTGAGACTAAGCCTCTAATTTACATTTAATAAAAATGTCTGTCAACTTTCTTTTAGCACAATATGTTTCTGGGATATTAGACCACAGAAGCCTTTAACCTCCCAGTCAGCAGAGAAAAAGAAAGAAGAAAGTACTGAAATTCCTTTTGATGTACCACCTACTTTTTTGCATCTAGATCTCTCCTGGAAACCTCTCGCTAAGGTGAGGAAGCATGGGTTAGAGCCATCCTATTGATTTATGTACACTATATATTTTGCACAAATACACATATATATGCACACCCTCTAAAAGTAAAACAGCTCAAATTATCATAGGACTTTAAAATTCATGTACTCATTCAACCAACGAATTCCTTGATTGAGGGTTATTTGATATCTGTCTAGACCAAACCAGAAATCAAAATCATTGTGAACTTGAGATTGATATTTCATGTATAAGCAAACCACAAACAACAGCTTACAAATGGTTTGTGTAAGAATTATTCTATTGTATATCCATTACTCAAATACAGGTAGTTGCCCAGGTTAGCCCAGAAAACCTAATTTTCCCCCACACTGTCACAATTCTGCATAGTTTGCATATCAATAGTAAGAAACAATATTGTTGCAATACCTTTGCCCAAACACAACTAGAAAGTTATTTATATACATCTTGAATCATAGCTTGAAGAAAAGCAATTTACCTTGAGAACAATATGGCCAAGGATGTGTATGGAAAGTATGAATGGGCTCTTTCTTTGGAATGTCTAATTTTAATTCCAAACTTAATACTTGTCTTTTCTTTTGATTTATAAGTATCACAAGAACTACATTATTAAGGTTTTGCCCCTAGTTCATGAGAGAGCATGGAGGGATGAGAATATTCCTGAAGTAACAAGGAAAGAATTGGAAAGAGTATTAGAAGTTTCTGAAATAGAATGTATTGATTGGTGAATAATTAAAACAAACAGCAACACTTAAGAATAACGGCACAACATGTATAAACATTCTGAAATAGAAAAGTAGGGAGGGAACCATGAAGCAAAAACCTAAAGTGAGACAAATTACCATTCTGGCCACCAGGGTCTGGTGCGGGCCCAAGGCCACTTTTAGAACTCAGGGTCACATGTGTCCCTGAGGGGACCTGGAGGAGGTCAGGAAGATGCAAGGCCCCTCTACAACTTCCTGGAGTCTCATTTAATTGAAAGATTTAGGGAACAAGAGAATGAGTCATCATTTTATATTAAAACTAACAAGGATTCTTATAGAATAGAATGTAAGACATTTTCAAAAAGGAAACAACACATGAAACTTTGGGTGTTGGAAATGTGCCTTCAGACAAGCTCCCTTTTGCAGCAAGGTTTCAGAAATGTGGTGTAGGTGTTTTCCATGGTAAAAAGTACCTGGGAGGAAGGAAGCAGGAAGGAGAGGTAGGTGGGTTTCTCATAATCTGAGGTCAGAAGGGACAGGCAAAATTAAATCTCCCAAGGATAACTTAAGTATATATCTTTCCTTTATGTTCTCCCAAAAGGTAAAGCTGTCTAAGGGTGAAACAAGTTTAGATCACTGCCCAACCAAGATAAGCCTGACTGAAGACCATTTTCTTTACAAAACTCAAGGTAACTGCCTTTTGCCTATTAAAAAGGCATTTAATAGTTTGGGCATCTGTATCTGATTATATCTAAGGTGAGTTACTTGCTGAAACAGTCTAATTTGTGAAAATAATACAGAAAATCAAACCCTTTAAGATGGAACTATATACTAGAATCAAAGCTATATAAATGTGTTCTCTCTCACTCCCCAAATATCTTATTGTGTTCTTCGCTAAAAAGAAGCACTATATGGTTTCTCTTTGTCATAACTGAATTGCCAGCATCACTAATCTTGCACTTTGCAGCCATTAGTAAGTAAAATAAGGGTTACTTGAACACAAGTACTGCAGTACCACCACAGTCTGTCTGACAACCAAGATGGCTGCTAAGTGGCTAATGGCAGGTAACCTATCCAGTGTGGATATGCTGGGCAAGGGGAAAATTCACATCCTAGGCAGGATGGAGTGGGATGGTGTGAAATTTCATGATGCTACTGAGAATGATATGCAATTTAAAACCTAGGAATGTTTATTTCTGAAATTTTTCAGTTGATGTATTCTGACCACAGTTAACCACAGGTAACAGAAAACTGCAGAAAGCAAAACCACAGATAAGGGGAGACTACTGTACTATTTAAGTCGTCCATATCCTTTCTGGTTTTCAATCTCCTTGTTCTATCAGGGAGAGGGAACAGCACTGAAACTTTCCACTGTAAGTGTGGATTTTTCTACTTCTCACAGTTCTATCAGTTTTGTTTTAATTATTTTGAAGCTGTGTTATTAGATACATAAATCCTAAGATTTATGTCTTCTGGATTAATTTGTAATACCTTTGACTTTGAAATGTACTTTGTCTACTATTGTTATAGTCATTCCAGTTTTCTTTTAGTGAGAAACATGATGTACCTTTTTTAGCCTTTTACATTTAGCCTATTTATGCCTTTGTATTTAACATTTATTTGGGTCATGGTTTGGTTTTGTGTGTGTGTGTGTGTGTGTCTGTGTATGTTCTAGTCCAACCTGATCATCTCTGTATATTAATTGGGATATTTAGAACATTTATATTAATGTGATTATTGATATGATTAGTTTTAAAATTGTCATCTTTTTTTACCTTAATTTTTGGGGATCACTATCCTTTGTTGTCAGAGGTCAAGAGTCTTAAACATTATTGTTTCATATATTTTGTCTGTGTTTTGTGATTTTTTTTAGGTGAGATAGTCTAAGTTCAGTCCCAGTTGCTCCATCTTGGCCTAAAGCAGATGTCTTTCTATAGTATATTTTTTTAAATACACTGAGATATGATAATATATTTTTTAAACAAATGAATCTATATTTTAACATTCATTAAGTGAGGATAATTTCTCTTTGCACCATGTCTTTATAAATATTAGACTTCTAAGCTATCTCTTTTCTGAAGGCTGCCTAAATATCATACCATTTCAGGATATAGAGGCCTTTTTTCTTCCTAAAAGAAACTTTATATTTCATTTTACTGTTGGCACAGCCAACACACAGGAATAAGTGTGTAAAACTAAATGTGGCCAGTAGTATTATATAGAAATACTGCGCTCCTTTACATTTTTAAAGAATAATTTTTAGGGCTGGAGTTATGGCTCAGTGGTAGCATGCTTGCCTAGCACTTGTGAGGCACTGGGTTCGATCCTCAGCACCACATAAAAATAAAATAAAGATGTTCTGTCCACCTACAACTAAAAAATATTTTTTTTAAAAAAGAATAATTTTTAATTGTCTCCATATTGATATCTGAGTTCACTCAACAAATATTTTTTAAACTCCTGCAAAGTCTCAGGTTCTGAGGGTACAAGTGTAGAACAGATGAGTCCCTAATTTTTATGGAGCTACTATTCTGGTGAGATAGGCACTAAAATAAGTAACATACATACTGACATCCAATTAAGGAAGGGCTTATTTAAAATAAGCTTGTTATAATGCACCAATAAAAAATCAAAATGCATAAAATAAGAAGCTTGCAGCATGACCCATATGTCATCAAACAGGAGTATATGCCATCAAATGAATTTCTCTTTCCAGACAACATGATTTTATAGATATTTCTTAGAGAAAGGCATTTTGGCTAAATCAGTTCGTAACAGTAACAGACACATGTGTTTGGATTCCCAGCTGCGATTCTAGTCGGCTATGTCCCCTTATGTATGCCCAGCGGTTCATGTTTCAGGCAATTCTGTAGTGCCTAAAAGAAGTAAATTTCACTTGCTAATCTCAGGAATCTTGCTAACACATGTTTTTTTAAGGCATCAGTCATTATATGGTCGTTTCCTGCCTCCTGTGTAAACAGCCAGCTTTAAGGACTTTAATTATTAGCGATCTATTATGGTATTTTGGATCTTCCTTGGACAAACTGCCAGTTATCCACCTAGTCTAGCCAAACTTGGACCCTTTAACTAGAGTACATTCGTAAACTGCTTGAGCACATTTTGCTATTGGTCCTCCTTCCACTGTGGATCACCAGTCCTGGACATTCCATTTTCTTTAAGACCTACTTGGTCTCAGCCTCAGTGGCTCGTACTCTGTCGCCATCTAGAGGTCAGAGACCATTCACATTTTGCCTGCCATTGTAGGTCCATTGTAGGACAATGCCCTTTGAAGAATTTCAATGATTTTAAGAAATACTCCGTTTGTTTTAATGAGGAAGTCTATGCTGTAAATGATTGTGGAATTCTTCTTTTGCAATAGACTTCAAGGCCTGCCGTATATTCTTCTCAGCAATGTGATACAGTGTTTAAGAGTGTGAACTGTTGAAGTTGATGGTCTAGGTTTAAATCTCAGAGTCACTATTCATTATCTGACTAGATCATATTACTTTACTTCTCTGTGCCTTACTCTTTCTTTTAGCCTGCTTAAAAACAGAGTGAAAAGATAAAGGGAGTAAATAAATAATAAAGGTAACTATCTCATAAGATATTGTGAAGAAAACATGAGTGAATACAAACGAAGCTCTAAGAACAGCACAATAAATGTTAATCACCATCTTTGAGACCTTGGGCAAATACTCAATCTCTCTGAACCTCAGTTTACTTATCCTTGAAGGAGGATTAATGCATTCATGCCTTGGAAACTATTACAAAGATTGAATGAAATGGTTCATATAAAGCACACAGCTCAGATCCTGGCTTATAGTAAGCATTTGATAAATATGAGCTACTAGTATTACTAACCCCAGTGATGGAAAAATCCATGACCTCTTAGGATGACTTTGAATTTGTTAAATATCCAAAGATGTCCCACTCAGGTCTGAGTAAATGTAATTGATGGTAACATTCTTCTCTGGCCTCATCCTCCGACTCTACCACAATAAACACTATTTTCCTGGAGCTCACAAATTCGTTAGTGTTGGTGATTTTCCCATCCTGCTCCTTCTTCAGTTCCTCCTCCATTTCCTGGCTCCAGTTTGCCTTTCTGATCTCTAGTCACGAATGTACCTCAAACTTTAACTTCAGGTGTACCCTCGTTGATAACATAGTCTACCCATATGGCTCCCACTTTCTGGCTGAGAATTCTCCACTAGACTTCTCGCAGGTTTGAACCCAATCCACCTGCTCGAAGTCAGTGTGTTCAGAACAGAATTCATGACTCCAGCCACCCGCTTCTCTTCTCTTTTACAATATCATCTCACATTTGCTTGTTTTTCATTACCCTTATTAGACCAGAGGCCTCCAAACTTTTTGATCTTGCATCTTCTCAGTAAACATTTTTGAGTACAGACCTCTGATGTACATATAATTATTTATAACTTATATACATGTACTGCTCTACTACTATATTTAATATAAAATATTTAATAATTTATATTATTTAAAAAGGAAAAACAGACACTAAAACAAGAGTGAAGAATCTGAAATATTTTAATGATTTTAATTTCATATATTAAACAAATAGGAAATTCTTCTTTGCTTTTCCTAAATGTGTTATAAATTGTCTCTTTTAAGGAGAATAATGTGACTAAATGTGCCTAGTTATTTACTGAAACATTGATTTGCACTTTGTAAACAACTACTTCAATGTCTAGTTTCTTTAAATCTCTGTGTTTGGCTTATTTCAATACTTGCTTTTAATGTCTTACCCAGTAGGAAAAGAGACTCTCAAAACATGTAGGTCCCAAAACAAAGAAAGTGTTGGTTGATTATGTCATTTTTTTTTACTTTTGTCTAGACTTATGCTAAAGATTTTTAAAATGCAACATAGATTTTTAGTATAGCTGAAATGTTCTTGTCCTACTTTAGTTTTTGTCTGTTTGATGGCTGGTTTCTATGTTTGCTGGAGTTTTCCCACAGATATAACCTGAGGACATACACAGGAGGTATGGTGAGAAGGGTTTTATGAACATATATTTTTGCACCATCTTTCCCCAGAAATTCACTACCACATTTTTTTAAAGTAAGCGATCTGCAAAGATACTTAAGACATATCTTTAAGACAGAAAAGCAGAATAAAAAGGTAAAATAGAAATGGTCCAATGTTTTTTAAAAATCTGTTTATATGCACTCACAGAAAGTCACTAGAGGGAAAAATAACAATGTTTTAATAGTGGTTATCTCTGGGAAACATAATAATAGATGACTTTTGTTCTTTTACCCTTGCTTGTCTCTATTTTCCAAAGATTCAGGAAATGATATTTATTAATTTTAGATCATAGACTTTATTTTATGATCAAATATATTTTAACAGAAGCATGTTCTTGATGGTGTTTGCATTTCAGCCCCTGGACTAGTTATGCTCTTACACCGCTTGCATGTTTAGTTATAATATACGTCATATACTACAGAACAGAACAGAATGGGACAGACATATGTGGCAAGAGACAGAAAACATGAACTATATTTTAAAAAATCTTTTGTGTAAATATGTGTTCTTTCATCTATGCTCCTGTGAAAGACAAAGTATTAGCCCAGACCAAAGCATTGAAGGGAGGAGAACCTAGCCCGTACCACAATCTGGATGCTGGGATGTCGGATCATTTCAAGCCATTGGAAGAATTCTGCACAAAGTTCTTCGTGGGAACAGAGGTAAATAGGAATTTGCTTTCAAAATTGATACCTAATTACACAAAAATATGTGATTTTAGCCCCAGCTTTACATGTTTCCTGTACTAAGGCTTACAGTATTCAAATATTTTCCATGTTTTAATGTGCTTATTTGCATTTGAGATTTTTAACCTTGATGTTTCATAGATGCCAAATCTGAAAAAAAAAATCTATAAAATTAGAAAAAATCTAAAAAATAAAAATCTAAAAAAAAATAAAAATAAAAATCTAAAAATATAAAATCTAAAAAATCTATAAAAACTTTTTACTAATGATTTATTGATCAACCTGCAAATATTTACTGAATACTTCACTGTATGAGGGAAAAAACATGCTAAGTGTTAGAGATTTACTAAGAAAACACACTACTTTCTTACTTTAACACAAGCTAGTGGAAAAGACAGTGAAAAACCTAATTCAGAAGATAAATAACAATTGGGTATAATAATGATAATGACTCCATTTTCAGCACCTACCATAATAACCAAAGCAAGCCCACATTTATTGAACATTGCTATGTATCAGGATCTGTGCCAGGTGATCTTCCAAAGTATGACTCATTTAATCCCAGTAAAAAAGGCCAATATTATTAGTCCCATTTTACAGATGAAAAAGTGAGGCTCAGAACTTTGTCATCA
Source organism: Geosciurus inauris (assembly GCA_004024805.1). NCBI lineage: Eukaryota > Metazoa > Chordata > Mammalia > Rodentia > Sciuridae > Geosciurus > Geosciurus inauris. The sequence continues at coordinate 14,266 of PVHX01001877.1, forward strand.
GTCAGGCAGAGATGCTCCTTTCACTCATAACTCTCTTTTCCCAGGCCAATCCACCAGGGGAAGATGCCACAGCTCAGTCTTACCAGAAAACAATTTGCATTCACACTTTGGTATTCTAAGATTAATCACAAACTCTGGGGAACATGGCACCTTAACCACTTTCTGCGTGGTTAAGGAGCAGACTCATTGACTGTGTGACAAAGGGCAATACTAGTCCAGAAACTGCTAAGACAGGAAGCAGGAGGGTTGACAGGACATAAGCAATTGAGAAGAAACCAGAAGGCTTAGGGTGGCAATATGGTTCCAAGCAGAAGTAACAGCCTGAGAAATATTTTAGAGTCATAAAAGTCCAGGATTTGTCAGCAGATGGTGGAATAGTGTGGCACAGGAGGGAAAGCTGTGCCTGGCATGGGGGATTGCAGCCCAGTACCTAAGATGGCCTTTTCTGCCTTCTTAGGTAATTCGAATTTCATTTAGTAAGCAATGGGACACTACCCTAGACGTACATTTTATAACTCAGGTATCACAGCAAAGTTTTTAAAAAGTTGTTTCAAATTGTGACAAAATATCCATAACAAAATTGCCCACCTTGACCATTTTAAGTGTATAGTTCAGTGGTATTAAGTCCATTCTTATTGTCACCATCCATCTCCAGACCTTTTCATCATTCCATACTGGAACTCTGTACCCACTGAACAACTCCTCATTTTCTCCTTCCTACAGCTCCTGGCAACCACCACTGAACTCATCCTTCACTTTGCATGAATCAACTGTGTTCTCATCTCGTCTTCCTGGCCTATACATCCTAACCTATCCCCTCCTCCAAGTCCTTCCAACTCCTCTTTTTTTTTTTTTAATTCCTTTGCTTATTTTTTTAAATATCTTTTTAGTTGTAGGCATACACAATACCTTTGTATTTATTTTTATGTGGTGCTGAGGATCAAACCCAGTGCCTCACCCACACTAGGGGAGCACTCTACTGCTAAGCCACAACCCCTGTCCCCCAACTCCTCTATTTAAATACCATATTTTCCTCCTCTCAGTCAGCAGGGTCAGGGGTGGTGATTAGAATTATGAATCTACATCTGGGTGACCCTGACTAAGTCATTTAACCTCTCTGGCTCCATTTTCTCATCTATAAGATGACAGTGGGGGCTACTGCCTCTCCACCTGTTATTCAGATGTGTTTCCCTCTTATGTGGCTGTTTCTTCTTTCTCTTTACACCCGGTCCTTCTGCCTTCCCTTCTTAAAATGGTCATAAAGTAGTACTAGAATACATATTACTTGTTATTTTATTTGGATTGAACTTTATGTTTTCTGTTCTCAACTTTAAAAGGTAATCGAAAGGTAATTTTTCTCTCATTCCCTAAGTCTTTATTAAGTACTTGTTACATGCTAAGAACAGATCACTAATGAGTTGAACCTGATCCCTCACCTCATGGATCAGCAAAAACTCTGGAACCCCAGCAGTCAGGACTCCTGTGCATAGCATATAGCCGCCCATGTTCTCTATGTCACTGTGTGTAGATAAAAATCAACTCAATTATTTTTTGTAAAATCAAGTACAGTAATGATTTTGATACCTCCCCCATATTACGTCTAATTATCATTCGATTAAATTGAACTGTGGACTCATATTTGTCTTGGTTGCCATTAGTCTGAACACATGAACTTGAGAGTTTGTCCCTGAAATTGTCATTGTATTCATCAGGAACCTATAATATTTTTAGGAAGGTGAAGTGATATACACAGATTGGAAAGTAGAAAGAGATCCTGACACTGGACGATTTATGAGTAAGTTTTGTGGATTTCTCTATTATTAATAAGATCTTTTAATTTAAATCAACCAAAGAAATACTGTGAAGTCTTGAGAGGCCTGATCCTTGTCCTGCTCGTGGAAGGGAGAGCACCCATTCTAATACACGTGTTACTCAAAATGAGGGCCTCGACTAAGTGGCATAGTTGTCACCACAGAGCTTACTAGAAAAATGTATAAAATCTTGGATCCTACCCTCGAGCCTATTGAACCTAAATCCAGGTTCTAATAAGTCTTTCTATGTGATTTATTTTTACCCTCAAATTTAAGGAGCACTGACATATATGATGCTTACATCACTGAGACACTTGAACAACTTAATTAACCAGTAATTCCCAGCTCCTGCTCCTATGATCTAGGCAGCTGAGAAAAGGTGTGTGAATCACACCCAGGAGAACAGGCTCCCCAATAAGCAAAACTCCCTCTCTTTGACAGGCTTAGAGCCTTGGGATTCACTACAATTACTGCTGCTTACTTTATTTATTTTTTTAAATTTTTTATTTTTATTTTTTGGCACTGGGGATTGAACTCAGGGGCACTCAACCCACTGAGCCACATCCCCAGCCCTATTTTGTGTTTTATGTAGAGACAGGGTCTCACTGAGTTGCTTAATGCTGCTTACTTTAAAGCTTTAGTTTTTATCCTGCCATGAAAACGTATTTGAACTACATTTTCAAGTTTGAAATAACCATAAGCAAAGAAGAGGGGGCTCCTGGAACTGCTAGGCAGACAAAGGCTGTGAGGAGGCTTTAGAATACCACGTGGGGGCAGCCTGGTGGAACAGCTGGCTTAGTTTGCAGAGGAGATCTGGTCAATTCTGTGGGTGTTCGGAAAATGGCAAGTGAGTGACCCACAGAGGTCAGAGGTCAAAGCCACATCCTTCAGGGGACAGCTGTTGGGACTGGCATCTTTACCTCAAACCTTTCCCCCAATCAATCCTACTGATCTGGTTCCAGAGATCAGAGTCTGCCATCAACGTGGGAAGGCTTTCATTGTGAGTCATGCCAACAGTGGAGCCAAAGCTTTTAATCTTGAAGCAAAAACACTTATATTTTTCTTCTATAATATCCCCTGTCCAAAAACTCAAATGTATGTTGTTGACAATAGTGGGGCATCAAGAAAGGATCAGATGTGATCCAAAGGGGGGTCAAGTTTACATAGAACTGAGACTGATTTTTTGCTTTCCCTTTATTCCCAATTCTATGACTTAAAATTGAACTCAAAATTAGATATTGGATATAATGAATTACATTCAAATTCTTTTATGCTTCTTCATGTAATTTATTCAATAATTCGTGAATATTAATTGTGCATGTATTACATACCAGACACTGTATAAATGGCAGTGGTTGTCACCACACTATTGGGACACTGGCTGAGGACCAGATGCCATGACTTTGTTGTGTACAGGTAGTCACCAATTTCTCCTAGTCTCAGAGATTCTCTTGGGGCTCTATCTCCTCCTAACAGCCAGCTTCCTAAACTGCCTTCTAGAAGACCCATAGCAAACCAGTTTATTCATCTATTTTAAATGGATTTTATTTTACTAGCAAAATAGCAAACATCAGTAAACTTAAAATGCAAGAGCTTTATGTTTGAAACTTAATGTTATTAGTTTGTTCTTTCCTTCTTACTTTTATCTACTTATCAAGTCATTATTGAGAACTTGTTACATGCCAGGCACTAGAGATATCAAGATGACCAGGATATTATTCTACCTTAATAGATTTTCATGATCTATTGGAAAAATCAGACATCACACAGTCATTAGATCTATAGTTATAAGAGAACACAAGGAAGAACTGATTCTATGGGGCTATTAAGAAAAGGTCCCACTGAAGAGAGATGCAGTTGAGCTAAGTCTTGAAAAATAGAAGTTTCCATTTGGATAAGATGAAAAAAGACTCTAGGTACAAAAAGTAACAAGGGCAAAAACACAGAAGCCTGAGGAGCAATGGATAGTTAGGAAAAAGGGAGAGTTCATGGCCAAAGCATAGCAAGGGAGAAGGCAACAAGAGAGGTAATAGGAAGGGCACCTTGTCCAGGTAGCAAAGACCCTTGAGCACCCTCCTAAGAGCTTTAGACTTTATCCCAAAGCCAGGCGTATAATCAGAAAATCTCCTGGAAAGAGAGCAAAGATGGATTAGATTGTTGGTAGTACTCATAATGGAAACAGGACACTCAGTTGCAACAGCCCAGATGAGAGATGGTGAGTACTGACATCCAAGCCTGGCAGCAGAGATGGGTAGCAGGGCAATGTGGGAGAGAGAGACTTAGGGGCCAACATGGCAGGACTGTGTGGCCAACGGGATGTGGGAGTCAGGACAAGAGTTGTTTTAATTTCTTACATTTAGTTCATTTTTAAAACGGGAATATCTTTAACTGCTGGTTCTAAAAGATTATGGTTCATATTTTAAATAATCAGTCAAGTATTTTATAACACGGAAAGCTGAACAACCCCATTATTCTCATTGAATAATGTTTGAAGTCTAGGGACAGTCAATGTGTAGAAGCTCTGCACTGTAAATTCTGAGCCCTATTTGCCTTCTGTGAACTGCAGGGACTTTCTTTAGGACCTCCCATCTCAGTGTCTTTCTTAAACAGCATGGAGTTTCCTGAGTAAAGAGAGGCACCTACTGTGGCCTCACCCCTCTGGGTCTGCTTATCTCAAATATACAACTAGGCAGGAAGGAGAATTTCTTCTTCTTAGGAGATATTTCTGGAACACAGATTATGCCCACTGAGATGTGTGTGATAAGACTGAATCAAACATTTCCAGATGATCTAAGTGACAAGCCAAGAAATGCAGATTCAGAATGGTGACAGTTGACATGTTATTTCCTTTAGTCTACTCTCAAATTGTCAGATCAGCATATGTCATGTGCCAGGCACTCTTCCAAGCACTTTCTATAAGTTAACTCACATAATCCTCATAGTGGTCCCATGGGTAGCTGCCATAGGTGGCAATGCTGGCATCTGAAGCCAGCATTTAGTCACAGTATGCCACCACTCGATGTTCTTAACCACATTACCCTACTGAATCCCACAGAGAGAATGACTCAGGAAAATCGCTTTCTTGCTTATTATAATTTTCCTTTAAAAACCTGGCCCAGAGGCCCTGGCGCTCCACTTAATAATTTAAGACAGCTTCATTCATTGCTGAATGGCCCACAGGTCTTTCAAAGAACAAAAGGAAGAAAAGGTTATTATGGGCTGTTATTTTTAACAAACTTGAGCTGGGGGCTTAACTACTTGGTAGAACCCTTGTCTGGTGTACACGAGGCCCTGGGTTTGGTCCTCAGCACTGAAAAAAAAAAAAAATCCCCAAAACTCTTATGGTTATGGATATTGCTATCACTGGCAACCCTTTAGTTCGAAGTGGGTTTCCAGACTAGAGAAGCGCCTGCTCACCAGGGAGAAGTGGGCTCCAGGGAAGCCTGGTTAACCCTGAGGGCAACTCCAGATCCTGAGACACAGAGGCAGCAGCAAGAAGACAGCCACTGGTTTCTGGGGTCTTCTGCCTTACCAGGAATCCACAAGGTCACTTCAAGGTGGCCTTTAGAAGTATGTCTTCTATTCTGTCTTCAAGGTTGGGCTCTGGGTAGAGGAAAATTGGCCTTTTTTTTTTTTTAATCCAGTGCTGTGTTTACATTTTTATTTATCCTAATAAGTTTTTTCCAAAAAATATTTTTTAAATTATGGCAAAATACACAGAAACGTATCATCTTAATCATTTTAAGTGTACAATTCAGTAGTGTTAAGGACATGCACATTGTTCTGTAACCAATCTCAAGAACTCTTCTTGCAAAACTGAAACTCCACACCAATTAAACATTAACTCCTTATCTCTCTTTTCCTTGGTCCCTGGTGACCACCATTCTGCTTTCTGTCTCTAGGAACTTGTCTGCTCTAGGTACTTCATATAAGTGGAACCATGAAGTATTTATTCTTCTGTGACTGCCTTATTTCATTTAGCATAATATCCTTAAGATCTATCCACATTTTAGCATGTATTAGAATTTCCTTCTTTTTTAGGACTGAATAATATTCCACTATCTGTCTATATCACATTTTGTTTATCCATTCAACCATCAATGAACACTTGAGTTGCTTCCACCTTTTGGCTATTGCAAATAATGCTGCTATTAATGTGGATAGAAAAACCTTCTTTATAAAGTCTTATAAGATGTAGTAGGTCTTTTTGTACTTTATGTTCCATCAGTGTTCTGGGGATGGGAAGAACAACCTAGCCCCCCACATAACTACTACTACAATGAGATTCAGAACAAGTTTGTGATTTTAATATAAAGTAACTAGACATTTTGGTTTGGATTTATCAAGCATATGCTTTTAGGCCATCTATGGGGCTTGTGGGTATGGGAAATGAGGAATGAAGAGCATCTAGCCCTGTAGCCAGGCCTGGCAGAGAATAAACCCAAGCAGAATCTAATTCATTCCTCTACAACAATCAGAGGCCCTTTAGAACTGCCAGTCATATTGTCTCACTTCTAGGCCTCAAGGACTCATTAAAACATACTACACTTCGACTATAATCTAAACTGTCCTGTAAGGCCCTGCAGACTCTGGACCTTCCTAGACCCCATTTATTTCATGGCTCACATTGTGATTACTAGACTCTGGTGCTCATTTCCTCAGGTGTACAAAGCACTAAACACTTTCCTCCTCAGGACTTTGTTGTGTGCTGTTCCCTCTTTCTGGAATCCTCCTCTACACCAAAGTCTTCCCGTGCCCATGACTCGTCATCAGAGAGGGCTTTCTGACCATAGTCTAAATTATGAATGTCCCTTGTTACTTTTTCTTGTAATATTTTTTCTTTTGTTAACAGTCTTTACCATACTTTAATTCTGTACTTTCGGATTTGAGCATCTGTCTTTCCCATTAGATTTTAAGCTCCATGAGGGCAGGATCACATTGTTTACTAGCCATTGTTTACCCATCCATCTACTGACTTGGCACATGTTGGCAATCTACAGATAGATATTTATTGATTCCATGAATGAATGAATGAATGAATGAATGAATAAGAACACAGTATTCTCTGAGCCTGAAAAGTGGCCCTGGTGGGAAATTCCCCAGACTTTCCATAAAAAGATGAGGGGCTATCCCTTGATAGATTCATTCACCCCAAAATGGTCTTTTCCACTCCAACAGCAAAGAAACCAGTGAGCCTCTATACTGTCCACGATGGAGCTGTCCACACTGTCCAGAGATCACCTTTTTACAATGACATTGTCCTCACCGTTGGTGGGTGGAACGTGGCCATCTGGAAGGAAGGTGTTTTGGTAACTTGCCTGTGAAATGGAGGAATGGGGGTGTGGTCCTTTGTTCTTGAGAAAGACAATAGGAACAATGGCCTGTTCTGACATAACTGCCTTTGGGTACTTTTTTAGAAAAATTAGAACAGATGGCCTGCACTCCAGCTTGTCAGCAGAACCACCGTAAGCCTTTTGAAAACAACCATTTGCTTTTCTTTCCTGTGGGCAGTAAACAGCAAAGCAAGCCCCTTGTTCTCTGAAACCTAACAAGCTTTTCTTGGAAATACACATGGTGGGCAGTTGACTTGACTTGTGTTTTTGCCTCCTTTTAAAATACAAGATGGGATGCTGATTCCTGAACAGAGTCCAAGGAGAAACACTGGGTCTGTCATCTTCTGCTACAGCTTTTCTTCTGGAAGTTTCAGGAAGTGGAAATAAATAGGCTCAGTTGTCCATCACCAGATAGATGATAGCCTGCCAGAGACATGCATAGGTCACAGTGAGGCAGGAGGAAGAGTCTGGTTAGGATTAGGAAAGGGGCCGGATCCAGGTAGAATATATATATATTAAGTCAAGAAATATAATTATATTATATACATTATATCCCCTTTTGGAAGTTCCTGTTTTGGAAGTCTAACTTACACAAATAATAGAGAAATGTATGTGAACATTTGTACAAATTTGTCACTGAAAAAAATTGGAAACTACCTACAATGTTATACATCAACAAGTGACTTCTACTTTATACCAATGTACTTCCATATGTTTTCATTTCTTTTTACAATGACCTAGCTTTGTAGTTAAAATACAAAAAAGAACATTGTCCAAAGACCACACAGAGGCCAAGAACCTGGTTACTCATAGAAACGAAAGGAGCTGGGAGACATGGGCAAGAAGAGGTTTCAAGTTTTACCTCTAGAAATCCAGGAATCCATGAAACCTTCTTTTTCCACGGGAAATTTTCCTACACATGTATTAGAGGGTGGGAGGCAAATGGTTTAGCTTAGTCACTGCAGATGCCCATAGACAACCTGGCTGATTGATGGACCCTGGCAGTAGGTAGAAGACTTATTCCAATCATCTCTATGAAAAGTTCCCAAAATCAGAAAATTTTTCCGTGGTAGAGAAAAGAGATGATCTCAAGATGCATTGGTGGTCTAACATCTCTTCCAAATACTTTTGTAAGCCATCAGATGCTCTCTTCTGAAGTTAATTAGAATTTGCCAGCTCAGCTCTTGATTTTCAAATGCATCGCACAGCTGGAATTGACAGGCTTTTCGTTTGCTTTTACTGGCTGCCAGCACCGTTCCCATGGGAAGCAGATATCTGACAGCAAAATAAAGGTATAAGCCGAGTGTCCTTATAAACTTCTTTTATCTAGGGTCCACCAATCTTCAGAGGTAGCAATGGATTTAGAAGCCTTTAGGGTATTAGGACATCAACAGTTCAATTGGAGGGTTCAGTCTTGTCTAAAAGCAACTAAAATAAGAAAAAAGTGACCTATGAAAACAAATAAGAAAGAAAAAAGAGCATTCTTGGTATAAAACTCCTACAACAAAAAGAAGTACAACTTTCCAGGGGGATAATTTTGCTGTTAAATGATCATAGCCAGCTGAGTTACACTTTAAGAAAATCATTGTGAGTTTCTCTCAGGTAATAACAAATGCTTTTAACTTGTCTTTTTCAATTCTTGTTTGAAGACTGGACCCCTCCTTCAGTCGTGCTGTGCACCAAAAAGGTACACCTCAGGACACTGGTCCCTGACAAGGCCGGGAGTTTTCTATATTGGCCGAGAAGACGGATACATCGATATCTGGGACCTTCTGGAGAAAACCCATGAACCAGCTCTGTCACAAAATATTTGCATAACTATGATCACCTACATCAAGCCCTGGACCTTTTCTTGTACGTTAATTCTAATCAAATGAGCTAAGTCCTTTGGGGTAACTGGGAAGCATTTTGATATTCACTTGGAAAGTATCTAATGTTTTTTCTCAGGTTTTTGTTTTTCTTTTCACCCCATTCTTTCTCATCTTGTCCTTTCTCATCCTTCCGGTCTCTTCTTCTATCTTCCCTTCCTTTCCCCTCCTTCCTCTTACTTCCCCTTCTCACCTGCTCTCAAACCTTGGACACACCCAGAGCTTCCCTTACTGTTTGGCCCCCTTGATTGACAATGATTTCTGATACATATTTACCATGTCAAGCAGGATGAGAAGCATCCTTCTTGTCCTCTCAGGGTCAGGCAGGGTGATCCCTGACGTTTTTGCTACTTTCTGCTGTTTCTTTTCCATATAAAATAAATTTTGTGTCTTTCTCATTGTAATTTATATTTTTCAACATCGTATCACTTTTGTGGTTTTCCCATGGGCCATATCAAGCAGTTCTCTTCATGAGATCAAATGATTCTCTGGGGTTATATATCTATTTAAACTTTGATCTTTGGATCCAGTATAAGGACAAAGGAATATGCAGCAAAACAGGCATGCATTCAGAGGACTGTGTCTATAAAAAAAGCAGTTTATTTCCCAATTTTTGTCCCAATTTTTCTAGTTCACTTAAATAGTACTTTCTGTGTTAATCCAGTATCTTTGCCTTTTCCAAAAGAAGTTCCCTTTTGTATCCAAAGGTGTATAGGCAAGACGTTGTCTACCCATTTTTCTCTCAGAAACATTAGATTCAGAAACTCTGTCTTCAGAATCTGTGGAGTGTCACAGTCTGGGTACTGCATAGTCATATGTATCACCAACATATGTTTCCCCATCTTTGGTACAAAACACTGTTTTTGTACCTGCAGAGATCATGAGTCTAGGATTCAACCATTTGAACCAGACCTTCTGAAAATGAGAAGAAAGCATATCCACATATATAATGAGACAGAAAATTAAAATCCTCAAACTCTTAAGTGTATTTTGCCCATTTTAAGTGCCTTGAGTAAGCAGTTTGTTTTTGTAATGAAGACTGTGGTTCTGGCCATGTCTTTGAAATTCATCTGGACGGCGGTATTCTTTTTAGCCTTCACTGTGTTTGGTGAAAATGTGCTTCATGGCTTTTCTCTGAAAAATCTTTCCATACGCACTCCTTGCTTTCTTCTCAGCTCTGACGGTGGGCCCAGCCACAGAGAGGTAGGCTATCTGCCACACTCCTCATATGGACGCCAAGAAAGCAAGGTTTGAGGTGACAGAGAGGCTGCAAAAGACTCAAAATTCTTAGCTTTCATTTCATCAACTGGAAAAAGTGACTTTTACATGTTTATATGTTCCAGTCATGAACATCTGATGAAGCTGCCAAGATCACTGTAACCACAGCACGTCCCTTGGGAAACCACAAAACAAAACACATTGCATGTTTAGCCTCTGAAGCTGAATTTGCTGAATTTTCTCTCTCTTTTAAATCTTTCAGCTAAGCAACAATTTATAGCCATAGCTGATTATTATGGAACACTACATATATTAGAAATTCCGTGGACATTAAGTCACCCTTCCGTCAATGAGGTTAGTGACTTTTAGCTTTGGGGATTTACGTGACTAGACATTGCTGAGGCAAAAACGTGTGTTAAAAATGGCAGCAAGTGTGTTTTATGAGAGAACAAAAGACTGATGCAGTAAAAAAAAATAAAAAAATAAGCAGATCTATTTCTGTTAATATGAGTTAAGTAGTTTGAGCTAGAACAAAGACCTAACATGAGATGGCAGAGAAGGCAATTAGAGGAAGCCCAGACTCAAAGAAGAATCAGTTTGAGAATTCATAATCATAAATTGTAATTTTTCAGGTTATAACTAAATTTTAGCCTCCCATTTCAGTGAAGCTCTTCCCTTAGGGCCCAGGTGACATTTTTCTGCACTTTTCCATCCTTCTCCTCCCACCTCAGTATATTGCAGGCAGCATATCTGAATTGACAATATTCCGCACCCCCACCCCAACCCAGTACTCGCTATCTGAGTGTTTCAAGCAATACTAACAATGAGATTATAAAAAGAAAATCAATGAATAGAGATACGTGAGTATATATACAACCAACATTAAACACAGATTGTGTTTACAGATTGTAATCTACTGCACATCCCAACAATCACCTGCTTACTGGCAGGTGACAAACTTTCCCTCCCCCTACTCAGGTTGCCTTCTCCAAAGTCTCTGCTGACTTTTCAGCTTTTGTTCTTTTTTTTTTTTTTTTTGGTACTGGAGATTGAACTCAGGGGCACTCGATCACTGAGCCACATCCCCAGCCCTACTTTGTGTTTTATGTAGAGACAGGGTCTCACTGAGTTGCTTAGTGCCTCACCATTGCTGAGGTTGGCTTTGAACTCGCAATTCTCCTGTCTCAACCTCCTCAGCTTCTGTTCTTATGCCCATATGTTAAGCCCTCCAGAGGACCAGGAGCTCAACACTGCTTCCAGTCCCTTCAGGGTCTCCGCTGATATCCTCATCTGGGTTTTCTAAGTTCAGTTGATGACATGAAATATCCCTCAAATCAAGGAAGAAAAGGGGGGAAATATTCCTACTGTGCAATGGCAGTTATTTGCAGCCCTCTCCTTCCAGCCCTTCTTCTTTCCTACAAACCTCCAAGTCGCAGGGACCTGGGTCTAAGCACAGTTGTGCCCATGTTGAGCTAGCTACTCTGATGGTGAGCAGGTGGGTACAGTTTCCAAATTACATTCACCTCAAGGATTAGAAGTATCCCAAAGTAGATATCTCCCCCATGATTAGGTAGATGGTCATTAGGTAATGACAGAATGGACTACATTGGTCGGTCAGGTAGGTAATTTGCCTCATTACAAGCAGCAGCAATTCTAAAAGCCTGGGACAGAACATGGAGCTTCCCTGTGGGTTACTCTCTCACAAGCCTTTGTTTCTAACAGATAGCCAGCGTTAACTACTACTTTGAAAGAGAAGTCAAGCATCTGGAATATGTAGAAGAGCGCAAAAGTATTCGTGAGCAAGAAAAGAAAGAAATGGACCTGGAAATGGAGAAGAAAAAAGTTGTAAGTTAAATTGCAGAAATGAAAATTGTTTTCCCCTCACACCTGTGGAAATACGTGCATTTGGCTTCTTCTACCATTTCCACAGGAACGGTATGCCTTCTCACAGCCTTCTCTTGTTCTGAGAGTCAAAAGAGCACTTCTTTGATTTGCTGAGCTTCAGTTGTTTCATGTGGAAAATAGAAATGTTAGTAACTTCCTTTGATGATTACTGTAAGGCATTCAGTTAAATAATCTGACAAATAGTAGACTGTCTTCAAATGAGTGCTATTATAACTATAATGGCAGATGACAGACACATGGATTTTCCTATAATATACTGGAGCTGTGTATGACACTTGACACAAAGAATTTGGTATGGGACACATGCATCTTTAACCCCACCAAAAAGGAACCTAGAGCTCTAACTAGAACTCAAACTCTCCTCTTTCTTAGTCTTTCCTTATTTTATATGAATTCTATAATTCTGCTAGTCTTCCCTTATCCACTAGAATTTGGGGCTTTTCAATAGTCTGTGAATTAAGTTCTTCTCTTCTTTTCACTTGAGGTCATTTCAGCACATATTTCCCCCTTATCTTTTGTTCATTCCCTTCCTTACCCTTTGTCACCAATAATTTTATCTTTGGACCCAGCAGTAGTCTCCTTATAGCCAAATGCATCGCATCCTTAATTATTCAAGCGAGACCCAAGTTCTCTGTTAAAAGCACCAACATGTGGAAATATTGTAACATACTGCACTGGCCAATAGATTAATAATATCACTTTTTGATAGATAACTAATTAGTGCAATGGAAGCAGAGGGAATCATTTAAAAAACATTGTTTACTTTTACAAGGTATGCAATAATGACAGTTAATTAACTTTTTATGGAGTTCCACTGCTACCAAAAAATAAATGATTTTGAGTTTATTCTTTTCCACACTTACAAACATTCAATGAAATTCTGTGGTGGGATATAATCTGCCGCCCTTGCCTTACCCCAGTAATTATCCAAAATTTTTATGAGTGTGTTTAAATATCATAGCAACAACTTCAAATTTACCTACATCAGTGAAAACAAGTAGAATTATGGAAATTCCAAAAAATAACTTGCATGTGAAATTCTTTTTAAATGAATGGGTATTATAATAGTCATATCTTAAAATTGTGTTACTAAGTTTCCAGAACCTTTCCAACTAGTTCTTACAACATCATTTCCATTTGACACAATATCTTCTTTTAAGTAGAGCTGCCATTTCTCAAATTTTCTCTGGAACTAGATCATGGATAAGTGAATAAATTTCAAAGGGCTCTTCTGTTACATTTGGAAGATGAAAAAAGTCACTAAGGAAAAACAATGTTAGTCAGAAATGTCACCTTAGAAAGGGGGAAATGAGAACAATAGCAATATGAACCTCAGAGGGTTGCGGTGGGGATTAAATGAATTAAAATATTTCCAGCATAGAGCAAGTGATTGGCACCTAGAAAGTGCTAGTCAGCGTTCACTGTAGAGTTAGTACAGAGGTCAGGGGAGGATCCCACTTCCCCGCTGGACTTCGCAAATGCCCTCCAGGTGCCAGGGATGAGTCTTCAACCCACAGACCCCAGGGAAATGATGCAGCATCTCTGTGCCACCATCGAGTCTGGACACAGCTCCCTTCTCAAAGGATAATAATAATTACAGCTCTAACAGCATATGAAATGGGAATCTTTCTAATTGAAATTGCAGCTGAAGAACCAAAGCTGGGGAAAGTAGTAGTTGCCATGTGATCCACAAGCTATGCCTTTTATATGGGATTTAGGAGAGGAAGAACTTCAAAACAGTTCTGCAGCCTCTAGTCAGTTACTCTCCCTCCAGGCCACATGAGCAAGGAAAGAGTTATGGGGAAGACATGGAAAGAGGGCTTTCTTCTACTTTAGGAGGGAAGCACTGGAGAGCAGGCCTTTACTCCTCCCCACTTCCCCAGCACATCCAACTGCCCTCTTGCCCTCCCACCCTCCCCTGGTCCCTTCTGGAGAGCCCAGTCACACTAACTATTCGAAAACAGCCCCTTCTCATTCTTTGATATTTTTATCTATCAGCAATTTCTAAAGATGTCTTGCTTTTTTCCCCCTAGAAAACATATCAGAAGTCAAAAGAACAAGCGGAGGCTGAATTGAAAATGGATTATGAGACTTATTTGGAGCTAGAAAAGACCATCCTCGTCAATCTTGGCCTAACCAAACTAACAGAGAAGGTGTCATACATAGACATCTTGTAGGAAAGCATCTGAGGGGTACTTGGGGGACTCTGTGGGTCTTCTTTTTATTTGTTATTTTGTGTAAGATGAACTAGCAAACTGAACATATTAGGTTTACTTATACATATAGGCTTTTATTTCATTTCTTTTAAAATACTTGGATTATAACATTAAAATGTATTTGAGTTTTGTACTGAATATGCAATGGATTTTGTACCTGAATGTAAGAGTTTTCGACAAAAAAAAAAAAAAAAAAAATTCATTTTCCTTCCAGAAGACCCTCCCTACTCTAATCCATCCCTTATCTTCCTAAAAATAAAGCTGACTGGCACCTTCCTGCTTAGCCCTTTTACTAATTCCCCACAATCTATAATCCACTTCCCTGGCTGGGTTTGTGGGCACTTTCACAGTCCGGCTCCATGCTCTGTGGCTCAATTTCACATGCTTTCATTTCCCTCCTTGTGCCTATGCTGGCTAAACCCCCAGCACTACATCAACAGGATGACACAATGGTGGCCACTGGGTCTTGATAACTCAGAGGAAAGCTTTTAACTTTCACCAAGTGTGATGCTTGGTGTAGGATTATTCTAGATGACCTTCAGTGGATAAAGGAAGTTCTTTTCTTTCTCTGCCACTTAAGTTTTTATTGTTTATCATGAATGGATGTTGAATCTTATCAAAGGTTTTTCAATATCTACTTGGCATCATACTTCTAGTCAACCATTGATGATCTATGGTTAAATTAACTTTATATTTCTTGGATAAACCCAACTCAGCCTCCATGTATTATTTTTTAAATGTGGTGGTTTTTTTTTTCAAGATTTTATTTGTAGTTCTTTGTTTAGCACATGGCCCTATAATTTGTGCAGTGATCCAGGGGAAGCTCTTTTGGAGAGATGAACAAAAGCAATGTGATCAGTAGGAGCAAAGTTTGATTTCCACTTCTTTTTTTTTTTTTTTAATATTTTTAGTTGCCAATGGATCTTTATTTTATTTATTTATATGTGGTGCTGAGAATCGAACCCAGTGCCTCACACATGCAAGGCAAGTGCTCTACCACTGAGCCACAACCCCAGCCCCTGATTTCCACTTCTATTAGGATAAAGTCCTATTAGGATTGTCTTACTTTTTTCTGCACTCACGTCTTGGGTGAATTCACCAAGTCTTATGGCTTTAAATACTACCTACATCCCTGGCCTGGACTTCTCCCATAAAAACCAAGAGGCCTGGAAGCCATTTGACTGTCTATCTCCACTTGGAGGTAATAGACATCTCAAAGTTAAACATGTCGAAAACTAAGTGCCTGACCTTCCCTCCAAAACCCATTCCTGACCATCCTTTCAGCCACCGTGCTTCTGGCTGCTAGAGGTAAAAACCTTGGAGTCATCCTTCACCCTCTTCCTCTCACAGTGCACATCCAATCCATCAACAAAAACTATGGAGGACACTGTCAGATACAACCAGAACCCGGTCCTGCTCCGGCTCCCTCACTGCTTCACCATGGTCCAAGCAACCATAATCACCAGGTGGGAGTCCGCAGTCACCTTCAGTTCTTGCTGCTTCTGTGTCCTCCACCTCCCTTGTCTCTCTACAACAGCTGGGCTGCTAGTTTTAAAGGAAGGTCAGATGTTGTCATTCTTCCCACAGCTCAGTGAGCTTCCTAGCTCACTCAGAGTATGAGCCTACGTTGTTACTCTGTCCTGCAAGCCCTGTGTGCTCCAGTTCTTCATTGTCACCTGGTTCCATCCCTCCTTCTCTCCTCCATGACACCCACCCCAGTCATGCTGACCTTCCTATTCACTACACGTGCAAGGCATGTTCCAACCCCAGGGCATTTGTACTACACCTTCTCCAGAGATCGTTCTTGTTTTATTTTATTTTATTTTATTTTATTTTTTGGTACTGGAGATTGAACTCAGGGGCACTCGACCCAATGAGCCACATCTCCAGCCCTATTTTGTGTTTTATATAGAGACAGGGTCTCACTGAGTTGCTTAGCGCCTTGCTGTTGCTGAGGCTGGCTTTGAACTCGTGATTCTCCTGTCTCAGCCTCCCTAAGTGCTGGGATTACAGGCTTGCACCACCACGCCCGGCTTCCTTGTTTTATTTTCATGCAACAAAAGCAGGGTTTTATTAGCATAAGATGGGGTAAATAATAGATTGAATAAGTGTCTGCCTTGGGTTGTCAAGAAAGGAACTTTGTATAGTGACTGATATATAATAAGCTATAACTATATTTTGCTATTATTTTCCCTAATTTACAGCTACAAAATGATTATAACATTCTTGCTATACAAAGTTTATGATTGCAACTACTATTAGTATAATATATTTTCATTCTGTGTTTGGAAACTCAGTTTTTCTAAGTCCCATCATGTCCCTATCCTGTGGCCACCAATGGAATGTCATTAACAGTTAGAACCCAAGATTTGTGAGATCTTGTCCCAACTGCTTATCAGACATCTCAATCTTCTGTAAAGAACCCCTATATGTGTCCAGTACCATTTGGGATAAAGGTGGAGTCACATATGTTCAAAAATAAGCTGAAGACCACCAGGCACTCAAAGCTCCCTTCTCCCAAAATGCTAGAGTGCATAATGACCTATGACAGGACAAGGTGCTGGGACAGTGCTCCTGTGAGTTGAAGCCTCAACAAGAAGCAAACACCAAGCAGAACTAGATGCATAAGGGATTTGCTGGGGGAGAAAGCAGGAGAAACAAAGAAGAGACTTCAACCCTCAATGCAGATCTGCATCTACAGAAAGAGAGAGGAAGGGACAGAGGATGGGTACAATGTGTCTCAGGCTACCATGCATGGTTTCATAATTCTTTGTTTTTCCCTTTCACTCCAAGACTTTGGGACTTGAACAAACTCACAGAGCTGCCTCTTCCATCCATGGGATGAATTCTTTCTGAGGCTTTTCAGTCCCTCAAGTTGATGTCCTTTGATCTAGCCCACACCTTCTGTTTGGCAGACATGCTGCATCCCATCTCAACCATGTTGGGATGAGCCTCATCCCAACATGGTTGAGGCTCAAGCTAAGGAGCAAACCACCTAAAATGGAAGACATAGGAATATGGGCATGAATTAAAACAGTTAACTGGTATGCTTTCTTACTTTCCACATGGCTCTGCCCTGTACCCTGTTGCCTGTTCCTTCCAAGCTGTACTTTGGGTCAATCTAGTTTTCTTTTTCTGTCCATAGGTCCTTTGATCTGGTCAAAAGGGGAGTAAAAAGAGGTGGGGCTTTAGATCCTAGCAGGCTGGAGTCCAGGGCCCAACTTCACACCCTGGGCAGGCTGCACTATCTTCTAAGTCTTAGTTACCTCATCTGTAAAATGGGAGTGGTGATTATACCTACCATCTCTCACAAAAACAATGTGAAGTGCCTGAGCATTGTTGGCACTTAATGAATGTTGCCTCCTTTGCTTGGTCTCGGGCACAAGCACACACATCCACCAGAGAAACCAGTTTCCTCTGCCCTATATAATAATCTCTGATTTTAACATTTTTGTTACTATTAATAATGGGAATGTCTCCCACTCTTAAATGTGACTTAAGCAGCAAGCGTGCACGTTTGGCTTAATATTAACCTTTGATCGTCCTGAAACCATAAATGTTGGACACAGTATTTAAAATCTGAAGAGTAGATCTCTGTTTTGCAGAAATTAAAATGCTACTTAAGAAATGAATCTTTCTAATAATATTTAAGTTATTTAGATCAAATTGAATTATTATTGTGTTTTATGGGTCCTTTTTATACACCAAGAAATGTGTAATTAAACCAGCGTATTTTCAGGTCCTCGGGTAAACTCATCATCTGTGTGTACTTCAGATGGAAAAGCAATTAACTCCGGTAGACAGTGGCCCATGAGCTCCTCTGCAGCTTTGCTAATCCACCACTGTAAATAATTAACATCTCTCTGTGCCCTAGTGCCCAGAGCTCAGCCCCGGGTAGGCAGTATTCTACCCCGTTGCTAGGCTGACATTGCCAGGGCAGATACTATATAACCAAGCTAGGTCCCCACTATGGAAATTAAATATCTCAGTAAAGGGCAGATTAAATCCTGTGTGATGAATCAATCCCCTCCTTGCATGGCTGATGAGCTGTTTGCAGGTCACAGGTTCCTGTAAAACAAATACACACCATCAGTGC
Source organism: Geosciurus inauris (assembly GCA_004024805.1). Lineage (NCBI taxonomy): Eukaryota > Metazoa > Chordata > Mammalia > Rodentia > Sciuridae > Geosciurus > Geosciurus inauris. Next base: position 32,713 of record PVHX01001877.1, read on the forward strand.
AGAACCCCACACATCCACAAAACCAACTTGGAAGTTCATTGAGGAAATGATAGTTAAAAAGAAAACATGTAATTACTTTCTTGTCAACAAATATGACTCAAAAGATATACATGGTGAATATGGCAAATAATATAGGTTATATTTCCCTGCAATAATGCCAGTGTTCAAACATAGAAAGCAAGGGTTCTCTAACTAACCTGTACCTGTGACATTCTGGAATGTTTTTACCCTCTTTTCTTGCAGAGGAGAATTAGAAAGATGTAAAATAGAAGAGTTTACATTCTTCTCTGTCAACTAGAAATACTTTTTCCAGCCCTTTTTAGGGGCCATATTTTTTAAGAATAATAATTCTCCTTGAAAAAAAATTTAAGTTAAAAAAAAAACAATACAGAATCAAATCTAAAATGATTGTCTGCTTTATTTCAGCCTTAATACACAAGCTAAATTATAAACTGAAATTGATACCAGCTTGTTATTTTTAAAGAAGTTTTTGGGCTGTATGGCTCTGAATGTAATAATAAAAAGTGAGTCAATGCCCAATTTCCCAGAATAATAACAAGTAACTAGAACTTCATTATTTTCTAGTTTCTGGAATGAGCAACAAAACACAAATAGGCAACTTTTTAAGGATTTATTATTTTTATAACCAAATTCAAGGTTCATCCAAGTGTCAGCACAATTCAGCCAAGAGTCCTGTCTGCAGGACTGGGCAGTAGGTATTGAACGTCATCAGAACAGAGAGAGCCCAGTGCAGCGCAAGCCCAGACACTTCCAAGCTTGTAATTCTGGGCAAACCACCTTCATTTCTTCATTCAACAAATGGGATGATAATTCCCATGGCATGGAATTTTAAAGATTAAATAAACATATGAAAGTAATTTATAAAGTCTAAAAGCTATAAATATATATATAATAATAATAATAATGCTGAACTGCTTTGGAGTTCTGAGGTGACTTAAGTATCAAAGGGAGTTTACTTATCTTCTTGCAGTATTTTTAAAAAATTTTTTTAGTTGTAGATGTATACAATACCTTTGTTTTTTAAATTTTTATTTACTTTTATGTGGTATGAGGATCAAACCCAGTACCTTACACGTGCCAGGCAAGTACTCTACCACTGAGCCACAACCCCAGCCCCTGTAGTATATTTTTATTACCATGTAACTCCCAATAGTCAATGTTTAATTAAGATTCAACTTACCAATATGTTTCACAGTCTTAACCCACTGGGTAAATGATTTACGTATATTAGTAGCCATTTAATTTAGTTTAACAATTATATAGGCCCTAAAGTCTTATACTTAGAAAAACAAAAAAAAATATTATAAAGAAGAGAGCCACCTGTGTAAAAGGTTAAAAAAAGGCATTTATGTGTCCCTCTCAACCCAATCTGTATCAACCAGGGGACCATGTAACCACCACTAGATTGCATTTTATTTTTCAAGGGGCTGGGGATATAGTTTAGTTGGTAAAGTGCTTGCCTTGCATGCACAAGGCCTTGGGTTCAATCCTCAGCACCAAAAAAAAAAATCATTTTTCAAGATGACAAAATTTTCTTTGTTTGAATTTCTCCAGCAGGCCATCAGCAAAGCACTACGAAAGCAAACCCCCCAAATCCACTCTAGCTCTACCAGGGAATATTGGTGAGGAGTTTAGTCTTCAGAGATGATACACTGTAAACAGAGTTGGAAACAAAGATTCTGAATCCATTTATTCTGAGAATCTTGGTTTTAGTTGATTGAGAGTAGAAAATCTGGGCAGAGGGTGGAATCAGAAACCACTGTTCCTGTCAAATATCCCTGTGTGCCTCTGCATTTGCCAGCTCTCTCTGCAGTTAGATTAGAACCTCGTGACTGAGTTCTAGCCAACAAGATGTGAGTGGAAGTGACAGAAGCCACTCCAGGCCTGATTTTAAATCATTTCATGAAATCTTCCAATTTTAACTTCTCCTACTATGTGTTCCAGATGCCAATAATTTGTAAAACAGAGAAAATTTCTCTATCTGTATCAGACTTTTTGCAAGTGGAAAATTACCCATGTTCAACTGTGAAACCTTCTGGGTTATTTGTTTATTTCATGGCCTCTCCTATACTAATATACTCAAGTAGATTAGAGAAATTCCATCTCATTAGAACAGATGTGCTGAACTATCAGCTAAAAATCAGGAATCAGACTTAAACCTATGCACAATTAATAAAATGCAGGGGGAAGAGGGCATAGCCAAAGATAATCAGATGGGGGTTAGGGGGAACAACCCTTTCCTAAATTGAAAGTTATTTGTATCTAAGCCAGGCACTATGGCACATGCCTGTAATCCCAGCACTTTGGGAGGTTGAGACAGGAGAATCACAAGTTCAAAGCCAGCCTCAGCAACGCAAGGCGCTAAGCAACTCAGTGAGACCTTGTGTCTACATAAAACACAAAATAGGGCTGGGGATGTGGTTCAGTGGTCGAGTGCCCCTGAGTTCAATCTCCAGTACCCAAAAAAAAAAATGCTATTCCCTTTCCATGGATAAAAAGTAACCAAGAATTAAACAATGTTCCAAAACAAATTAGTACCGTATGCAGCACAAAATTATCTATATACATTTGGAAAACAATATTTCATAGATAGTCCTATGGAAAATGAATGATATGCATAAGAATTTGTTAAAATATAAAATATAAAAGGAATTATTATTATGTCAATGGCCTTAAAATTCAGAGTTAGAGAAATATCTAGCTGATACTCATGGCTTTGAAGTCAGAATTCTGAGCACTAATTCACTTACAAGCTTTAGTAAATTAATCTTGATGAGTTTCTGCCAAGGTCAAAGGAACTCTCAGTGATGGCCACAGCAGTATTCCTCATCCCATGTACTCTTTTTTTTTTTTTTTTTTTTTTTTTTTAATATTTTTTAGCTGTTGATGGACACAATGTCTTTATTTTATTGCTCTGTATGTGGTGCTGAGGATCGAACCCAGGGCCTCATGCATGCGAGGCAAGCGCTCTACCACTTGAGCTACAATCCCAGCCCCCATCCCATGTACTCTTGCCACACCCCAAACTCCATTTCCCCTTCCCTGAAAATTAAGCAAGGCATTGTGGTTGCCTTCAAGAACAGAATGTGGTGTGGATGACTTTGCGTCACTTTTGATGCTAGCTCATGAAGGGCAACACAGCTTCCTCCTGGCTCTCTCACTGAGCACTCACCCTTGGAACCCAGCCACTATTGTGAGGTAGTCCAAGCTGCCTCATGGAGGGGGCACATGCAGGTGTTCCAATCAACAGCTCAGCTAAGGTTTCAGCCAACAGCCAGCATTGACCGCAGTCATTTAAATGCATGTGGCATCAGATGATTCCAACTCTGAATCTACCCAGCAGATGCTGAGAACAGAGATTAGCTGTCTCTGCCTAAGTATGCCCACCCTCAGATCTGTTAGCGAAGTGAATGCATCATTGTTTTGAGCCACTAAATTTGGGGTTGGTTTGCTGTTAAGCAATAGACCACCTTGTATGGCTCTTGTGAAGAATAAATAAAATTCCAAGTACAGTGTCTGAAACATAGATCCTCAATAAATGGTAGTTACCCAAAACATAAAATAACTGGAAATTCCCCCCAAATAGTGTATTGTTTATTTCTCTTTCATTTGTTCCTGTAATGGCTATAAAAGGACTCTGTAATAAATCCCTGCCTTTAATACACATTATCCGGTAGAAATGATAAGCCATGTATTCAAATAACTATATTAGAAAACAGAATGTTTTATACCATGCCTTAAAAATGGACAAAGGTGGGCGTGGGTCATGGCTCAGTGGTAGAGCACTTGCTTAGTATGTTTGAGGCACTGTGTTCAATCTTCAGCACCTCATAAAAATAAATAAATAAAATTATTGTATCCATTTACAACTAAAAATATTTTTTAAAATGGATAAACGTTAAGTATTATAAATAGTATGAATTTCTGGCAAGTGGAATGCACTACAAACTCTTTTTTTTTTTGGAATAATCACAAAAAACATGAATTTCTTTTTTCTTGCCTTTCTTTTTATTGAAGTATTACTTGCCAACAATAAAATGTACAAACCCTAAATGTGCAGCTGACATAACTTTTACTTATGTAGACATACTTGTAACCAGGTAACTTTCAACCAGACATATAATAGTTCAATAAGAATTTTTAATTTGGAAAAATTACTTGTAATACAAGACAGGAAGTGGATCAATGTGTCTAAATACAAAAGAACTCATAAATTAACAAGAAAGCAGTATCTCGGTAGAAATTAGGCAATTTATGAATGTAAATATACAAATGCCCAAAAAAAAAAAAATGAAAAGATGTTCAACCTCACTGGGATATCAAATAAAAAACTACTATTCTTTGCCTGTACATCAATAAAGACGAATAATTCCCAATATTGGTGAAGGCTTAAGAGAAAACAGCATTGCAAGGGAGCAGAAAGCAGTTTGCAGAATGTGTTTTAAAAGACCCCCATTTAGGACTGGGGTTGTGGCTCAGTGGTAGAGCACTTGCCTAGCATGTAAGAGGCACTGGGTTTGATCCTCAGCAACACATAAAAATAAACAAATAAAATAAAGGTAAAAAAAAAAAACCCTCCATTTAAAGTTGCTCCAAAGAAAATGAAATTTATAAATTTAAAACATACACAGTTCTTTATGCTGAAAATTGCAACATACAGGTGGAAGAAACCAAAGATAAATAATTACAGACTCCATTTATGGATTGGAAGACTCACACGGTAAAGATGCTAACTCTCCCTCAAATGGTATACAGTTTTAACACAATTCCTATCAATAACTCTGTATCCCTCTCTCCCACAAACCTCTCGCAATTGCCATTCCATTTTCTGTTTCTATGAAACTGATTTTTCTACGTACCTCATATGAATGGAATCATGCAGCAAGTGCCCTTTTGTACTTGACTTATTTGATCTAGCAGAATGTCTTCTTCATCTGCATTGTAGCATGTATCAATTTCCTTTTCTTGGTTAAGGCTGAAGAACATCTCACTGTGTGTTTACACCACATTTGTTTGTCCCTTCATCCATTATCTGTTAATGGATGGTCAAGTTGCCTCCATGGTATAGCTATTGTGAAAAATGCTGTTATGAATATAAGAGTAACATCTTTATACACCTTAACACAAAATGGATCATGGATTTAAATGTAAAACTAGAAGGCTTTTAGAAATATCACAAAAAATATTTAGCACCCAGGCCTAGGGAAAAAGTTTCTAAATTTGACATTGAAAGTATGATCCATGAAACTGGATTTCAAAACCTTTATGTGCAAAAGGCCCTGCTAAGAAGATGAAAAGCTACAGACAAGGAGAAAAATATTTGCAAACCACATATCTGACAATGAAAAAATATTAGAATAATATAAAATTTTATGAGATGCAATGTGCTAATATATGTAATAAGTACTATTTACATAATTAATAGATACTATTACATATATTAACTTATCCTCACAGTTCTCCTATCAAGTATTAGGTATAATATTCCCATTTTATTAATGGGAAAACAAATTTAGTAACTCATCTAAAGTCACACAGCAGAGCTGAGAGTTGTACCATATCAAATCTGCTTTCAGGTCATGCTATTGCAAAAGGTTATTCATATCAGCACTGTTTATGATAGTGAATAATTAGAAACCACTTAAATGTCCATCAATGGGAACTGATTATGTTAATCATTAAAGAGCTACAAAGGGCAATACTAGAAATTCATTAAAATGATAATGTAGATCTATATGTATTGGCCAGGAATGATACCCAGGACGTAGTATTGTTCCAAAAAAAAAAAAAAAGTAAATTATAAACCAGTACATATATGGCCCCATTTTTGTAAGATGTCATACACACAAACATATATACATTCTATGGACTATGAAATGTCTGAAAGGATATTCAACAATATTTAATCTAATCATTTATTTGCATGTTCAGTGTTCTGATGATTTTACTTTTCTCTTTGTACTATTCCATATTGTTGAAATTTTTAAGGAAGCCATTTTTGTAAAAAGGAATAAACCCAGATTCTTTTTTTATTTTTAAGTTTTGGTACTGGGGATTAATCCCAGGAGGATTAATTAATTAATTCTTGCATCCTTGGCAAAAATTCTACCACTGAGCTACTTATCTGGCCCCTTATTATTTTTTATTTTAATACAAGGCATGGCTGAATTGTCCAGGCTGGCCTTGAATTTGCAATCCTCCCAAATAGGTGGGATTACAAGCATGTACCACTATGCCCACTAAGAGATTTTTTTTCTTAACTCCATTAGCAACAGTTAAACAGGTCAGACAAGTGAAAAACAGGATATTAGAGAATTGTTTCTGATGGATTTGAATATTTTGTAACATCAAAACTCTTGTTAAAGTATAGTCCCTTAGCAAAGAATGAAAATCTGCAAGAATTTCAAAACAGTGTTCTGAACTTGACAATACTTAAGTTTCTTCATCTAAGCCATTAACTACCCCCCAAAGAATGCACACTTGGGGAACGGATTCTTCCTGATCTTCACTACATGTGAGAATGACCTGTAGTGACAGGAGACGAACAGATGCACAGTCCAGATTAGAAATCATTAGATAGAAGGAGGAGACAAGGAGAACAAGCAATTCTAAAGCTGTCTAACTGCACTGCTTCTGAGTAAGAGCCTTCTGAATGCAGGCAAGTGGAAGTGGGGTGTAGGGACTAAACAGGGTTTTTCAACCTTGGTACGGTTGGTTTCTGAGCTGCATAATTTTTCATTGTTTGAATGTCCTCTTATTACAGGATGTTTAACAGTATACCTGATCTCTATCCACTACATGCCAAGAGTGTCACTTCCTCAGTTATGGCAACAAAAAATATCTCCAGACCTTTCCAAATGTCCCCAGAGTTGGGGAGTGTTCGTTCTTTCCTCCCCAAGAACCACTGGGATAGGAGGAAAGTGGGGAGTTCCATGGAGGGGAAGTCACACAATGAAGACATAGGACCAAATCCAAGCAAGGGCATAGGAGTTTGTTGCAGCTAGAGTGGGGTGGGAAAGGCAAGAAACAAAAGTTTAGGAGGTAGGAAGCCCCTCTTTACAACATAAAAGGCCACTATGAACTCATTAACGACCAGTTGTAAATATACAATTTTGTTCTATTGTCTACAAAACACTCATGGAGAGAGATTCAAGACAGTCAATTAGAGGAATGTTGTATCTCCAGTTGCTCCATGGTTCAGGATTCAAGCAGCAAAGTACTGTTTCTCAGTGAGGTGGGTGAAAGAGGGAATTCACTAAAATTCAACATTGGACAGAGTGCCTTAGAGACTCAGAAATTCGAGTGCACTGAACAAAGAACAAGAAAGGGTACACTGGAGCCAAGCCAGTTGTGAGAACAGCAGCAGCAGCAGCACTGGTTCACCGTAGAGGAGAGGGTTAAGAGAGACACAAAGGATCAATTGGGTATAGAAAAATCTATAGAGCAGGAAAGCAGCCTGAACTTAGTTGATCCAGAGGTTGCACAACAACCTGGTATTTGAAAAGGGCTCTGTATTTCTCAACTGGGAAGTTGAGAGCTGAGGTGTTTTCAAGTCAAAAAAAAAAACAAAAAACAAAGAGGAGTGAAATTCACTTTCCCTTTGAATCTGGTAGCTCAGAAGACCAGTTGAAGAGGGTTGTAAAACTGAACAGGCAATGTTACTATATTCAGGGACTAAGGCCATATTCATGGGCTCAGTGTGTAGAGGACAGGCCCCCCTTCCCCATAAGTAGAATTCTTGAGAAGCTTCTAAGATCCAGACTCTAAGCAGTGATCAGTATCTACCTGGCCATAGGGATGTGTTGATCTAATCTCCCAGAACAGATACCACCCAAGAAAGGCCCCAAGGCTAGATTAGGCCTAAACTCTAACCAGTGCAACTCCCCTCACAGAACTCTGCAGTAGTCCCACCCTGGGAGTGCATTGATCCAGGTCCATGTAGACAAAACTTCAAACAATAGTATCTGTCATTCCACCCTACTTTATACTGGTGAGAAGAGGAAAGCTATTTAAATCAGCTTCTGATTTAGGCTACTTCAGCTGGCAACTCAGCGAGCAACACAAAAAGAGGAAAGGGTTCACAACTCCCAGACTTTGTGCATGCTATCTCTCCCCCACCTCTCTGAACATAGCTCAAGAAGAAACGGAAAGAACAGTTGGGCACAGGCAGTGACCATCCATTCTCAACAACTTTTTTGAACACTTTAGTGGAGATAATTTTTTTCAGTTTTCATTAGCTCTTTTTCCTTTCTTTTTGCTTCTATTTTGTGTTCTTGCAGTGCTGATTGGTTCATGGATATATGTATTTATACATATATATTTCTTTCTTTTTTCTCAGTTTTAGCATTTTCTTACAGTGGTTATTTTTAAAGTTAGCCACACTCAAACTTTAGCTGCACCTTAATACAAAGAATAGAAGAGGCAAAAAAACCCAAACTAATGACCAGGAGCCAAATAGGAATGGCTAGGGGTGGGAACTTGGATTCCACTCATAGATATCTTCTCCTGCAGCAAAACCAGAATTAACACAAAGTCTGTGGATTCCACACCTATAAAGGGAAGAGGAACCTCGATCTAGATCACTCTAGCATCCCTTGAGAAGGTCATGACCTAAAAAGACCCACATATGAGTGGAAGAAAACTCCATCCCAAAAGATGCACAAAAACTGACACAAGAATACAAAAATTAGGGATAAGAGGATAACACAATGCTTCCAAAAGTTCATAATTTTCCAACAACTGACTTCAAAGATATTAAAATGTATGAAATATCAGAGTAAGAATTCAAAAGAATGATTATTAAAATGGTCAATGAATTCCAAGAGAACACAGAAAAACAGTTGATTAATTAAGGAAGTCAGCACAAGGTATGAATGAGGAATTTGATGAGATAGAGATATTGGAATATTTCACTTTCAGCCTTTATCTGTATTTGCCTGTAAGGTGAGTCTTTTGCAAACAACATATGGTTGGGTGAGAGATTTGATGAGATAGTGATATTGAAAAAGAACCAAACAGAAATATTGGAAATAAAAGACATAGTAATTTAAACAAAATGTTCAGTTGAAAGTATCTCTAATAGAATAGACCATCTTTAAGACAGAATATCAGAATTGGAAGACAAAGCATCCAGCCTTGAACATTCAGACAGTATTCAAAAAAAGAAAATAAGTAACCATAACCAGAATATATAAGAACTCTGGGACAACATTAAAAGACCAAATTTAAGAATCATTGGAATTAAAGAGGGTTGTGAGAGACAGACTAACAGAATAGAAAAATTTCCAAACCTTGAGAATGAGATGGCATCCAGATACAGGATGTATTCAGAACCCCAAATAGACAAGATCATAAAAGAACCTTCCACAACACATTAAAATTAAAATGCCTAACATAAAGAGCAAGGATAGAATCTTAAAGGTCTCAAGAGCTAAATGTCAGGTCACATTTAGAGGCAAGCCTATCAGAATTATTTCCAATTTCTTGGCACAAACTCTAAATGCCAACAGGGCTTAGAAAGATGCGTTCCAAGTCCTGAAAGAACATAAACGTCAACCAAGATTACTATATCCAGGAAAGCTATCATTTAGAATTGAAGAAGAAATAGAGACTTTCCAAGATAAGAAGAAAATTAATAATTCATAATTACTAAATGAATGCTATAGAACATACTTATAGAAATATTCCACACAGAAAAAATGAAAAACAAGTTCCAGAGCTCACAAATGAACAAATCTCTTTTGAATAGTAGCTAAATGAAGGATAAACAGTACCAAATTAAATATTAGAAATAAATCAAAATGGCAGGAATTAATAAACATCTTTCTATAATAATATTGAATATAAATGGTCTCAATTCTTCAATTAAAAAATATGTGCTGGCAGAATGGATTTAAAAAGAAGACCCAACCATATGTTGTTTGCAAAAGACTCACCTTACAGGCAAATACAGATAAAGGCTGAAAGTGAAAGGATAGAAATTGATATATCATGCAGATGGAACCTGAAGATAAAAGTAGCTATTCTTATATCCAACAAAGCCAACTTCAAGCCAAAATCAATTAGAAGAGGCAAAGAAGGGCTTACACAGTGTGGTTAGCAACATTAGCTAGCACTCACTCTACTCTCTATAACAGGAAAGCAATGGACTACAAGAAACTGAACTGTATCAGCCTCTATTTCCAACAGACTTATATTCAATGTTCACTCACACACACACATAAACAAAGCCAGGAAATTTTCATTAGTCTTTTTTTTTTAATTCTAATGTAAAATTATAGCAAAAAAAAAAAAAAAAAAAAAGGAACCTGAGCTTTAGTAACAGCTGGAATAATCTGCAGCAGCAGTGGCAGCAGCCGTGGCAGAAGAGATTTAATTTAGTTGATTTTCTGTGATTGTTGGTTGTTCACAGTCTGAGGTGATGGAAGTTGCACATTTTTCTGAAGGGACTGGGAAGCTGCTGGAGGTTTGGTTCTCCTGGCAGCAACACTGTGCAAATCAAGGGTCTGGGGATCTTCATACTATCCCAAGATGTGGGTGGTATGTACATTTGAAGGATGTGCAATGTTCAATCATAAGTATGACAAAAACTGACAAGCAAGAAGCTTATGTACTCAGTGAGAGTAGCATGTTGTCTCCAAGAGACATTTCATTTTGAAGACATGTGGTACCACTCTTGCTGAAAGCACTGGTTCCCCTGTTGAAACTTGTTAGGGATTACAGTGAGTTTGACTCAATTCAAAGCTTCTTTTATTCTCTTAAGAATTTCATGAAGCCTTCTCATCAAGGATACTCACACCAGAAATTCCAGAAAAAAAATAGAATTTTGTAATGCATTTTCCAAAATGGAGCAGCATATTGTATGGAACATATGAATTGATTATTGGTACTTATATACTCTGGATGGTCAGCCAGATCAAACCCTGGAAATTTTGATGAGTGAGCTTGATCCAGCAGTTATGGACCAGTTCTACATGAAAGATGGTGTTATTGTAAAGGATGTTACTCGTGCGAGTGGAATTTGTGAACTGATACCAGGTTCTGTCCTTGATGCCACACTGTTCAACCCTGTGGGTACTCATTAAATGAAATGAAATTGGATGGAACTTATTGGACTATTCACATCACTCTAGAACCAGAATTTCCTTATGTTTGCTTTGAAACAAACTTAAATCAGACCTCTTATGATGACTTTATCAGGAAAGTTGTGGAAATTTTCAAGCCAGGAAATTTTGTGACCACCTTGTTTGTTAATCAGAGTTCTAAATGTTGCACAGTGCTTTCTTCACTCCAGAAGGCTGAAGGTTTTAAATGTATTGATCTCCAGAGTGCTGTGTTCAATGATTATAATTTTGTTTTTACCAGTTTTGCCAAGAAGCAGCAACAACAGCAGAGTTGTTTAAGGAAAATGATGAAAAAAAATGCAAAAAGAGAACACACGTAGAGGGTGGTGGCTGCTTTATAGATGTTGATATTGGGGGCCATGCTTTCCATAACCACCATCTGCAGTTGCAGAAAGCCCTAGATGTAATGATAGTATAATCATTTTGAAGCATATGCATATTATATCAAGGAGTTAGATATCTTGTATGAATGCTGTCTTCTGTGTTTAGGTATTCTGTGCCACTCTTGCTGTGAAATTGAAGTGTATGTAGAAAAACCTTATACTATATGAAGCTTTACAACACTTGTGAAAACAATTCAATTTGGTTTATGCACAGAGTGATATTTCTGCAGGTATCATCCTAAATTCCCCACAGACAAGGCTTTCATCCTCATTAGGTGTTGGCCTCAGCCTAACCATCTGGGACTGTTCTATTAAATTGCTGCCAGAATTTGATGTCCAGTTACCTCCACTTGCTATAATATATTCTCTATTAATGTTATTAAAACCAGTTTCTACTTCATACAGATGTTTTTTTGCAACATCAATTAAATTTTTCTTTCATAAGTCTTTAAGAAAATGATTCCAGTGACTCATTTTGTATATTACTATTTTAATAATTGTTTCTGCATTTATAGTCCTTTGTTTTCTTCCCTCAACCTGGAGTCTTCACCTCCAGACCCACAAATGAAACAATATACTTACACTGTGGGTTTATATACTAATCTTATACCACAGGTCAAGGAATGGGGAAAAATCTCTAGGCTATATTTTCTTTTAAGGGAATATTAATTTGGCCTTTTTTAGAAGAATATTTTTAGTTGTAGATGGACACAATACCTTTATTTTGTTTATTTATGTGGTGCTGGAGATCAAACCCAGTGCCTCATGTGTGCTAGGCAAGCACTCTACCACTGAGCCACAACCCCAACCCTTGGCCTCCTTTTTAATGGCATAGACTCTTTTGGAAGGTAAGTGACAAAATTAAATATCTCCCACAGAAGAGTTTTTTTTTTTTGCACCAGGGATTGGACTCTCGGGTATTTAACCACTGAGCCACATCCCCAGTCCTGTTTTGTATTTTATTTAGAGACAAGGTCTCACTGAGTTGCTTAGCACCTTGCCATTGCTGAGGCTGGCTTTTTAAAAAAATTTTATTTATTTATTCTACTTAGGTATACATGATAGCAGCATGCATTTTGATTCATTGTATACAGATGGAGCAAAATGTTTCATTTCTCTGGTTGCATGTGATGTAGAATCACAACATACATGTGGTCATACATAAAGCTAGGGCTATGATGTCCATCATATTCCACCATCTTTACTGTCCCCATGCCCCTCACCCCTCCCACCCCTGTGACCAAAGTTCCTCCATTCTTCCCATGTCCTCCCCAACATTATGGATCAGCATACACTTATCAGAGAGAACATTTGGCATTTGGTTCTTTGAGATTGGCTTACTTCACTTAGCATGATATTCTCCGATTCCATCCATTTACCTGAAAATGCCATCATTTTATTCTCTTTTATTGCTGAGTAATATTCCATTGTGTATATATACCACAGTTTCTTTATCCATTCATCTATCAAAGTGCGTCTAGGTTGGTTCCACAGTTTATCTATTGTGAATTGAGCTCTGAGCTCTGAGAACTTGTGATTCTCCTGTGTCAGCCTCCCTAAGTGCTGGGATTACAGACATGCACCTGGCTTCCCACAAAAGAATCTTAAGCATCTCCAATGTTGACCAGCAGGGAGGACACATAGAGTTATAGATTGAGATTAGGGTGTATGGACTGAACTCTATACCCCATGCTATGATGTGCTCTTTAATAAATGAGATTAGCTTCTAATGGAGTACCATTGTCGTTACTAACTTGCTAAGTAGTGATATAAAATGATTTTTATCACTAAGTAGGTAAGTAGGGAGATTTAGTGTACAGGTTTTCCTGGATTCATTAAGTCCTGTTAGCTTGGATCATCCACCTTAACTTTTACTTTTAGTAGCCACTACCACTAATTTCCTTTAATAGTGTATTGAAAACTTTAGTTCAAAGCAGAATCGGTGGTTTTCCATCTTAAGACTTAGAAGTTCTGTGATTAAGTAATATGTGTGCATGTTCTGACTTCATCTGTTCCTGTATCATCTTCCTTCTGCCATGGTATTCACAAGATCAAATGAATGACTGCCCAGAATAAGAACTGTCCAGGTTATTCAGATATTACCAGGTAGCAGAATGTATGGATAGATTTAAAAAATTAAAATTCTAAAAATATTCAGTGGGAAATGATGAGTAATATAGGCTTTCAAGAGTCAGGATATTTTAGCTATGTTTGCAAATACTGTGGTATATAAGCAACTGAGAAAACAGCAAAATTGACTACATTTTGTATTTCTTGAATTCACAATATTTTCTTGATAATTTCTGGATTGATGCAATGATGCTTTGTTCCTTCCATAATTATGAACAAAACACATTTTTCAGGGGTTTTAAACATAAAATCTACTTGATTTGAAATCACGTGGTTGGAACACTATTTTGACTTATATCTCAAGCATGCTATTGATCAAATGATTCATTGAGGATGCTTTCAATGAACTTGATCTGTTTGATTCTGTAATGAGCACAGCACCTAATGTTTTGACTTGCTCTGTTGTGAGGACCCATACTCAAGGTGGATTTTGTTTTGGAGCAGTATCCCAGTAGATTTGGTAATGTTTGTTGGCTTGAGGTCTAATTTTTATTTTATTTAAAAAATGTTTTTCCTTTTCCCTAATAGTCTTAAGACTTCTAATATTGATAACTTGCACAAATTTGTGTAGAACAAAGCCTAGAGAAGTGAAAACTGTAGATTGAATAGAATCTATCCTAGTATGATAGAAGAGGAAAAATTTTGGTGTCATAATTTCTCTCTTCATTGGTGTTGGACATATAAACTTAAGTGTATTTCTGTATCACGATTTAAGCTTCAATAAAAGTTTGCTTACTTAAAAAAAATGAGGCAAAAAGAAGTTCACTTTATACTGCTAAAATTAACAATCCAGCAAAGAAGATATAATGATAGAGCTGGGTATGGTGGTGCATGTCTGTAATTCTAGCAACTTGGGAGGCTGAGGCAGGAGGATTGCAAATTTAAGGCCAGTCTCAGCAATTTAGCAAGGCCCTATCTCAAAATAAAACTAAATAGGTCTGGGGGTGTAGCTCACTAAAGCACCTCAAGTTCAAATTAGAAATCAACATCAAAAAAACCCTATATAACAGAAATTATATAAACATGTGGAGATTGAACAATACATTTTTTAAAAAGTATTTTTTAGTTGTAGATGGACACAATATCTTCATTTTGTTTATTTATTTTTTTATGTGGTGCTGGGGATCAAACCCAGTGCCACACATACTATGTAAGCGCGCTACCACTGAGCCACAACCCTAGCCCCAAACAATACATTTTTGAATGATGATGGGTGATAGAAAAATCAGGGGAAAAATTTTTAAATTCTTAGAACAAAATGAGAATGGTGATACAACATACCTGAACCTCTGAGACACTATGAAAGCAGTTCTAAGAGGAACATTTATAGCTGTGAGTGCCTACAAAAGAAAATCAGAAAGAAAATCAGAAAGATCCCAAATAAGGTACAACCTAATGGTGTACCTTAAGGCCCTTGAAAAAAACATGAACAAACCAATTGCAAAACCAGTAGAAGGAAGGAAATAATTAAGATCAGAGCTAAAATTAAGGAAATTAAGAAAACACACATAAACACACACAAGGATCAATGAATCAGAGTTGGTTCTTTGAAGCCCTTAGCCAAACTAACCAAAGGAGAGAGAGAAGACTCAGACAAATAAAATTAGAAATGAAAAAGGAGAAATCACCACAGATATCACAGAAATCTAGAGAATCATTACAGACTATTTTGAAAACTTATGCTTCAATACATTGGAAAACCTAGAAGAAACTGATACATTTCTAGACACATACAACATGCCAAAATTGAATCAAGAGGACACAGAAAACCTAAACACCAATAACCAGGAATGAGACAGAAGCAGTAATAAAAAGCTTCCAAGAAAGAAAAGCTGAGGACCAGATGGATTTTCAGTTGAATTCTACTAGACCTTTAAAGAAAAACTAATGCCAACGCTTATCAAATTATTCCATGAAATATAAAGGAATGGAACACTTCCAAATTCATTCTATGAAGCCAGTATCACACTCATACCAAAACCAGATTAGGACCCATGAAGGAAAGAAAACTATAGACCAATATGCCTGATAAACTTAGATGCAAAAATCCTTAATATTAGCAAATCATATTCAACAGCATATTAGAAGAAGATTGCACATCATGACCAGGTTGGTTTTATTCCAGGGATGCGATGATGGCTTAACATACAAAAAACAATAAATATAATTCATCACACAAATAAAATTAAGGATAAAAAATCACTTAGTCATCTCAATAGATGCAGAGAAACCTTTAATGAAATTCAGCACCCATTCCTAAGAACACCGAAGAAACAAAGGATAGAAGGAACCCATCTCAACATCATAAAGGCTACATATGACAAAATATGATAAAACCAAAGCCAACATCAGAGTTGGGGAAAAACTAAAAGCATTTCCTTTAAAATCTGGAACAAGACAAGGATATCCACTCACACTACTCCTATTCCATATAGTACTAGAAATTCTAGCCACAGCAATTAGGCAAGAGAAGGAAATAAGAGGGATAAAAATAGAAAAGGAAGAAGAATTATTATTAGTTTGCAGATGATACATATGATTCTATACTTACAAGATCAAAAAAACTCCACCAAAAGACTGTTGGAACTAATAAACAAATTCAGCGAAGTAGCAGGTTACAAAATCAACATACAAAAATCAATAGTTTTCCTATACACCAATAATCAATCTGCTGAGAAAGAAATCAAGAAAATACCTCATTCACAATAGCCTTTTTAAAAAATACCTAGGAATAAATCTAACCAACGAGGTGAAAGATTTCTACAATGAAAACTACAGAACATTGAAGAGAAAAATTGAAGACACAAGAAGATGGAAAGACCTTCCATGTTCATGAATAAGCAGAATTAATATTGTTAAATGGCCATACTACCAAAAGCAATATACAGATTCAATGCAACCTCCATCAAAATGCCTAATGACATTCTTCACATAACTAGAAGAAACAGTCCTAAAATTCATTTGGAAGAATTAAAGTCTTAAACTAGCCAAAGCAATTCAAAGCCAAAAAAGCAATGCTGGAGGCATCACAATACTTGACTTGAAATTATACTGCAGAGCCATAGTACCAAAACCTACATGATACTGGCATAAAAACAGACACATAGACCAATGGTAAAGAATAGAAGACACAGATACAAACACTCAGAGACACAGTCATCTGATTCTTGACAAATGCCAAAAACATTCACTAGAGAAAAGACAGCCTTTTAAGTAAATGGTGCTTTGTAGAAGGAGACTAGACCCTTATCTCTCACCCTACACAAAAGTCAACTCAAAATGGACTAAATACCTAGAAATTAGACCAAAAACTATGCAACTCCTAGAAGAAAATATAGGGTCAAACTCCAACAGATAGGCACAGGCAGTGCTTTTCTCAATAGGACCCCTAAAGCTCAGGAAATAATGCCAAGAATTAATAAACAGGATGGCATCAAATTGAAAAGCTTTACACATTAAAGAAGCATGTGAAGAGAGAACATACAGAATGAGAGAAAATCTTTGCTAGGTGCTCTTCTGACAGATTAATATCCAGAATATATAAAGAATTCAAATAACCTCACACACATACACACACAATACACGCACATACACACACAATTAATAAATAGGTAAATGAACTAAACATACAATTCTCAAAAAAAAAAAAAAAAGGAAATACAACAAATATATGAAAGGAAAGCCAACAAATATATGAAAAAATGTTCATCATCATTAGCAATTAGGGAAATGCAAATAAAAAACTACACTGAGATTTCATCTCACTTAAGTCAGAATGGCAGTCAGCAAAATTACAAACAATAATAAATGCTGGAGAGGATGTG
This sequence comes from Geosciurus inauris, assembly GCA_004024805.1. NCBI lineage: Eukaryota > Metazoa > Chordata > Mammalia > Rodentia > Sciuridae > Geosciurus > Geosciurus inauris. Next base: position 50,194 of record PVHX01001877.1, read on the forward strand.
GAGAAAAATGAACATTTTTTTTCATTGTTGGTGGGATTGTAAATTAGTACCACCACTATGGAAATCAGTATGAAGTTTCCTCAAAAGACTAGGAATGGGGGCTGGGATTGTTGCTAATGGTAGAGCGCTTGCCTCACATGTGTGAGGCCCTGGGTTCAATCCTCAGCACCACATACAAAACAATAAAATAAAAAGACATTGTGCCCATCTACAACCAAAAATATGTATTTAAAAAAAAAAGACTAGGAATGGAACCACCATATGAATCCAGTTATACCACTCCTTGATATTTATCCTAAAGCATTAAAGTCTTCATACTATGGTGATACATGCATACCCATGTTTATAGCAGCACAATTCACAACAGCCAAACTATGGACACCAGTCTAAGTGTCCATCAGTGGATGAATAGATGGAAAATGTGGCATATAAAGACAATGTAGTTTTATTAAGCCATAAGGAAAAATGCAATTATGCAATTTGCAGAAAAATGGATGGAACTTGTGAACATTATATTAAGTAAAGGAAGCCAAACTCAGGGCAAGGGTTGTATGGTCTCTCTCATATGTGGAAGCTAAAGAGGAAAGGAAAAGAAAGGTTGAGGGTCTCATGAAAATTAAAGAGAGATCTGTAGAGTACAGGAAAGGAACCGGGGGTTGCGGGTAGCAAAGGAGGGAAAGGGGAGACACTGGGTAATAATATCAACCAAATTACATTGTTATATTGTATGCCATATGAATATGTAACAACAAATCCCACCATTATGTACAATTATAATACACCATTAAAAATATGGGAAAAAACATTCATTGAAATAAAAGCAATCAACAAGAACAATAAGTAACAAATTGAAAAAAACAGCAAAAATTAATTAAACAACATTGTGAACAGAGCTCAGTATGAGTATCTTTTTTTAAAAAAATTTTATTTTTTGAGACAGGGTCTTCCTAAGTTGCTTAGGGCCTCACTAAGTTGCTGAGGCTGGCTTTGAACTTGCCTCAGCTTCCTGAGTTGTTGGGATTACAGGCATGAGCCTATTAGTTTCTTAATAAATTATTATGAAATCAGTAGCTTAAAATAATGGCAAATTTGTTCTCTTTCTGTCCTAGAGGCCAGAAGTCTGAAATGAGTCTCGTGGGGCTAAAGCCAAGGTGACAGCAGCGCTGGTTCCTTCTGGAGGCTCTGGTGAGAATCCATTCCATGCTCTGCCACCTTCCAGTGGCAGCTGATATTCCTTGGCCTCCAGCTGTACCACTCAAATCTATTCATCTTCACATCCCCTTCTCCCTTCTGTAGTCAAATCTCCTTCTGCCTCTCTTTTGTAAGGACAGTTGTAATTACTATTAGGGCCCATCTGGATAACCTGGGGAAATATCTCCATCTTTAAGTCCTTAATTATGTCTGTTAAATATTTTGGGCCATATAAAGTAACATTCACAGGCTCCAGGGATTAGGGCATGGCTATCTTTAGGGCCACTATTCAGCTTACCATAAACTCATAAAGATTCCAAAGTTGGAGTAAAATTCCAATAAAAGATTTAACTTATGGGGCTGGGATTATGGCGCAGTGGTAGCGTGCTCGCCTAGCACGCATAAGGCACTGGGTTCGATCCTCAGCACCACATAAAAATAAAATAAAGATATTCTGTCACCTACAACTAAAAAATAAACATTTAAAAAAAAAAGATTTAACTTATTTGTTGACTACTTTCTCTATATGGAAAGAAAGGATAAAACATAAAAGGTCACATAAGAGAGGTACCTCCAAAGAAACAATAAAAAAATGTGATTTTGCTGGCATTGTAGCTCAGTAGTAGAGCCTTGCCTCGCATGTGTGAAGCACTGGGTTTGATCCTCAGCACCACATAAAAATAAACAAAGGCGTGGTGTCCATCAACAACTAGAAATATTTTTTTTAAATGTGATTTAGAAATTAGAAAATGAAGCTGGGCGCGGTGGGCACGCCTGTAATCTCAGCACTTTGGGAAGCTGAGACAGGAGAATTGTGAGTTCAAAGCCAGCCTCAGCAATGGCGATGTGCTAAGCAACTCAGTGAGACCCTGTCTCTACATAAAATACAAAATAGGGCTGGGGATGTGGCTCAGTGTCGAGTGCCCCTGAATTCAAACCCCAGTGCCAAAAAAAGAAAAAAATTAGAAAATGAAAAAAATTCTTCCCTTTGTGGATTAAAGAGCCGACTTGAAAAATGAATTCCTTAGACATACTTTCTCAGGAAAACAAGAGTTTGCCCAGTGACTTAAACATAACACTAGTAGAAAGCTACTTTTTGTCTCTCTTTTTCCTTCTCTGTCCTTGTGAAGGTCAGGCTTCTCACAGATTTAAGGGATGCATTGGACTTCAGAGGATTCAAGGATACTGTGCGTGGAGAGTGTTAATGGAAAGGCTGACAAAGTCAAAGTGTTGACTTCTGGTACTGAAGAGAGGACATATTACCCAGGACAAGACTAGTTGCAGAAGGAAGCTACATGTCCATTGATAGAAAAATAGCAAAATACATTATGTTCATCCAAAACAAGGATTACACTTTAGTTGTGATGAGCAATTACAGGTTTATTCATTCTTACAAGGAAGGAAGTCCACAAAATTAGCAAGGGAAAGATCAAGTTGTACTAGTATATGACCCCATTTGTGTAAAAAAAAAAAGTATGTGTATTTATACCAAGGTGTAGTCATATTTCTCTGTATATGAAAATATGGAAGTAAGTCATGAAAATGGAAGAAGGGAAGAATGTAAAGCAGAGATGAGACTTTTACCATCCTCAATTTTAACAAAGACAGTATGTGGCTAATCTTTATGTATATCCCTCATTCTGGATTATTTTGAAGCAAAGGTAATGCTTATACTAAGTTTGTATTACTTGAATGTTTGTATAATCTGTCTACCTCCAGAGTCCACACTCTCACCTGCAACACTGCTGCTACATATCTCATATTTACAACACACATTTTTCATAGGGTAACTATACTCTCTATATATTTAAAGTATACAACTAGATATGTCTGAACATATATGCATTAACAGAACCAAGAGAAACTAAGGGGTTCCTCTGGTACTTTCTTACGGTTAGTCTTGAAAATGGGTTTAATAAGCCCCTATTTTAAAATAAAGTACAAATAACACCTACCTATCATTAACAGTTTAGTATCTTAATCAGGTAATTAACACCTTAGTATATTAATCAGATAAGATTCCAAATGATATTGCAGAAGACAAATTTTCCCTGGAGATGGAGGAAGAGAGGGAGGTGGATTATATTGGGAAATGGGGAGGAAAGACCAGTTGGGATGTCTTAGGCTCAAGGCAGCTACAGCTGGCACATGGCCACGGGGACCTGAAAAGGAAAGCATTTGTCAATAAAGGTGAATATGCCCAATTTTTTACCACTTGGCAAATAACTGGGGTGTGCCATGGAAGTAATTGCCTAGCAATCAGAGAATCTTTGTTGTTTTTGGCTACCAATACACAGTGCATCATTCCACATCCTGCTCCATTTGTAGAAGGGTCCTGAAGTCTATCTTGTGACCTTGGGTTTCTATAGGAGGAAGCAATAGGAGGCAGCAATAGGAGGCTATTATTAGGGGATAAAATCATGCACTTTTCCTGTTTCCATAAAAGAGAGGAAATTAGGGGCTGGGATTGTAGCTCAGCAGTAGAGCGCTTGCCTCACATGCGTGAGGCCCTGGGTTCGATCCTCAGCACCACATACAAGGCAATAAAATAAAGACATTGTGTCCATCTACAATTAAAAAATATTTAAAAAAAAAAAAGAGAGGAAATTATTCTCCAACTTTTCTTTATATTTGAAATTTTTCATAATAAAATGTTGAAGGAAAAAGACACTACTGCAGCTACTTTTATGTAGAGTTTGCTTGGCTTTACAGATATTTTGATATAAAACAGATCAAACAGATTCATAACCTTGGACAGAGAGCACTTTATGCACTGACATTTCTTATTTACCAGTTCAGACAAGTGGTTTTCACTTACCTAATGATTCAAACTTGCTCTTAAAGAGTGAATTTTACATGGTTACTGGGAAAAGAATGTTAGGCAAGAACAGACACAAACATGCTGGCAACTTGCATCTTATTTCTTGAGCAAAGGTCAAGAACAAGGGGTCACTGTTCAATATCTACAGTGTGAAAAAAACATGAGCTGCAGGCATGCTGTCTCATAACTTTCACAAAAAACATTTTGAATGCACAGGATTTTCCCCTCTCTTGATTTAACATCCACTACACTCTTCTAAAGTTGGAATTTTAAACTCCCCAGGGAGGAGTTTATATTGAAGAATAGAATTTCCAGAGAAGTATGTAGAATATTGAAGGAAATACCAAACTTTCACTACATCTAAATTTCCTCTAAGCAAAAAAAAAACAAAAAACAAGATTACTCCCAAACACTTAAAAGCATGCTAAATGGCCTTATTAAACAAATAAGGATTAAGTCAACCCAACCCAGGGGCAATATTGAGGCATTTTTCTAACTTGCTTAAAATAAACATTTGACATTGAGAAAAAAGAAAAACATTTCATATAGTACTGGTCCCCAAAGTGCTTTCTTTGCTATTCTAATAAAGAAGTCTATTTATAAGGTTCAAGCTTATAAAAATATTCTTTTAATAAAATGAAAAACAGGTTTTTCTACTTCCAGAAAAAGTGTATATTCGAGTAAGACCAAAATTAATTGAGGCCATATTTTGCTAACAAATTCCATTAAAGAAACAAATGATGCATTTTAACAAGCTTTCTTAGAAATCTTCCTTTCTTACGGAAAGATGTACCTTTTCATATACATATCACTTAAAAACTGCTTCTACTCTACTCTGCACCAAAAATTTACTGGAAAAAAATTATCCCAAATTTACCAATCCACTTTTTTTTAGGGGGTAGATGGGTACTGGGGATTGAACTCAGGGGCACTTGACCACTGAGCCACATGACTACCCCTATTTTTGTATTTTATTTAGAGACAAGGTCTCACTGAGTTGCTCAGTGCCTTGCTGTTGCTGAGGCTGGCTTTGAACTAGTGATCCTCCTGCCTCAGCCTCCCCAGTCACTGGGATTACAAGTGTGCACCACTGCATCTGGCACCAACCCACTTTTAAAGTCACTAATTTTACCAAGACCACTCTAATTCCAAAAAATAAAAATAAAAAAATAAAGTCATTAAGTGGCAAAAAGTGAGGGTGGGGGGAAACATTACTTTCTTAACCACAAATAATTATTCAGGCGTGAATTTTTTAAAATTACATGAACATTGCATCTTATAGTCCTTAGCCTTTCCCTAATAAAAAGGCAAGTGTCCCTTTATAGTCATTCATTTATTAGCAATCAGTTGAACATCTTGTGTGTTATAGTCCCTACTCATACAGCAATAAACTACATATAAAAAGTCCCTGCTGGTGTGGGGTTTACATTCTAAAAGAGGGGATATAAACAACAACAAAAAAGGTAACTTTAGAAGCAAACATCTTGATAAAATAAACCGAGGTGATATGACAAACAGTGACAAAGGGTGTGGATAATTTTTCTTTTTCTTTTTAAATTTGGTTTAAATGTAAATATTTACCAAGTCCATAAATGCCTGCAATTCAAATAGTATTATGATTAGTACTTGTTATGAGAAACAGAAATCTCCATCTACTATCCCCCCAAATCTCAGTACCAATAGGCTTTTCAGAGGCAGCCTCTTTGAGATGACATGTGAGCAGAGAAGTGAATGACGAAAAGGAACTATCAAGTAAGATGTGGTTAAAGAGCTTTCCAGACAGAAGGAATGGCAAAGATCCTCAGACAAAGATGAGGTCCTCAGGGTTGCTAGAGCAGAGGGAGCAAAGGACAGGGCCTAGGGAATGATGTGGTCCATTTTTTTAGATCACTTTAGCTTCTATGAATAGGATGGATTGTGGGTATGGAGAAGGGCACCGTCTCTGATTGCAAAGATGATCAGAAGAGACTGGCATAATGGCAGCTTGAAGTAGCAGAGCAAATTGAAGTGCAGGGTCAGGGCATATAGTACTTAGACCTTTGATAGGTAGAATATAGGAGTGGGTGGGAAAGACTTCAATTTAGGCAACAGGGAAAGATGAAGACTGGGAAAGTATTGTGGATGTTTGGCACTTTTGCCTCTCAGCAAATTCCTTTCTTGTAGTCACAGAACCAACCACTGACTATATAAATTTTAAGGAAAGGATGAAAGCCAATTACTAACTCCTAGAAGTTGGTATGCCATCTACAGCTTTCTGCCAGGGGCTCTGAATCAGGGATTATGCTGAGAACAGGATTAATTCCAATGGTGATCAGGGGGCTGTGTGGTGGTGACAAAAATGGCAGTACTACAAACAGGCATGGCCTTAATTGCTGTCACTTTGATAGTTTCTGCCTATCTCCCAAGTCCATTTCTTCAGCTTGCCAATTTTTAAAAAGTGTAGTTTAAAAAAATTATAAATGTCACAAATATTAAGTATGCAGACTGATAGTCATCTGTGATTAAGATATAATCACCTAGATGAAGATATAAAATATTTTCAGCATCCCAAAATAGCTTTCCCTCTGGCATATTATTTCTTCAATAAATTCCATTTCTGCTTGAGTTGGTAAGTTTTTGGCTAAGCCAGAATGCAACCAAAAACCCTGACAAACCCTGGAATTCAAAGCTCATCAAAGCTCATGAAGCTTAATGGATTCAAAATGAAAATTGGGCAGGAAAAAGGGCAAAAAAGCATTTCTCCTTATACTAAAGTTCTGAGGTCAGCAAGATTCAAATTAGAACTTGTCATCCCCCATCCCCCCACTAGGGATTGAACTCAGAATTGGTGCATGCTAGGCAAAGTGCAAGTGCTCTACCACTGAGCTACATCCCCAGCCCTAGGACTTGTTTATCTTATTAAAGTATTGTTCTTAAATTATTTAATCCTAATCCTCAACACCATCCAGTGGTCTGGAAACTAAATTCCTTTCAGGAACCATAGCACTACCCAAACCTATTTCTTTAGATTCCCTAAAATAAAACTACACAATCTGAAAATTTCCAAACATAGTTAATATGTGGTATATGGTATTACTTAGATATGCAAGGAAGTCTTTTTGCTTTCTGACTGTAGCTATGACTTTACAAGCATCATCACTAGATACAGGACTAGTATTATTAGTTAACAGAACATCATAAGGCATTTTGATAATTATTGTATTAATAATAACATCTAATACAAGGAACTAATTTTAGAAATGTTAGTCATTTCAGTCTCATTTGATAGCAACTTCTTCAGCTGATCAGGCCTTAATCCTTATTCACTGGCAGATTCTTTTGACTCCTACTGCAAAATATATCCATTATCCAACCATTCCTCATTACCCCTATGCTTCTTCTCTGATCTAAATGACCATCTTTCTATCCTAGATTACTGCAAAACCAGATGCTTGGGGATAATAGTGAAATGCCTTCAGAGTTCTAAACAACATTGAATTTCAATGTAGGATTACTGACCAAATCAAAATGAAGCATGGAAAAGAAATATAGGCCTAGTCAGACCTAAAAAGACTCAAAGTTCATCTTCCATGTAGCCTTATTTGGGGGGATGAAAAAGGGCACCTGCAAATACACTTCAGAAAATAGACACAACAAAACAAATTCAAGAAAAGTGGGATCCAAGAAAATACATTCCAAAAGGGTAGTTAAAATAACTGTCCAAATTTGATAAAGAAGCATAAAATGATCTGAGTTACAGAAAATATACTAAATTAAATGATAAATCAAGGAATAGGCATTTTTATTCTGTCCAAGAAAAATACAAACAAGAATATACTTCAGGAATCCCAGGATGAGAACTAAAAACACTGAACAAATTTGGTAATTTACATTATGATTAAGATAGTCATAGTAAAATTATTTCTCTTCTGTCAAAAATTAAATAAATTAAATACTCCAGGAAAAAATGAAAAAAAGCCAAGGTCCAATTATGAAGAGAGTAACATATGACATGATTTGAAGTATTATGGCTATGAGAGAAAAAAATCCATCCCTTTATGCTCAGAGTATTTTACTTAAATCAACACAGACTTAAAGATATAAAATTAGATAGTAGGAGGTAAATTACCTGGTTTGCCTGTGAATGCCTTTACATACTCTGGCACAACTACTAGTTACTGATTTGCAGTTCTTAGGATCAATATATAAAGAAAAACATAGGTCAAATATAGAACTCCAAAATAATAAACATCTATTGATTATATAATCTAATAGTATAATTTACAGAAGTTAGGAGGTAAAAGGACATAATGAGTTGGAAAGGAAGCCAACGTTAACCATTTCCTCAATTGGTAGGGAGTCATGAGACTGTTTAAACTGAGGGACCAAGAAATAAAGATTATTAAAGTATTAAAAGAAACCAAAAGAAGAACCAAAAACATAACTAATGGTAAGGAGGAATAAAGATAAATTGCTTATCATCACAGCAGACACCTGTTAAATGATTAATCAAGGAACAGCAGCAACAAACATGCTGTTAGCTCTGAGAAGGGAACTGGTGAGGACAGTAGGGAGAAACACTTCTATACTTTTTATTTTCTGTCTGTCTGATTGTTTAAATTTTACTCAGGAAAAATGCACTAAAGTTAAAATTGTTTTTAATCCTCAAAAACATCAGAGCCAGCAGGCTCAGAAAGGAATTATGGTTGACAATCTGTATAGGCAAATTCCAGGAAATTGCAAAAAGCAGGTATAAACACTCAAAAAAGATTTCAAGTAAAGGCAGTTAAGCTTATTTAGCACTTCTAGAAGCCAAAGGGACAACAAAATAAGTTTATCATTACGACTCAGAGACAACAAAAAAATGTTGAGAATTCTCCATTTGAGGTGACAGAGATTACCTATTCTCATACGAAGTGAAATAATACCTTAAAATATTTTAGGTTCTAGAAAATTCAATTTTGGACAAATAAATGTCATTATACGTACTTATTGATAATACCTTTAAGAATAACATTAAAATAGGCTATCATTAAAATAATTATGATAATTAAAAGAATGATACTAGGGTTATAATCTTTTAATAAAATTTTTACATTTCTGAAATGTATTCAGTTCATACAATATACTAATTCATAAATATACATGATATAGCAAACAAAAGGAAGAAAACAGAGTATCCCTGCAAACATTTCAAAGTACTTTCTTCTGTTTCCTCATGACATATACCTGTCATATATTCTTTTGATATTACAAACTGTTATACAAAGCTTTAAAAAATGAAAATTTCATAAAAAAATAGTTATCTTTTTTAGTGGGATTTCAAAGTAAACAAGGTGTTCTGTTTACCAATGTATATTGCATAGAGACAGTTAAATACTTTAATATTTTAAAAAACACTAGGAAGCCAGTTTTTAATGGCTGCTAAATCTTAAAGCTGAAAATTCAAATTTTATTTTGAATTTAAAATTATACATTTTGTAGATATAAAAGTTTAAAAAAATACATTCCAATTTAGTTTTAAAAAGCCTTCTAAATCAACATTTCAAACATACTATGATTGCTATAAAACTGATTTATAGCTATACTTAGCCAAAATAAGTTAACTTCTAAAAGTCAATAACATGTAGTATGGTGGCAAGATGATTTCATTAGAAACAAATGTGGGTAATTATAAAGTCAACATTATAAGTTTATTATTACAAATAAATACTTAAAACATTACAGAATACAAAACTGCACAGAATAGATGAAGATTTTTATTAATTTGTCACTAATGCAGGATTCTCAGCACTTGATCCCTTAAGAAGCTGAAAGACTTCAATTTAAAAGGTAACTTCACAAAGGATATTGTGACTTTATGAATCAAAAAAGGAAAGTCTATTATTCCTATTCAGGTGCTTCTAAAGTAATTTTATTCAAGTGTTTTTATATCACCCCTCCTTTAAGAACTTAAATGTCCTTTCCCTGAAAAATACTTTTTAATCTAATAATTTTGGCCTCATGACATATATATCTTAAAAAATACATGTGATTCTATAGTCAACCACTTCCCCCAATCTAATACCTACACATATAATAAGTTCTTATAGACATATACATATTTTCAGGATTATAAAAATATTTTTGTAAGCTTAAATAATTACTGAATGTTAATACAGATACATTAATATTTGTATAATTTTACTTTTATTTATAAAAAGGTTTTCCTATAGCAGCATTTGCATTGCAAATGAAATGTGAACAAATGATGTTGCAGTATACAAGGATTCTTACTGCAAATCAGACTGAGCAGCTGCAATGTTCCTCTAAAAGGAACATCTGCCCCAAATGCAGAGGAGTAATTCTTATAAAGTACAAAAACCTTGAGGAGCTAATAACCTACTTGAATTTTATAAGTGCATTTGAAAGTTACCTCTATATAACTGAAAAGGTTTATTAAAATATAAAAAAAAATCCAAGTTTTTATCCCCAGAAAAACTTTCTAAAGAGATAAGCAAAAATTATATTAATGAAGTGTTTTTAATTGAATCACATGAACTCATTAGATATTATTCAAAGGTTTTAAGAGTAAAAAATTTTTAAAAATAACACTGTGAGGTATAAGAACATGAAAAGAATTGATTTCAAACTTTAAGACATTATTAAAAACAAAATCAAAACTTTCAATCTTAAACACTCATATTAAGCTTGTTTTTCTTGAGCTCACGCTCCAGATTGCCAATCAAAGTATCAATGCTTTCTTGTAGATCTCTGAGATTAACTTTTCGATCCACTGTAGACTCGATTGTCTGCATTGTCAGGTATGTTTGGAATGTGCACTCTTTGGACATAGGAATTGGCTGTTCAATCATTATTTCTGGCCCATCCATTTTGCTATAATCTTCTCCATTTTCTCTATCTTCTGAAGGTACATCATCATAATCCACATCATTTAAATTTTCTTTTGTATTTAAAAAGTAGTTTTCTCCACAGCTGCTCCAGTCTCCTGCATAACGATTGCTAAGAGGACTGTCTAATCTGGTCTGCCTTGGTCTAAGTACTCCTGATGAATCAATACTATTCAAATTTAACATGTGAGGTCGTTCTTTCTTCCGCCTCAAATAATTCAGCGAAGAGAACTGCTCTGGGAACAAATTGTCTGTTGATTCTCTGACAGTTAAACGTTGCACTGAAATGAATAAATTTGTTTTAGTGACAGTAATCCAACTGGTCTTAAAAAAAACAGAGCTAAAGATAAGCCATTTAATAATCAACTAAAAACATGCATTAAAACAAAAACATGCACACTATCAAAAGTAAGCATTCCATAATTATTTTTTCTATCATCAGACATCATCAAGATTAGGAATAGAAGCTAGCAGAATGTTCAGTGGTGCTAATTCATGCTATATCATAATGTCCCCAAATAAATTAAATTTCCAATGTTGATTAACTTCTGGTGCAAGTTAATTATTATCTAGCTATAACTCAAACAGTAGCTAAGCTGGTAGCTTCTAAATTAAAAGCTACAGCAAAAAGCAGGCAAGGCATGTGGGTGTACAAACAAAACAAAACAAAAAGTTCCTTTGTCCGCAAACAACTAAATGAGGCAAGGCATCTAAAGTGATTACTCTAAAAGGTCTGACTTTAGTGGGCTCTTCTGCAATTAGCAACAATGTCATAATTTACTAAGCAGCCCAACTTCACTTTGATAAAATACAGGAATACTAGACTTAACCATTTGTTACCTGAATTCGATTATACAGCATTAGCTACTAATAGTCTTCCTTTATTGCCTGGAAATAGTACAAATATTTTATTTTTCCCATTCTGGTTAGATATTTAGCAATTCCAAATAACATTCTTCTTGTTAAGACTATTTTCTTTTTTTAATATATATTTTTTAGTTGTAGATGGACACAATACCTTTATTTTATTTGTATGTGGTGCTAAGGACACAATACCTTTATTTTATTTGTATGTGGTGAACCCAGTGCCTCACACATGGCAGGCAAATGCTCTACATGGAGCCACATCCCCAGCCCCCGACTATTTGCTCTTGAGATAAGCCATATCACATCTTCTGGCATCGTACTGCCACACAGAAGATTACTACAGAGACACACATTATTTCATAACAAATCAAGGCTTCACTGCTTACTCATTTATATTAAACAAAATATTTGCCTAAGGCTCTTCTGTATGTAAAACTAACTTAAAAGACTGAGACATAGCTACTAAAGAGTATCCATACTTTCCTCTTTCTGCTTATTTATTCTATTAATATCTGCCTCTCCTTTTATATTTCCTTCATTAAGATAAAGAGAATATAAATCAGGGATAACATATCAATCTTACAACATATAATGAATGTTTCTTTGCTATTGTACGAAATAAGAAAAATAAGAAAAACTATACAAACATGCATGGTTCTAGTTTTCCAGACTTATAGCGATATAACATTTTCAGACAGCACATGATATTTTATTTACATTCTATCAGAATACTTAATTGTGTATCATGTTTTAACATTTCAATGTATTGCAATTTTTTTTTTTTTTTTGGCACTACTGGGCACTAAACCCAGGGACTTGCATATACTAGACAAGTACTGTATCACTGAGTTATATCCCCAGTCCTATCTACTGCATTTGTATGACAATTATTATTATATATCATTTATAGATAACTAAGTTCTTGGTAACATTTTTCTAGAAAATAAAGGTCAGATATTTACTTTAAGCAATCTTTCATGTCAGTATCAATATAAAATGTTCCATGCTATTAATTGGTGCAAATGCAGAATGGCTATCTAAATTTTTCCACTGTTTAATTATTCATATTCCTTTATGTCCTCTAGCTGCTTATCTCAACTGTCTCCTTGCTTTTTTCCCCTTGTTCTCTGTGCAATTCCTGTTCTTAGGAATTAATTGACTAAACTAAGAATTCCTGTTCTTAGTTCCTGTTGAACTGCCAGGCCTGTTGTTTTTGCCAACCAATTAACAGAATACTGCTAACCTTGGGATCATCTGGTCTGATCCAACCACACATCTTTTGACTCTCATGTCTTAAGCTTTCATTGTGCCTGCATTTTCTGACTTTCACCTGAAAAATCTAGATTTCTTTTGTTGCCAGTTTCTTAAAGCTGTTTTTAGCCAAGACTCTATTCCAACATTATTTTTATATACTTAATAGTATTTAGGAAACCCATTAAACCAATACTTTATATCTTTTAGACTAAGAATTCAATTTCTGAAAAATCAATGGCACTGCCTTTTTAAAATGGTGATGCTAGAATGCCTTCTTTGGTGATGCAAAGAAAATGGCTAATTTTAACCCCAAAAAGAAAGTTCGTATTTTCCTATTACTGTTGACTACTCACTTTCAATAGAATGAAATAAGAAATGCAGTCCAATAAGGATGCTGAAAAAACTTCAAAATGTAATGACTAAGTACTTAAGAAACTTAATTTTTCCTTCTTTTATTTTCTACCAGATTTGTTTTTATTCACCATGTTATTAGCTTTTTATCTATAGTACAACTGCTTTGCTTAACAGAAGTATATTGAGTATCTAGTTAGTGCCAAGTATTCTCCTAGGTATGGGAAATAAAGAGCAAGCAAAATAGAATCCCTAACCTCATAAAACTTATAATCTAATGAGAAAAATGAAATTAAAAGGACAAGGGAAAAATTGATTCTGTTTCTAAAAAACCTGTCCCATATCTACTCATCATGGAAAATTTGATATACAAAAGATCTAGAAGCATCTCTCCATCAGAAAAGTGAAAGGAGAACCTCTTAGTAATTCTCAGTATTCTTCTTCAAACAGCAAACCCACTTTTAAAAGAAAACTTTCTGTGAAAACTCAATATATAAAGTACACAGACTATTTTAATCCAAAAAGAGTGTTTCCATTATTCCCTTACCCCTTGCCAATCTGGCCCCAGAATCACTTGCACAGAACTTCAGGACTTGGTTGGAAGGTAATCTGAATAACTATTAGAATGATTTTTACCTTCTAGTGCTGATATATTAGGGCTCTAACTAATTAGTTTGAAAACATGATTTTTCAAGTAAAATTCTCAAAGCAAATGATTACTTCTTGCCCAGAATTTAAAAACAAAATCAAAACAAAATGTTTAAAAATTAAAAAGAAAGATGGGTGAGTAACTCTTTTTAACTCTAGAGGAAATACCAAAAAGAAAAATAAGATGTGCAGCAAGGAAACCTACTGAACACATGGGGATGGTCATTCACTGAATTAATATGCTATGGTCCAATCACCATCATTTTCCTCAGGCCCAGTAACTGTACCACATTCACTTGATTTCTGTCTTCTCTTAAATCTAATAGCAAGTGATTTTTAGAAGGTAAAAATATACAATATTGTTTCCTCTCATCCTTCTACCCTGTTTTGTCCTTGAGGTACTTTAACTAAAGGAAAATAACAGGTTATTTAAGAAAAGGAGCAACAATCATTTTTAAAACCAACAATACAAATCTTTGGAATAAGGTACTATATACTAGGAGACAGCTGTTTAAAGTCATCATTAAAATATAGTTCATAGAGATTGAACCCATGCCCTCACACATGCTAGGCAAGTGCTTTACTACTGAGCTACATCCTCAGCCCAGAATCTGCTTTTTCTAAAACAGAGAATTACATTAAGTTTATGTTCCCAATCCCAAAACTAAGGTAACTATTTAAAAAATAATGAAATGGCATCAATCTCTGATACACAGGTAAGGACAAAGAGTTTAAGAACTAATAGTAAACTTAATGGTATAGGGGATAAGAAGACTCCTCTTCCAGGTACTAATGTTTAGTAAAATTAAAGCAGTTCTATAAAAAGTTAGGAAACACACATTTAAAACTTTAACTGTGAAATCCTTTATTTGGGCCTCAAATGCAGACATTAACCCAATTATCCAGAGATTCTTGATTCAAGATTTTAAAATAAGTAATAATATATTCTAACTCAGGTAAAATATAAATTAGAAATAATTTCTATCATGTGTAAAAATTTTAACTTTCCCAATTTAAAACCTGAAATTTTTTAACTTAATTTTTAATGCATATTAATAAAAGTAACACTGAACATTTACTGAGGACTTTGTGTTCACACTTTGTGTTCACACTTGTGTTCACACTTTGCTCAATCTTCACAACAACCCCTAAATCAGTACTATTTATAGAGAAGCAAACTGAGGCTTAGAGAAGTTACTTGCTTGATCCCACCCTGTTGGCAAGTGCTATAGTCCAGATCTGAACCCAGGTTGACTCTAGGATCCAAGCATTTTTACCACTATGCACTGAAGTACTTGGACATTTGGGCAGAGTGAGGAGAGAGAAGCCAACGGAACTATAATGTAAGAAAATTTTGTAACTCAAATACAGAATCCTTTATAGAACAACTAATTAAATACATATTTCTTTTGTCTATGAAACTACAAGAGAGATATTAGGAAAATAAGAGTCATCCTTTGGTTACTGACTGGAATAATGGATGAATAAAAAAACCCAAAAGATCAAAGATGGATGCCATGTTAATCTGGGATAATCTGAAGAACAATCATGAATACAGTAAAGATGTCAGAAAGAAGAACAAATTTAAGAAAAATGAATTCTGCTTCATACCAGTTGAACTTAAAATGAGAAGAGTAAAGAAATTAACATTAACTGAGTATTATGTGCCAAAAGCTATCTTGTATTTAATCCTCATATAAAGTCTATAAACATATTAAATTCATATGACAAAAGACAATACCAAGACTCCATAATGTTAAGGTCAAAATGCTAATTGAGTGGCACAATCAGGATTCAGATCCAGACCTGACCAAATCCAAAATGTGTACACTGACCCACATGTTTATAATATTATCAGAAAAGGCAGAAAATACACATGGAAAAATCTGAAGGAGAGGTATCAATTCATAAGTATTTGAAAAAGCATATCTAAAAAAGGTTTTCTTCAATCAAACATGGGCATATTTAATGATTAGCTAATTCAGACACCCTATCATTGAAAATAAGAATATTTCCATAGAATCATTTACCTGGCCAGAGTTGGAGTAAATAATGAAGAACTTCAATATGTTTTTTAAAATTTAAAGCACTTGCAAGTTCTTCTGAATCAGTAAAGACTCTGTTATTATGAGTGGAAGTCTCTTGCCTCTGACTTAATAATACTGGTCCAAAGCACACGGCCAAATTCTGGCAGGTCATCTTATTCACTTCATGATGAGAAGCCACCAATTTCAAATGATCCAACAACATCTTTAGGGTTGCCTAAATTAAATCAAATGAAATTTCTCTTAATATATTCATGCAGACACAAATCCAAGAATATAATTTATGGCAAAAAATACATATGCATCTTGTTACTTTCAAAAGGTTGTTTCAAAGGTATACTTATAAATTGGATGTCTGGAACCTGAACCTATTTCCTAATAGAAACATTACAAAGGGCCTAGATAATATTCTAACAACATAATTTAATCCATTAAACAATTGTAATACATATGCTATAAAATGCTTATAAATGTATTCCAAATTTCAACTGGAGTCTCTGGAAAAATGCATCCTCAACTCTTTCCTCTCTACCCTCTCTAAAAGACACAGCAAAAGCTATAGTGGAAAGTTCATTTTTAAGTACAGATAAATCCTACAGTTTTAAGTAGGGGAATACCATACTTAGGAAGCTTTACTATTTCAGAGTATGGCCAGGGTCTATTATGATCCAGATTTTTTAAAGGTCGATGTGTTTCTTAACCAGTAAAGGTTAAACAGATTAAAGATGGAAAAGGGAAAGTAAGAAGTGAAAGAAAAATTCACTGAAAAAAACAAATATATATATATACATTTTTTTGGTACTGGGGATTGAACTCAGGGGTAATCAACCACTGAGCCACATCCCCAGCCCTATTTTGTGTTTCATTTAGAGACAAGGTCTCACTGAGTTGCTTAGCACCTCACTGTTGTTGAGGCTGGCTTTGAAGTCACAATTCTCCTGTCTCAGCCTCCCAAAGTGCTGGGATTACAGGCCTGCGCCACCGTGCTGGACTGAAAAAATATATTTTTAATCCTTAAGGAAACTAATAAGGAGAATTGGCTCAAGAAGTGGACTATTTATTTGAGTTTAAGGACCTAAGGAAAGGAATGATTTTTTATTGAAGTATTACAAAATCAGTTCTAATTTCTTATAAATTACATGGAAAAAATGACTAGGTTCAAAATATAAATATTATATAAAATGAAACAGTGAGGACTGTGGCTATAGCTCAGTGGTAGAGTGCTTGCCTAGCATGTGTGAGGCCTGGGTTCAATCCTCAGCACCATATAAAAAGATAAATAAAATAAAGGCATTGTGTCCATCTACAACTAAAAGAAATTTTTTTTAAAAAAATGAAATAGTGATAAATTAGGTCACATCCACTCAATGAGACAGTATGCAGCCTCTTTAGAAAGGATGTTAATAACATGGGTAAATTCACACAACAGATTAAAACACTCACAAAAGTTATATAATTTTGGTCATGTGATTTAAATTCCTGACACTCATTTCTTCACTTAAAAGTGGCATTTATAATTTTACCTAGTGTTGGGGAGGGATTATTTACACCTCTTCAACTGTCCCCTCCTGCTATACCTCATTCTCAGCTTCTGCACTCTTTAGATGTTCCTCTCCCTCATCCAAAGGAGGAGTCTATTGGAGACAACACTGGACATTTCTGGGACAAATAACTAGTGAATAAAGTTACTGGGCTCAAAGTTTCTACCCACTCATTCTTGCACTTTCTACCCCTATAAGAAAAGTAATGCAAGCAAAGTTGTCCTCCTCTGGTCAAGTCCAACCACATCTTTCTTTTATTTTCCCTCTAACTTATCGCCTCTCAAGGCAGGCTAAGGCTGGTTCTACACACCTATCATCCTTCTGTCCCTCCTGCAAGTAAATCTGAGGATGCTGGTTTTGAGATTAGATTTGGGGGAGGGGCAAATGGGAAGAGGCAAGAAGGAAAGAAGCAGAGGTATGGGTGGGGTGTACAAGTCTCAAGACTAAGCCTTATATAAGAAAACAGTAGTCAAATTTTAAAAATACTAAAAGAAAACACATCAAAGTATCAATTATATTTGCCTTGGATATTGGTAGTTTGAAATTTTTTCTATATTTTCTCAATTTTCTATCATAAATGTATTATTTTAATAAGATAACAATACATTTTAAAAACTTAAAAGGTATATTCATGCCTAGGCTAAAGGCAAATATAGAAATCATAAAACTGATTTCTAGATTTGTGCTGTTTAAGAAGCAATAAAGACAGAGTTTAAACATTAAGTGCCACAAGTATCAAAGACCTAAAAAATTGTAGTTCTAGAGCTAAGCACAAAATTCACTAGCTGGATTTGGGGGAAAATGCATACCAATTACATTACCTTCTCCACACCTGGCAGACAATTCAACAGGTCAACAGTGAACTTAGAATCCCCTGGATCATTTTCACAACCATTTGATGACATTTTCAAAGGACTTTTTACCATTGCATCTAATACAGCCTCATAAAGCTGCTTTGTTATCAGAGGAGAGGGAAGTTCTCTTAAATAATCCTTAAGAACACCTTTAAAAAACAAATCAGAAAAAGTTTGACTGGTCTTCAGAATGAAATAAATAACTATGGTTGTTAGTTTTTTAAATGTAAATATTGTCACAATTTTTAATATTCTAAAAAGAATAAAAGCAACAACATAAAAAGTACAATAACAAAACTCTAGCAGTTTGTATTTTTTCAAGTTATCTTGGTAATTTACTTAGTTTTGAAAACATACTAAAAATTCACACAAATTTTCAATTACCGTACATATTAAGTTTACGAATAATATAATAAGCTACTTGATACACATGCCAATTGATTCTGCCCCTCTATAAAAGCTCCTCTAAGTGCATGTAAAACAGAAGAAAGGCATATTAATTAATCTTAGTTGTAAATAATTATTCCAACTATGTAAATTTTGAGTTTCCAGACATTTATTAATAGTGAAAGAGTACCAATGGCCCAAAGTCCTTGCAAATAAATAAGGTATATAAATGCATTTCCTTTCTAATACTGAAGATGTGCTTTAAACAGATATACTGGATGGCTGAATAATCTATAATGTTACACTATCATATGAAAGAAAAAAATCATTCCTGAAACCAAACAAATGAAACCAAAAGCCAAGAAAGACATCACTCACTATAGGAGTAATAAGAGTCAATTTCAAACACACCTTAAGTGGTTTTGAACTGAGATATTACCTATAGTAGGGGAAACAGTAAAGTCAGTTGTTACATCTAAGCAAAGTAGGTGAGACACTAGATAAGGCTGAAATGCCATCAAAAGGGAAAAGGAGATACTTCTGATTGCCAAAACCTAAATATACAATATTGATTTAGAACATGCTCTCAAATTAGCTGAAAACTTAATTTAAAAGCTTAAATTTAAAACAGTATCATATAGGAAGCTTTCCATTTGATAATTTAAAAAATTTTAAGAGTAACATGGTTCATACATTTCTTATGTATCATTATAATATTTATTTATGCAAATATATTATTTCTCTCCCTTTATTACATAAAAGATAGCATGTATTTCCCATTTTGTTTCTTACTTTTTCCATTTAGTACCATAACCTTGAGATTTTCTCAGTACATAAAGCTTTCTCAATCATTTTTGTAACCACAGTACAGCACTCCAATGGATGGGTGTACCAGTTTTATCTGCTCATTCCCCATAGATGGGTACTTTGATTCTTCCTAATCCTTTGTTATTTCAAGATATGCTGCAATGGGGGCTGAGGTTGTGGCTCAGTGGCAGAGCACTTGCCTCGCACGAGTGAGGCACTGGGTTCGATCCTTAGCACCACATAAAAATAAGTAAACAAAATAAAGACACTGTGTCCATGTATAACTAAAAATATATATTTTAAAAAAAAGATATGCTGCAATGAAAAACCTTACGCACTACCACTTTGTGTGAATGCAGGTATGTCTATAGCATAAACTGCCTGAAGAGGGACTGCTAAGTCAAAAATGCATTTGTATTTCTGAGGGAAAAGGAAAAAAGAATGTTTCTTTCCTATATTTGGGGCTTGAGCATCCAGCTGGATATGACTTGAAATAGAGAACAAAGGAGGAAAAATATGTTTTAGCAGGTAGAGAGAAGAGTTACATTTTGAATATACTGAGCTTAAATTTAAATTATCTATGGGACATTCGAAGTAGCTGGATATAAAAATGTGAGGCCCAGGAAAGAGATGATCAGAGAATGACCAATTTAAATGTGATAATGGCTGAGATTATCAAAGAGGCATGAATGATAAGAGATAGTGAAGAAAATAACCCTGAAGAACATCAATTTTTAAGGGAAGATTTGCAAATGGTAACTATGGAAGAATGGAAAAGAAGCATGTGTGGTGACAGGAGGCACCACAAGAGGTGGGAGAGGAATGGCAAATGTGTTGCAAGGAAGTCAAGAAAGAAATGTTTCAAGAAAGAGTTTAAGGTATCAAATGATACCCAACAACAATTAGGTTAGATAAAAAATGGCACTAAGTTCTGTGAGATACAGTATTTCTTAGCCCTACTAAATCATAATCTCCAGGGGCCAGGTCTCAATCTCTGTATTTTTAACAAATTCATCTTATGATTCTAGGCAGTTATTTTTTTTAACTAGCTTCAGAAAACAATGATCTAGAGATTTTTTTTTTTTTTTTTTTTGGTACCAGGGATTGACTCCAAAGATACTAGACCACTCTGAGCCATATCCCCAGCCCTATTTTGTGTTTTATTTAGAGACAGGGTCTCACTGAGTTGCTTAGCGCCTTGCTTCTGCTGAGGCTGGCTTTGAACTCCCAATTCTCCTGTCTCAGCCTCCCAAAGTGCTGGGATTACAGGCATGCGCCACCACGCCCAGCTTAGAGATCATTTTGAGAAGAGCAAAAAAAAGGAAGTCAGCAACCATGGCAAACAGTTTCAGGAAAATAAAGGACTCTGGAGTCAGGCAGTTGGTGAGAAAATAAATAGGCATAAAAGAAACAAATACAGATTACCTGTTTAAGAAGTCCGGCTCTTTGAGAGAAGGTGATAACCACATAGGAGAGAAAAGGATAGGGAGAAGCAGGATTAAAGTAGGGATTTTCCTTTAAAGATTAAAGACATTTGAACATTTCAACACTAATTATAAAGAAGATATCAAAAAGAGTTTCAAGACTCAGGAGAGGGAGAGTGAAATCAATTGAGCAAAGTTCCCAAAGAGGAAAGAAATGACTACTGAGAATAGATGTAGGAATTAAAATTAGTCCAAGATGTAAGGAAGATCATCTCTACACTATTACAAAAGGGAAATTGGGAAGTAGAAAGTACATATGCCAAAGAATGCTCACTGATAGACTGGTTCACAAGAAGTTGAGGAAGTTGCCTGCTGACAGCTTCTATTTTCCTCTGTGAAGTTAGGAGACAAGATCCTCAACCAAGTAACATGGGTGAATGATGTTTAAGTAGAGTGAAAAGATACTAAACAGATAGTCTGGAGAGTAAGAGAGAAAGAGAAAAAGCTGCTAAGAAAACACAATTATTAGCAAGTACCACTAAGAATCTAGTTAATTTTGAAATCTACGGATGTATACAAGCACTAAAATATGCTCTTGTGTAATTCTTTTCTTATAACAATCAGGAACTCAGACACAGGCTAGAAAAGAAGACCAGTGCTTCTAGCTGAAACTAGATTTGCCTTCCTGTATGCAGTGACTGAAAACACCTGACAAATACACGGAGGAAAACAACTATGTCCAAAATATTGGACATGAGGTAAAGAACAGTGATCCCTGAACAATGGGAACTAAATGAGGTAAGCCCATAACTTCTCCAATTTACTGCCTGAAGGGACTTTCCAGGTTGCAGTAAGGGAACAGAAACCTGGGCAAAGCTCAACAGTGTAGCTAAGCTGAGATACAGCTAGAAATCCAAGGGGGCCAACATAGCTAGAGCTTTCAGGGCAGAGTACTAGGTTTGGAGGCTGTCCAGAAAGAACTCTGAAAATTTTTAAGGATTCTTGTGAAATTTTCATTTGAGTACTGATCAGCACATACACGTGAGGCAACTATGCAAGGCTGGGGAGAGAACTATCCAAAATGGCTAGAGAGAACAATTCAGGGTGCTCACACAAGGCAGGCAATAGCTTTGTAATTCAATGAATTTGGATATAATACTGTTTGGGATTGAATTGTTCCCTGCCCCAACCAAATAAAAGTATATTGGAATCTGAACCACTAGTACCTAAGAATGTGACCTTATTTGGAATAAAATATTTATAGAAGTAATAAAGTTAAATGAACTCCCAGGGTAGGCCATAATCCAATATGATATGTCCTTGTAAAAAGGGAGACAGACACAGAGGAAAGATGAAATGAAGAAATACAGGAAGAATACCATGTTAAGATGGAATACTGGATTCATGCATCAACAAGACAAAGAACATCAAAGATTGCCAGCAAAACACCAAAAACTGAAAGAAACAAGGAAAAATTCCCTTACAGGTACCAGAAAGAACAGGGTCCTACTTATGCTTTGATTTTGGATTTCTAATACCCAAAACTGTGAGAATAAATTTCCATTGTTTTATTTTATCATCATCACTATCCACTATCATTACCATTTTTTCCCCCACTATTAGGGACTGAACTCAGAGGTGCTCTACCACTGAGCCACAACCCCAGTCATCATCATCATTATTATTATTATTATTATATTATTATTATTATTTAGAGAAGGGTCTTGTGAAGTGGCCAGGGCAGGCCTCAAATTTGTAATCCTCCTGCCTCCTCCTCTTGAGTAGCTGGGATTACAGGTGCATGCCACTATGCCTGACAAATTTCTATTGTTTTAGTCACCTTTGCTATAGTAGCCCACAGGAAACTAATACAAGCACACAAAAGATTTTTAATTTAGTAGTGAATCAAAGAAAAAGACAAAAAGGAGACTTATTTAGAAACTGCTCTCGTTCTACCTAGGAAAGCTGAGAAGATAAAAACTCTTTGTGAATAAATTAATTGCATACTAGAACACAGCTTGAGTATTTACAGGAATATAAAAATATCCATCCAAGAAGGTAAAATTCATATCTGGCATCCAATAAAAATTGTCAGGCATAGCAAAGAGGCAAATATGACCTACAATGAGAAAAATCCACTTAAAACGACCCAGAAAAGACAAAACTGAAAGAATTAACAGATAAGTTATTACAACTATATGCTATATGTTCAAGAAGCCAGAATAAAAATTGAACATGTTGAGTGGAGACTTGGAAAGTGAGAGACACACACACACACACACATACACGCATCCCAAACAGACTTTCAGTAACGAAAACCAGGATATCTGAAGTTTAAAATGCAATAACATCAGAAGAGTAGTTACTTTAAAATACAGCAATAAAAACAATCCAAATTAAAATGGAGGCATGAAAAAAATAAATAAATCATCAATGAGCTGTGGAATAATTTCAAGTGGCCTTATATTATGTAATTGGAATCTTTAAAAAAAAAAAAAAAGAACTAGCAGGGAGTGCTAGGTAGGAAAAAAAGAAAAATAATTTGAATAAGAAAAAGATAAAACCATAATTATAGTTGGAGATTTCAGTACCACCATTAGCAACAGAAAGAAAACAAAGATATAGAAGACTGGGACAAGTTTATTAGTCAACTTGACTTCATTGGGAATTACAGCACTCTTTATCCCTAATCACTAGAATAATATACATTCTTCAGATGAACTCAAAAAGGAACATTTACCACCAAAAGAAAAAAACAAACCAAAACTAAAAACAACAAAAAACCACTGCTGGACTTTAAAATAAATCTCAATAAATATAAAAGCATTTAATCTATGAAGTATATTCTATGATTATAATGGAATCAAATGAGAAATCAGTAATAGAAAAATATCTGGAAAATCCCCCAAGTACTTGGAAACAAACTAACATACTTCTAAATAACCGATAGTGGAAAAGGAAAAAAGAAAAGTATTTTCAACTGAACACAATACAACTTATCAAAAGTTTGAAAATACAACTTATCAAAATTTGTGGGATGCAGCTAAAGCAGTGTTTAGGGGGGAATCTATAGTTAGATGTTATATTAGAAAAGAAAAAAGATGTCAAACCAGTGGCCTTAGCTATCTTTAGAAACTAGAAAAAGAGGAGCATGTTATGTCCAAAGTAAGCAAAAGAAAGGAAAATACAAAAATCAGAGTAGACATTAATGAAATAGAGATTAAGAAAACAGAAAAAATCAATGGCACCAAAAGTTGGTTCTCTGAAAACATCAAAAAATTGACAAACCTTTCAGCAGATTAATCAAGTAAAATCAAGAACAAAAGAGGGGATATCACTATTAACCTTACAGAAATGAAAATGATTATAAGAGCATACTATGAACAACTATATCTAATAAATTAGATAGCTCATACAAAAGTTCGAATGTGTATAACAATATAAACTATTGATAGTTCATCACAAGAAAACTACAAATCAGTATCTCTTAGAAATGCAGAAAAAAAATTGCTCAACGAAATATTAGCACATGAAATCCAGCAATATATATATATATGTATATGTGTATGTGTGTATCTTTTTTAAAGTAGAGTACATACCATGACCAAGTGAGAATTGTTACAGAGATGTAAGATTGGTTTGATATCTGAAAACCAAAAGATGTAACCTATTAATCAAACAAAGGACAAAAACCCACATAATCTTCTCAACAGACTCAGAAAAGCCTAACAAAATCCAATACATTTCATGATAAAATATAATCAACAAACTTTGAATAGAAGGGACTTTCCTCAACTTGATAAAAAGAATCTATGAAAAACCTAGAAATAACATTATACCCAGTTAGTCAAAAACTGAATGCTTTGCTCCTAAAACCAAGAACAAAATAAAGATGTCCATTCTTGACACTTCTATTCAACATCATATTGAAGGTTCCAGTCAGAGCAATTAGGTAAGAAAAAGGAGTTAAAAAAAGGAGCCATATGAGAGAGAGAAAAGTAGAAATATCTCTATTATTCTTGTATATAAAAATCCAAAGGAATGCATTAAAAACTACTAGAATAAACAAGTTTAGCATGATACAAGATCAATATAAAAAAAAACAACCATACTTCTATAAACTAAAATGAACAGTCCAACAAGGAAACTAAGAAATAATTCCATTACAATAGCATCAAAAAGAATTAAACACTTAGAGCCGGGCGTGGTGGCACAAGCCTGTAATCCCAGCACTTAGGGAGGCTGAGACAGAAGAATCGCGAGTTCAAAGCCAGCCTCAGCAACGGCGAGGCGCTAAGCAACTGTCTCTAAATAAACTGTCTCTAAATAAAACACAAAACAGGGCTGGGGATGTGGTTCAGTGGTCGAGTACCCGAGTTCCATCTCCAATGCCAAAAAAAAAAAAAAAAAAAAGAATTAAACACTTAGGAAAAAAGTGCCAAATTTTACTATGAAAAAAAATTATTTTTGAAAAAGATTAAAAGAGGTCTAAAATGGAACTTATCTCATTTTGTGGATCAGAAGACTTAATACTGTGAAGAGGTCAATACTTATCAAATTGATTACAGATTCAATGTAAATTCCATCAAATCTCCAGCTAGCTTTGTCACAGAAATTTATTAACTGACCCTAAAATTCATATGTAAATGCAAGAGATCCAGAATAGCTTAAAAATCCTGAAAAGGAAGAACAGGGAAGGACTAACGCCTGAAAATTTTAAAAGTTACTACAAAGCTTCAGGAATCAAAACAGTGGTACTGGCATCAGGATGAATATATTAGTATTGAGAACCCAGAAAAAAAGCTCTCACATTTGTGGTCAACTGACTCTTGAAAAGATGACAGACAATTCAATGAGGAAAGAACAGTCTTTCAACAGAGGTGCCAGGAAAACTGAAAGTCTATTTATAAGAGATTTAATAAAATTGGACCCTCTTCTCTATACAATGCATAAAAATGAATTCCAAGTGGATAACATCTAAATATAAGAACGAAAATTATGATACATTCCGAAGAAAACATTGTAAATCTTTATGATCTTGGGTTAAGCAAAGCCTTAGATGACATACCAAAATTGCAAGTGAAAAATATATTAGAATCATTAAAATCAAAGGATACCATCAAGAGAATAAATGAGGGGAAAAATGTTATGTTATATATCAGATTAGAGACTTGTACCGGAATACATAAAGAACTCTTATAAATAATCTGATTTGAAACATGGACAAAAGTTCTGAATAATTTCTCTGAAGAAAATATGTAAATGGCTAATAAGAACATGGCGTGTCAGTATTTAGGGATAAATCTGATAAAACATGGAAGAACTGCATATTGTCAATTAAAAGACATTGCTGACAAATTAAACATAGCATAAGTAGATTTATCATGTTCTAAGGTCTCAATAGTTAACATGTTAATTTTTCTCATATTGTAAAAATGAGATATGTATAAATTTAATGCAATAATCAATTGTATATTGCATATGTATAAATTTAATGCAATAATCAAGATAATATGATTTAGGCATAAGAGAGATTTACCCAAAAGAACTGAATAGGGCTGGGGGTATAGTTTAGTGGTAGAGCACCTGCCTAATGAGGTCCTACATTCACAATATTACTTAAAAAAATAAAGAAGAGGAAAGAAAGACAAAGAGAGAGAAAAATGAAGAAATGAAAGCATATGCCCACTCAACAATTTATACATGAATGGTCAAAGCAGCTTTATTTATAATAGCCCCAAATTGGAAAAGATGCAGATGTCTGTCAATAAGATGAATGGATACACCAGTAACAATATATCCACATGAACCAATACTATTTGGCAATAAAGAGCAAATGGATCCTCATTACAAACCAGCTGGTGGTGTGGACCTCAGGGAGGCTTTCTCTTTGTGTATGGAAAACATGCCTACCAATGCCTTCCTAGTGATTGGGGAGGAACTTGTATGCTAGCCTATGTTTATTCCCCAGGCAGATCTTGTCCCTGGGGTTTAATCTCTACCAGTAGAAGCTCATGGTAGAGTCAAAAGGGCTGTATAAATCATTCCTATATCAATCGGCTTAGGAATTACACCTGGGATAGGAGTAAGAATTAGGGGACTAGCATCTTCTAAGGCCCACTATAACTGTCAACAGTGTATGGATGACATGGGGTGAATTCCAGGAACACTTGAGACCTTACAAGACCAGGTAGATTCCCTTGCAGAGGTAGTCCTACAAAATAGAAGAGGTTTAAACCTGTTGACCACTGAAAAGGGAGGACTCCGTGCATTCCTGTTTTATTTATTTATTTATTTATTTAGCTTTTTTATTTTTGGTACCAGGGATTGAACTCAAGGGTACTCGACCACTGAGCCATATCCCCAGCCTTATTTTTTGTTTTATGTGGTGACAGGGTCTCACTGAGTTGCTCAGTGCCTTGCTGTTGCTGAGGCTGGCTTTGAACTTGTGATTCTCCTATCTCAGCTTCCCAAAGTGCCAGGATTACAGGCGTGCGCCCCCACGCCAGGCTGAGAAATGCTGTTTTTATACTAACAAATCTGGAAGTTAAAGACATAGTCAAGCAACCAAGAGAAAACATAGCAAAGAGGAGAGAGGAATAAGAAAACTCCTGGTCAATATGGGAAACTGCTGGAACTAGACAGCCTGGCTCTTGCGTTTAGCAAGACCCTTCACTATGATACTACTGGGTCTGATGTTGGGCCATACATTTTGAGCTCCCTGGCTGGATCTGTTGTGTCATATCTTGAGGCAATAAAATTGCAGATGGTCTTGACCTCTGGACCTACCTATCATGCAGTAGGACACGAAGACCCTGAACATCCAGCCCCATGTAAGACAAATCTGTAAAGATTGATGCTTTGTATAAAAATAAACATGCATTAAAAGGGGGGAATGTAGAAGAAAATGGTGCTTTGTAACTTTCTGAACTCTGCAGAAATGTAGGTGCATCACTTAATTGTATGAGTTAAGGTTACTATGCCAATTAACTGCTGTCTGAACAATAACCTCGTAGGCATGGTTTTTTTTTTTTTTAATATAGCTCCTAGGGACATAAGCTTACAGTTATCTTGAGAAACTGCTGCCTTTGGTGAAGGCCACTTCACGATATCACTCATAGGTGTTTTGCTGCTTTTGTTCTGCATCTGTTAGCTGCTTATGGCAAGAATTCCTGTGCATGGTCTTTGGTCATATGGGTCAAGAATTCAAACCCACCAATGTTGTATATTTCCTATAAAGACCTGTGTAACTTCAGCTCAAGGCCCAGAATTTCAGAGCGATAGCACACCTGAGTCTGCTGGCATCATGAACACTTGTAATAACATGGATGGATCTCAAAATAATTTGGCTAGTAGAAGAGGCCAAATTCCCCCATCTCTGCAAAAAACAAAATGCCACACAAGAGTTCCTACTGTGCAATTCCATTACATAAATTCTAGAAAATGAACTACAGCAACAGAAAAAAGATCAGTGGTTGCCTCAGGACAGGGAATAAAGAGAAAGGCACAGGCAGGAAAGATTACACAGAAACATGAGAGACCTTTTGGAGATGGTGCTTATATTCATTATATTTGCTGTGGTTATGGTTCTATGGTGTATGGATATATAAAAACATCCAATTATATACTTTAAATACATGCTTTTATCATATGGCAATTATACTTCAATAAAGATGTTAAATAAGACTCAATATGGTGTATGGATATATGTAAGACTCAATGGTGTATGGATATATGTAAAAACATCCAATTATATACTTTAAATACATGCTTTTATCATATGGCAATTATACCTCAATAAAGATGTTAAAGATGTTAAATAAATGACATTTTAGATTGGAAGTTTTGCTGATGGGTGGAGCAAAGAACAATAAGGTAACAGCACTTAGGACATTTGTATGAAAGTGGTTAAAATAGAGCCAGGCACAGTGGCTCACGCCTGTAATCCCAGCACTTTGAGAGGCTGAGACAGAAGAATCACAAGTTCAAGCCAGCCTCAGCAACAGCAAGGCGCTAAGCAACTCAGTGAAACCCTGTCTCTACATACAACACAAAATAGGGCTGGGGATGTAACTCAGTGGTCGAGTGCCCTGAGTTCAATCCCCAGTACCAAAAAAAAGAAAGAAAGTGGCCAAAATAATGAACCATGAAATCTAACATGACTAGAGTGAGATATTACACAAGAAAAAAACTGACTGAGCAAAAATATTAAAGGATAACTAATGAAGTGAAAAATGGGCAGAAATATAACTGAGTAAGGAAACTTGAGAATAGGAAACTTTAGCTCTAAAATGAAATGAATTCAAAGTTTCAGAGGCAAATTCTAGATGATAAGAACCATGATCTAAGCATTAGGTCACAAAGTAGAGCTGATACAAAGGTCAGGTTGGATGACAAAGAATCTAGGGTTCTGAACCATCATTTGTATGTTAAAGTCACTTAGGATGATAGCAGGACTTGGATTAAACATATAACCACTTGGTGAGATATCAAAGTCAGGGAATGAACAGGACTTCATATCTTAAATTTTGTAGTTGCTTAGAAAAAACAAAAAACCTGGTTTGTCTGGAATATTTCATTCTGTGCTCCAGACAAACCAACCTCTAAAAATGCATTAAACTGTGAACAACTCCATCACTTACTTCATTAATTTCTTATTTTCTAGACTTATTAATTATATTTGAAAATTTACTCAGAAATGAGAGTTCACAGGGAACAAACATTTGAGACCACATTATTACTAGCCATAATAATGTGTTCTATTGTTCTCAGATAAACAACACACTGTTTTGAGCCACAATGACCACAGTGACTAATTTACTGTAATTCTAATGATATTTCTCAAACAAATCTCAAATCATTTATTGACTTTATGAAGAAAGAAAATAGTTCTAGCTGGGCACAGTGGCACATGCCTGTAATCCCAGCTGCTCTGGAGACTGAGGCAAGAGGATCCAGAGTTCAAAGCCCAGCAACAGCGAGGTGCTAAGCAACTTGATGAGAACCTGTCTCTAAATAAAATACAAAACAGGGCAAGGGATGTGGCTCAGTGGTTGAATGCACCTGAGTTCAATTCTCAGTACAAAAAAAAAAAAAGAAAATAGTTCTAAATTCTTTTGAAAATAGCCTTACTACCAAGAAATATCCAGTTCATGAAATTAGAAACTCTCAATTTTAGAAAAGAATGCTACAATCCTAATATTCCTTGGCCTATTATCATTCATATCTTCTGCATATGCTGCAAATATCCAAAACTAAAATCCCT
This sequence comes from Geosciurus inauris, assembly GCA_004024805.1. Taxonomy (NCBI): domain Eukaryota; kingdom Metazoa; phylum Chordata; class Mammalia; order Rodentia; family Sciuridae; genus Geosciurus; species Geosciurus inauris. The sequence goes on from PVHX01001877.1 coordinate 80,518, forward strand.
TCTCCAACCATTAATTAAAACTACTCTATTTCAACTTTTAAATCATACATGCTCAGCCGGGCATGGTGGCTCAAGCCTGTAATCCCAGCACTTAGGGAGGCTGAGACAGGAGAATCATGAGTTCAAAGCCAGCCTCAGCAATGGAGAGGCACTAAGCAACTCAGTGAGACCCTGTCGCTACATTAAAAAAAAAAAACAAAATAGGGCTGGGGATGTAGCCCAGTGGTTGAGTGCCCCTGAGTTCAATCTCCAGTACCAAAAAAAAAAAACATACATGCTTAACATAATCTTTATTTCTAAAACAAAAATCAATTTTCTTTCTTTTTTCAGGGTAGGGATGAAACCCACAACTCTGTACATGCTAGGCAAGGGCTCTACCACTGAGCACTCTCCAAAAATCCACTTTTATTTATAGAGTACACTTCCATAAAAATTGGTATTTATAAGAATTTTCTTTAATGAATTCACAAAGTAGACATTTTACTTGTTTTGTTAATTACATATTAACAAATGAAGAATATTCCATATATGCTTTTTAAATTATCTCATTTTTGTAGCAATAAGCCTCTTCCTTCATAAAAAATAAGTAACCATTATTTTTGGTTTGTTAAAATTTCTAAGAAATGTATAAGAAAGAAAAGGGTATCTTGGTTTGTTTTCCCTTTTGAGAGGTACCAGAAGTATATTCTTCTCAATGCTATATAGTGGTTATATTGACCACTTGAATAGACAACTCAAATTCTACTACATCCTTTCTTTAGTGGCAAATAAACACTTTCAACTTCATTTAATATATCCATTTAGATCTCACTAGTACTTCAAATATAATATATCTAAAACCAAACTCATAATTGTTCTTAATATTTCCCTATCAAAAGCAGATCTTCTTGCAGATCTTTTTTCTGCTATATTTAGTTACAAAAATTAACCAGGTTTCAAAATCATGTTTGTTTTGGGCCCTCTCTTGTTACAAATCCTTACAATTCTGTGCTTTTCTATTTCTACTGCTATAATCATTCATTACCTCATTGCTGAAACTATTGGCAAGGCTTTCTGACTTTCCTTCCTCTGGTCTCCTCAATTTCAATCACATATAGACTTGCCAGATTAATATTCCTAAAAACAAACCTTTAATGACACTACCTCCCTACTCAAAAGATCCCCCTATGCCCAGCAAATAAATTTAAATTTTCAAACCAGATAATCAATGTCCTTTATTACATCAACTAAGCTTCAGTCAAACTGAACTCCTGTGACATTTTATTTATCCATGAAGGCAGATGTCTTCTAACTACTACAGCTAATTTAATATAGTTCTTACTTCTCCCCTCATCATTTGTTAGCTATTTAAGGGCAGAAACCATACCTTAATATCTCCCCACAAAAAAATAACATAGTAAGTAGTATTTATGAAGGAAAGAAACTAACATTTAAAAAAAAAACAAAACTCATTAAATTTAGGCTACAATAGTGTTTCAATTCTCATTCCTACAGATACACTCTTTCCAGAATTAGTGCATATAATAAAATCTATTTATTACCTGTTATTACATTTATATCTGGGTACTGGTTTTCACACAGACCAACAGCTTTGCTATCCCTCTCAAAAGCCTCTCGAAGTTCTTTCTTGACTGCTGCTGAACCACATAATCGATACAGGCCTACTACCTAGAAATAAAATTATGGCCACATTATGTTGTATTTGATAAAGAAACAATATAATAGTATAATATAAATCACACGAACTTAGGAATCACATGTTCTGACGGAATTTAATTATAATACCTCAAAGACAGCTACTGAAGTCTCACTATAGACATGTTGCTTAGTTTTTTAAAAATACTATTATTTTATTTCAAACAATATACTATGATTTCTGTAGTATATTGAAGACAAAGACAGCTACTAAAGTCTCACTATAGACAATGTTGCTTAGTTTTTTGAAAATCCTATTATTTTACTTCAAACAATATACTATGATTTCTGTAGTCCTAGTAATCTTAAGAGGTACAATCCCTTCTCTTCATTTGCCCAACCAGTATCTCCATACCCAGCATGCACCATTTCATATCTTTTGCCCTAGACTGACATAATGCAACACCATAATTAAACAATGGCTTTAGAGTTGTAAGCCCCACTCCGTCACTCTTTACTGGTGAACTTGGGCAGTTATTTAATCTCTTTAAAACTCAGTTTCCTTATTCATAAAATAATCATATAATTCAAATGAGGAGCCAGTTATTTGTGTAAAGCTTTTTAGGAAAAAACAAAAGATTCTTAGGAAGAAATAAAAGCCAAACGTAGGGGGATTTTTATTTGTGAAATTAATTGATTATAAAATAACAGAAAAAATTTAATCAATATAGTAAAAATAAAATAAAACCTCTAATTTAAAATTTATGTAAGTTGCATAGACACTACTTATTCCAATAATCTACAATAAAAAGATTAGTTCATACAGGCTCTGAAATACTAAGTCTTTCATACAGGTTCATACAGGTTCTGAAATACTAAGTCTTAAGAAGTTCACTATAAATTCACTGACAGGAAACCAGTATGGTTGTTGTAAGGAAAAAACATGCCTAACTGACCTATAAGAGTTGTTTGAAAGAATAAAATTCAAGAATATTAAGGAAAATAAGTGATTGTCACCTATACTTCCACATCAAATCTCAGTCATCTTAAATTGAAAGTAGAGTTAGAAGAAATTATTTCAACACAGAAATAGAGAAAAGCCTCAAGAATTTGAACTAGGAATCACTATAAAATGTTATAAATGATCTACAAGTAGTTGTACTCAAATGAAATTTCAGGATTTACTTGTGACTTAACCTCTTAAGTCATTGAAAACCTGATAGCATTAATAAAAGCAAAAGACAAAACAAACAAACAAACAAAAAACCCTGAGAAAATATACCAGAGAAGATGGGTCTTAATGTGGGAAAGTGTCAATAATGGATATAGGGAAATGCTGCCAAAAATGTTTGAAATGATAAGCTCTAACTATTAATTGAAAGACAATAAAAAAACTAAAATTGTTTCTACGAGATAGTAATACAAAGTGCTGTTACATTCAAAAGGATGAAGCAACTAAGAAATACTACGGTCAACTAAGAAACATGTACTAGGAAAAAAATTAAAGTTTCTACTCTTAACCATATTCTTGATGCATTTATGTTGAGAATAGCATGTTAGGCTAGTTGCATCATCTCAAGAAAGGTAAAAAATGTAGATAGCCTAGACAATAAGGGTAAAGTACTACATAGGCTCAAACAAAATCCTTCCACAATAGAAAAAACTAACTTGATTATAGCCTTTGTGGTATAGGCACATTTAAGTGTCATAAAATCCTGTAATAAGGATGTGTCTCCTTGAACTTGAGAAGGAAATGAACCAAGAACACATTAAAGGAAGTACTACTTAAATAGTAAACAATAAATTAGCAGGGCACGGTGGTGCAAGCCTGTCATCTCAGCACTTAGGGAGGCTGAGACAGGAGAATCCCAAGTTCAAAACCAGCCTCAGCAATGGCGAGGCGCTAAGCAACTCAGTGAGACACTGTCTCTACATAAAACACAAAATAGGGCTGGGGATGTGGCTCAGTGGTCCAGTGCCCCTGAGTTCAATCTCGGGCACTAAAAAAAAAAAAAAAAAAAAAAAAGTAGACAATAAATTAATATAACATTTTATCCCCAAAACCAGAAATTACAACATGGCTTTTAAATGGATGAATAAAGAAATTAACATCTAAAATAGGCATTTCAAAGAAAGGGCATTTTAGGATATATTCCTAAATTTAGAATGCTGACTTCTTGAATCAAGCTCATGAAATACATGCTCAATATCTCTACCAGAGCCAGAATCTGTACTGGATGGACCATGATTATCAGTAATTTTTCCCACTGGAATCAGAAGATAGGTGGTAGTTACATTCAAAGTATTTAGATGATGTAAAAGCCCAGGCCACAAACTATTTTTATATAAATATAAAAACTTGATTTTCATGGTGAAAAAACAAGAATAACTGACAAAAAGGTAAACAAAATTTAAGAAGCATGGTAGCCTGTAAAATGTAGACACAATAAGCTTCTGTGTATGTGTGCATGGGTGCAAGCAAGAATGCACATATAGGTGGAGAAGCAGTAAGGGATAGAAAACAAAAAAGGTTTTTAAAAAGTATAGTTTCAAATGCTCAACTGTAAAAACTTTTTAGTTTGCAGGAAATCTTTAAAATAAACCTTTCTAATCTTTATAGAAATAAAAAATATTGATAAAAATGTTTTCTTAGCATTCAAAAAAGGGATAAAAGTCTCTATATACATGCTCTTTTTTTATATTTCAACAAATTAAACTGTAAAGTACAATGCCACTTGGGTTACTTATTATAATATTCAACTGTAAAAGTTCCTGCTTAATAATTACCTTTAAAGTCTGCCTCATCTCTGAACATTCTACACACTACCTTGGGGAAAAAATGGAGGAAAAAATAGAAACTTAAGAAAAGTAATTAAGAGAAAAAAACTGGACTGGAAAGTAAAGTCCTCACTCTCACATGGAGTACACAAACTAGAGACAGACAGACTCGTGTATAAAATTTAGATGACCTTCCTCTTAGCTTCAGGAAATGACTGCATCCATTTTTATAAATATGAGCAAACAAGACCCATAAGGATTAAGTGATTTGTCCAACATCACACAGTTAAGTAATAACAGTGGAGAACCAGAATCCAGATTCTCTGGATCTTAAGACAATACTCCACGAATGTATGCTGTTTCTACAGCTTCCACATTAAGTTCAAGGTGAGATATTTTAAATGAAATCACATTTTAGATTTCATGATATTTACCCTCATTGTCTTTTATCTTTTTAGTCAATATAAATTTGGATAGGACTAAAACAGAATTATCTCAGAACATAATGATTCTTATTATATCACAAGAATTCTATGTGTCAAGAATGAGTATAAATACTTTTTATATCTTAATAATATCCTTAATGATATACTGTTTCTCATCATCATAGTCAACATGTGTAAATGAAATAAAGACAAGTTGTATTAACTTGCTAACATTGTTACATACCTTGTTACAAATAATGCCAGGCTTTTTGTTTGTTTCTTTTAATAGATTGCCTTTTCTTATTTAAAAGGAAACAAGAGGTGTTCTTGCAAGTAGGACCTCTCCTCATCCTATCTGCTATATGACTTCCTAAGAATGGGACTGTTAAGAGTAAGGAAAAAGGGGAGGGAGTCAATCTTAGGAGTGAACAAGTTTATAGGGTTCAGTATTAGGACTTTTTGTCATAGACTGTCAAGTATGCAGAAATAAGCCGGGCGCGGTGGCTCAAGCCTGTAATCCCAGCACTTAGGGAGGCTGAGACAGGAGAATCACAAGTTCAAAGCCAGCCTCAGCAATGGCGAGGCGCTAAGCAACTCAGTGAGACCCTGTCTCTACATAAAACACAAAATAGGGCTGGGGATGTGGCTCAGTGGTCGAGTCCTGAGTTCAATCCCCAGTACCACAAAAAAAAAAAAAAAAAAAGTATGCAGAAATATTTCTTAAATAAATTAGTCCTTGCCTATATTATCAGCTCTGGCTTTTCCTAGGATTGTACTTGTAAAGCAATTTTGATACCTAGTTTTAAAACCCATGCAGCTCTGTAACACAACATAAACTGTGATCTAGTAGGCTCTCAAATCACTGATAACATAGGTTAAGGTATGAATTATACTCTAAACAGTGATGTAATAAAAATAAATAGGAATGGGAAAATGTCTAAATTATTTTTGTTTACCTTACCTTGAATTCCTTCCCCCAAGACTTACAATCAGACTTACAATCAATTCATCAATCAAAAAAGGAAGTAGTAGAAAAATACAGTGAAATATACCTGACAGCCTCTTTTTTCAATTTCCATAATACATTTTTGTATCAGGAGTGGCACCATCGATCCTACATTTTCTTTTTCTACAACTTTTTGAATGTCAACACCAAATATTACTGATTCTTGATTTTTATCTAGTCCGTGAAGAGAATTTTCCCATTGTTCCATAAGAGTCACTTTCACATAGATAAGACCTCTAGGTTCAAGTTTGACAGCCAACTGATGTGTCTTTGTCACTCTGAATAAGGTGGGAAGAACAACAGTTCCATGACAACACACTCTATTTTTTTTTGGAGTGGGCTCCCAACTAAATACTACTAGTTTTAAATGTTGTGCATTTTCAATTTCTATGTTGAAAGTGTGATCCATGTCTAGAAATGTTGTCCGACATGTGAGCAAAGCTGTTCTTGCTTTGTTTACTGAATCTACCTGAATTGCACAAAAGACATCTTTTGAATCTATCCGTGGTGGTTTTAAATCCTCAGCACCATAGAAATGCACACTCATGAGCCCAGATATGTACTGTGAACACTTAGGTTGATCAGAAAAGTTATAATGCCTAAAAGCATCTATGTCTATTTCACTTTTACTACAGCTGTTTGGAATTATTTCTTTTCCTTTTCCAAATTTGCTTTCAGATCCATGTTTGCTAGATTTAGTTATAAGTTCAGGTGAGTCTCCATCACTGAGGTAACCACCTTTGCAGGAATACTTCAAACTTATGGAGGTTTTCTTCTGGTAGCTGTGCTGAGAAGATACAGTGGTATCAAGATGGTACCGGCTTATGACATTCCTCTTAGCAGCTGTGGTAGTGTTTCCAGAAGGTAAAATAACAGTATGATGAATTTCTCTACAGTTATATTTAGACAAGGAAGGAGTATTATCTGGACTGCTTACATAATTCATGGTTCCCTTAACGCCAAGCTTTCGACTAAATTCTGGCAATCTTTTCATTTTCATGGAAAGTTTCCTCACAGTTCGTGGAGATTTTATTTTATCTGGCAAAGACCAATTAATTGAACTGCCTTTTTTCACAGGGCTAGGGCTTAGAGAGGGTGGTTCCATAACTCCCAATTCAGTCTTACTTGTAGCAGCTAAGATTCCAGGACCTTTAAAAAAAAGGAAGAAAAAAAATATTATAAAGAGATATGTTTTGATTTATCTCATTCCTATTTTATAAACCATCAACTAAACAAGTTCTCACATGGATAGGAATACTTCCCTTATTTCACCTTAATGGGGAGATTTAATTTGAAGTTCAGGTCAGTCTTCATCTTCATGTTCAAGCAGAATATCAAGATCTCCAGATGGTATATAGTACAAAGAAGCATCTCCCTCTCCATCTGTTATTCTAAAGGCTTAGAGGAAGGGTAAGGCAGATTCCTTTTTAACACTTCCCACTGCAATATACTCCAGTGAGCATGGTATATATTAGAAACTAGGAAAGCTTCTTATTTTAAAATGCTAGAAATGCTATACAAATATAAGAATGTTTCTTCTATATTTATAATCTTATTAAGCTAAACGTTTACCACTTGGCAGAGCTAGTTTTTTAAAAAGCTAAAAACCAAACAATTTTATAATTTTGATAGTTGAGACCCTTCTTGTTCTAAAATTACATTAAAATATATCACCAAAGATTATGTAGGGCTATCTAGTCAATCAAGAATAACAGAATATTGAATATGAAAAATGTAACTGAGGGGCTGGAGTTGTAGCTCAGCGGTAGAGAGCTTGCCTGGCATGTATGAGGCCCTGGGTTCAATCCTCAGCACCACATGTAAATAAATAAGTTTAATAAAAGATCCATTGACAACTAAAAAATATTTTTTAAAAAAATATAACTGAAAAATTTTAAAAACTGTTAAAAAATCTTCCTTATTGTGTTATTTATATACAATAATTCCACAGAACTTCAGATGTTATGGTCTTTACTTGAAACAGAGATATAAGTTTTCTTGTAATTTTCAGTTTTCACAGAGAGTAAAACCATGAAATGCTTTTGAATTTTCTCCATAAAAAATGGCTTTATTCTTCTTTGTATGTCAAAATTATTTAGGTTTATGATGAAAAGTTTTTTAAAAATACTAACAAGTATTTTACAAGTACAAATAAAGTAAATAACAGCTGAACTACATATCTAGAGATTAGCCACTACAAATATTTTGGTGAAAATAATAGTAAAAGTAGTTTAATATTAGTGAATTATTAATATTTCATTATGATTAAGCAATACCAACTGACATTTATTGAGCCACTTACTGCATGTAGTCACTTATTCAATTCTCATAGTAACCCTGTAAGTTAAAACCATTAGCACCTCATTCTCCAGATGAGCAGTCTCAGGCACAGAGCTGAGTAATTTAAGATTAGAAAGTTGGCAAGCAGCAGAACCAGGATCCAAACCAAAACACTGGTTTTCAGAGACTATGCTTTTAAGTATTACACTTTTAGCTCCTCCATCCCTCTACACACTTTTTTGTCCAGCCATACATATTAAACAGATTTTAAAGACTTTTTCTCAACTATTATTAAAATTTTTCCATTGAAACTTAAACTTCCCCAGTTTAAAAAAAGGGCAGAAAATAAATTTAATTTTTATATTTGTACTTGTTTCTAGTAAATTTTCAAAATAATAATACAAATTAAAAATATCTTCAGGGGGCTGGGGATATAGCTCAGTTGGTAGAGTGCTTGCTTCGCATGCATAAGGCCCTGGATTCAATCCCCAGCACCACAAAACAGAAAAAATCTTCTAGGGCTGAGGTCGTGGCTCAGTGGTAAAGCGCTTGCCTGGCATGTGTAAGGCACTAGGTTCAATTCTCAGCACCACACATAAATAAATAAAATAAAAGTCCATTAACACTAAAAAAATTTTTTTAATCTTCTAAAATCTAATATTACAGAAATTTTAACTTTTCCTGTAAAGAAACAATCTAATCCCAATTATTTAAAATTTAATTTTTCATATTTTATCTAACGATTCTTATAGAGGAAGATCTGGTAACTTGAGTATCAGAAATTAATCTATAAAAAAAATCAACAAATTAAATGACCTTTACTTAAAGTATTAATATAACACTCTCCCTCCACATCCTCTGTGTGTCCTAATGACACACAGAGAATTAGTTTCTTGATAGAGAGAAGACTACTTTAAGTATGCCTTCTGGGCCTTTCTGGTAAACAGCTAGTCAGAAATAAAGTGTGTGATAAACTGGACAAATTATCCCCTATATTGCAAATCATAGCACAATTCTACTGGCTTACTTGTCTAAAACATTCCACAGGGTCCTACTTTACAAACATTAATCTATTTTGTCACAGCCTAGAAAAACCTCCCAGTGTATTAAACTGTTCTAGATTTATTAAATAGCTAAGGAATTTAACATACTGACTCCTTTTACACATTGTAAGTAAATAATTCCAATTGAAATCTTTGTTAAAATGAAATACTGTACATGTTAGCAACTTCTACTACAGACAAGAGTGTATTTATTAAAACAAAGGCTTTTTGTTTTAATCCAAGAGCTAAAATATTACCAAATTCCACAATCCCTTCAAATTAAACTAGATCAAACTAAATTAAACTAATCAAATCACAGAATAGCTATATGCAGCATAAATTAAACTAATCAAATCACAGAATAGCTATATGTAGCAAGCACAAAATGAAAATCCTTAAATAGAAATGTATGTACCAGGCTACAGTCAAGAGAAAATGATATACTCCTTCAGCGCCTGGAACAGTAACTGGCACAAAGCATAAACTCACCATTTGTTGAATAAATGAAGGTATCAACTAACCAATTATTAGTTGCACTATGAATTTGTAAACCTCTTGGAAAATACAATACAGAAATTAACAATAGCAAATACCAGCCGTAAAGACCCAATAATGATACTAGTAAATTGATCCAAAAGAAGCAAAAAAAGATCATGATGAAAGATTACTGCAATAGCTGTGGAAACAATCTGTTGACACCAAATACCAGAAAAACAGTCAAATGGATAAGGGCACATCAACCCAATTAAACTCTATAAAGCTTGAGAAACAATGATAATCTACATGTAACAATGCAAGATAAAGATATTGAGAGAAAAGCACAAAATCAATCTATCTATCCACCCCCAATCTGATTGCAACTAGATAAAATACATATTTACCTGAAAGTTAATAAGCATAAAACTACTCACAGTTATGTTAGAATGATATAACATGCTGTTGACATGCTGTTCATTATTAAAATATTTATAAATTAGCTGCCAACTTCTCAACAACATTCTGCCAATATTGCTAAGGAAAGCAGATCATTTTAGAAACCTTTCTAACCAAACTAAAACAAACAAAGAAATGACATATACCAAACTGTATTTCCTTTGGTCAGTTTAGGATTGTGCTTATTAGGTATGAATTACATGTTTAAAAGAATGATGGTAAGAAAGGAGACATAAATAGTAGTCATTCCATACTTTTAAAAAAATTTTTCTAATGTCTGTTAGTCTAAGTTCATAATATGCCACAAATATTTTTAAAAATTAGTTTCATGGGAATTAAAGTGTGTATCACTTTATAGATGCTAGCTTTCTAACTTAGCTCTTGTCCTTATTATCCTCTTGCCTTCTCAGTAACATTCCATATCCATCCCTATCTGTGAGATTATAGCCTTCCCTGACACTCCACCCTGATCACAATCTGCATTCCAAATGACTATTTTATATAGTATTTATTTCTCTTTCCATCCATATTACAAAAGAAACCTATTTACTCTAGGAAATGGGTCTACAATTAGAAATGCACAAAGACAGTTTTTAATTACCTTCAATCCCAACACCCAGAAAACAAAAACTAACAAACAAAAAAAAACCCATTAACATTTTGAGTATGGCTTTCAGTATTTCTTTCAAAATTGCCATCATATAGTTTCATAATTTACTTTTTCTCTTAACATAACATTTACTGGGCCTCCCCAAGTCCCTGAAAAAAGGATTCAATTGCAAACACTTTATTTGCAAAGTACAGAAACCCCACAAAGAAGTGAGAAAATTCAGGGGAAAATTCAAGATGAACATCAAGCTTGCTATCACTATGAGCAACTGGAGCTTAACCTCAAGAGAAAACTCCAAGAAGATTAATCTGCTCATAATTACCCACTCAAGAGATAAGGGAGCTGGGGTAGTCCAATACCAACTTGTCAGTAACTGGTTGAGGGATACTCCAAGGCTGCCCTGCAGAGAGCTTCCTTGACTTCAGAGAAAGTCCTCAGGCAGAGATGCTGATACTGTAGAGGGTAGAAAAGGGCTTCCCTCATTCAAGTAAGTAATAAAACCCAATGTACATGGGGTAAGGTACTGACAGCATCTGCTACGCCACACATCTTCAAATATTATGCATCATTTGAAATTCTATAAGTTAAAATGACTTGATATAAAACATAACTAATTTCTATCCTACACTCGATATTTGCAACCAAATGTGACCTATGCTGTTTCCTGGGGAGTACATCTAGAACTAACAGAAGCATATTATAAAATTGAAGGCAATCAAAGAAGAGCAAAACCGTTAAGTTCAACGATATAAAATGCTTTTTTTTAATAGATCAAAAACTGCTGAATATCAGTAATTTCTTATGGTTCAGCCTAATATATATTAAATTTCAACTATTTACTTTTGGGGTTCTAAAACTATTGTAACACCTTTTTGAAAGGTCTTTACTTCTATCTCTTCTTTTTTTCTTTTCTTCCTTTCCTTTGCTCATAAAAAAACTTAGGCATAAGAACACAAACTAATGACTACTGGTACATTGAAAAGACAACTTTTCAGCTTTGGCCAGAATAAAAATAAGACTTACACAAAGAATACATCTTTTTCTCCTATTCCCTGTGATTCCACTCTTTTCAACAAAGAGAAAAGCAATCATAAGTCTCAAAGAATCAATATACTAAACCATACCACATACCAGATTAAAAAACCAAGTCTATGATAAAAATAATTAAAACACCATGTGTATAGAAATATTTATAAACCTGTTTTTCTTTATTTTTAAAGATATGTTCACTTTATAAAGTGCATAAATACAATAGGCATCTTCTATATTTAGCAATTGTCAAAGAATTGAAAAGAAGAAAGAAAAGGTAGATCTATGATCATTTTTACCTGAAAAAGGAGATTTCAATATGGGACTATCCTCCACCATTAAACCTTCTTGTGTCTTGTGTCCTAGCCTTTGCTTATACTGCTGCATACATTCTGTGGAATGGATGGAATGTATAGGATTCATTTCACTTGATTGAGTGGTCTGAGTATCACCTTTGCGTTCAGAAGAGCACAACAAATCTTCAGTAGGCTGCTCTGCTTTTGTCAGGTCACTCCCAGATAATATGCTCAAACTAACAGCAGGAAACTTCAGAAGAGCAGGGTTTGGCTCATGGAAACTCAAGGCACTTGATACCCCAAGGTCATCATCCTCAGGAATGGGATTGTACCATATTTCTCCTTCATCATCTGCATCATTTTCCTCATTAAAATCTGAAGAGTAGTTTCTTGATAATGATGAATTTGTAGCATTACACACCATATATGTACAGTATTCTTCAGATGATTTGAGGAAAGGATGTGATAGCTGATGTTTAGGAAGAGACACAGGTGAGACAGATAAATGACTTCTATCTTGGCATTTCCTATTTTCTTCTTCCAGATTAAGAGATCTCTGAGGACTCTGATATAACCAATTGCGTTTCTTTGAAACAGTGATACTGTTAAGTGGCTTATGACCTTTGATTTCAATATTATCTTTTAGATCTTCAGATTCTCTTCTCTTCATTGAAGATGCATAGACATTTTCAAATAAATCTGTTTCAAAGAAGAAAAAAGATGGAATATAATGCCTGGTATACCAGGAAAAATATGTCACTTCAAATCAGTAGGTGAACTTTTTTAAAAAAAGAAAAGTAATATTACTCACAAAGAACAAAATCAAACCAGAAAAATTTTGAATTTTCCACCTAAATATGACTTCCATTACTTAGAAATCAGACTGCTAGTATAGGCATCATAAAATTCTAGAAAACAGAATATGCAAACTCTGATACTGCCTTTATTAAAAAACTATAGCACTAGCCAGGCGTGATAGCACATGCCTGTAATCCCAGCACTTAGGGAGGCTGAGACAGGAGAATCACAAGTTCAAAGCCAACCTCAGCAACGGTGAGGCACTAAGCAACTCAGTAAGACCCTGTCTCTAAATAAAACACAAAATAGGGCTGGGGATGTGGCTCAGTGGTCGAGTACCCCTGAGTTCAATTCCTGGTACCAAAAAAACAAAACAAAACTACAGTACTAACAAAGCCTTACCCTAAGCAAAAATATTTTATAAAAAGCTTATATAGAATGCTTTGTACACAATATGACTAATCAATATTTGAATAATTTCCAACTCACCATTACAAGGACCAGAAGCCATTAGAAATCATAAGCAATATTCCTATCTTTCCACACAAAGATTAACTTTCAATAACCTAACAGAAGAGTATGCCTTACTTATTAAAATTTCAACATAACATTGGTTCCCTAACCATACAGCTCAGTAGTATCTTATGCAAAATTCTGTATAGTTAGAGTAAAAATTAAAATTAAAATCCCTTAAAGAGGCTCCAGATTAAAACCAAGCATGCTGTCTCACAGTAAGCACAACAGTTATTATTATTACTAGCCAGGTGCAAATTAAGGCAGCAGATAATAATAAACAAAATAATCCCTGCTCATAAGAAATTTATAGTTCACTCAGATACATACATAAGTTAATATGATACGATAATACCCTAAAAATGTACATATAACATTACTTTCATCTAAAAAGGAAAATTTTGTACTTCCAAAGATGTGTGTAAAGCAACTTCCCTGAGACTTCACAGTCACTTCAATGACAGTGAACAACCTAAATATATATATATTATAATAATTCACTACACATACATAATAAAATAAAACCACATTTGTATAAATCTAACACCATGTCAGGTTTTTAAATTATAGAATTAGGTCTTGTGCTATTCTGAGTGTTTATATGGTTGATTCATCTTACTCTTACCACAAATAAAAAATAATGATGTAACAAAAATGATAAACACATTAAGCTATAAGAATCTTAGTAACCAAATCAGTTTCACACATAATAAGACGTTTAGTAACCTCTCTTCTACTGAAAGAAAAATCTTTTAAAAATGTAAAATTGTCTTGGTCTTTTTTAAAATCCCAAACATCTACCCAACCAAGCAGACTAAAAACATAACAACCTTAAACACTAATTGGGGTTCAAGTTCAATTAGTTACAGATACAGAAATCAGACTAAAAATCAGAAGGGAAGGAAGCTCCATGAACTCCTACTATGCCTGCAATTTACTTACTCAACAAATAAGTGACTATTATGTTCCAGGCGTGAGAAATAAAGCAATAAGGAAGCCCCTTACTTCATTCAGTCTATTGAGATGAATATAATTATCAGCATATCATTGAAGAATATGAGGAATATGGTCAAGTCCCTAGTATTTAAAATTAAGCCTAGCCGGGCGCGGTGGCTCACGCTTGTAATCCCAGCACTTTGGGAGGCTGAGACAGGAGAATCGTGAGTTCAAAGGCAGCCTCAGCAACGGCGAGGTGCTAAGCAACTCAGTGAGACCCTGTCTCTACATAAAAAAAAAACACAAAATAGGGCTGGGGATGTGGCTCGGTGGTTGAGTGCCCCTGAGTTCAATCTCCAGTACCAAAAAAATAAAAATAAAAAAAAAAAAAAATAAAATAAAATAAAATTAAGCCTAACCCTAAAATCCACACTTTTACCCCTATCCCCATACCATGCTATCTATTAAAAGCAGGGAAGGAGGTGACCCTCTCTGAACATGAAATATCATCACATTTATGATACAAAATGGCTGCTGATAGAGGCAGGAGGATTGCAGTTTCAAAGCTAGCCTCAGCGACTTATTGAGGTGCTAAGCAACTTAGTGAGACTCTGTCTCAAAATAAAATATTAAAAGGGTTGGGGGGCTGGGATTATGGCTCAATGGTAGTGTGCTCACCTAGCATGCGTGAGGCACTGGGTTCAATCCTCAGCACCACATAAAAATAAAATAAAGATATTCTGAGCCAGGCACAGTGGCGCAAGCCTGTAATCCCAGCACTTAGGGAGGCTGAGACAGGAGAATCATGAGTTCAAAGTCAGCTTCAGCAATGGCAAGGCACTAAGCAACTCAGTAAGAACCTTGTCTCTACATAAAACACAAAATAGGGCTGGGGATGTGGCTCAGTGGTTGAGTGCCTCTGGGTTCAATCTCCAGTACCAAAAAAAAAAAAGATATTCTGTCCATCTACAACTAAAAAATAAATATAAAAAAAAAAGGGTTGGGGATGTGTTTCAGAGGTTAAGCGTTATTTAAGAGTTATCTTTTGCTTCTGTACATAGATATACACATATATATGCTTTTAAATACACGCGCGCCTTCAAATATAGGAATATACGAGTAAAAAATTTAAAATAAGTATGCAAGTCACAAGGCAAAAAGTTCTTATTCTCTTGCAACTCCACATATTACAGTACCATACTCAGGTTCTAATTAAAGCCACTTTATTTTGAAAATTTTAAGAAAATGCAGAAATGGCAATTTCTGCAGATTTTCATTAAGAAAAATATTCTACATGGAGAACTATGAGGCAATTTTCTTTTCTCAGTCATTATTTCATAATGAATCTAGACAACTTGAAGATTTTACTAGTGCTCCAGTTCAAAAGCATCAGTAAGCTAAGAAATTACATATTTCAACTCTTGTTGAAAATGTGCAGCATCTATAGACATCTTTCATCATTTTAAAATTTCTACTGCAGAAACAATAAAATATTTTTCCTTATTTTCTTTAAAAATTCTAAATAGAAGTATTCTTATGAACATTGTATAAGAATTTAAATCTGTGCTTAAAATTCTCTCTCTTACAAGATAAATCTTAAAGGAGGTAAGAGGTAGAATGAAAAGGAAAGAAGCACCTTTTCTCTTTTTCTTCCCTTGTGACTAGCAATAAAAATCCTTAAGCAAGCTGGCTTTTGAGACAGGAAAAGTAGAATACAAAATTGTGAGACTGTTTTCAGATCCACTAAAGTAACTGAAAGAAGCAAGAGAAAAATGAACAAAAGAAAAAATGAGCAGAATAAATAGGTACCCCTAAAGGGGATATTCTAGCTCAATTCCCAATACTCAAGGCAGTCTTCAACTTCCATTCTTACTCTACATCCAGAATCCTAATGATCTGGGGCGAGACAACATTCCACAAAGCCTACTTGCCTTTCTCTTGATAATAACAGTTAAATGCCAGGGGCGATACCAAATGGGTTATCTTTATTCATCCCCTCAATCTAAAGACTGAGGCACAGAAGGTTGAATAACTTGTCCAAGGTCACAAGACTGTAAAGGTAGCAGAGTCTGACAGGAAACCCAGAATCTCTATTCTGTTAACCCTCTACTATTTGGCCTCCTTTCTTGCAGATTCCAAAATCTCACTAATATTTATTGTTGCAAAATGAGACCAATATGAAGGGAACTGCTCAAACTCATCACATATTGTAAGTGGTTAGTATTAATTCATACATACAAGACTAAAGCAGAAAGAACTTAAGTGCTTTGGTCTAACGGGGTTAGTTGAAGTATCAGGTACTAGAAATAAGGTAGAATGCTTTTTCAAAACTTTGGGGGACATGAGAACTCTAGAATCCCACTATTAAAAAGTGTGGTCTGCCTAACAGCAGCATCTATCTACACTGGAACTTTGTTAAAATGCAAAGTATCAAGTACCAGACCACACTTATTCAATCTGCATTTTAACAAGATTTAGGGAATCCATATGCACTTAAGTTTGAAAAGCACTTTTTGGAGTGCTTTTTTGGAGCACCCCCAAAGCTATTTTCTAGACCCTTGATGTGCAAAGTATAGTTTATTATTTTAAAATAAAAAATAAACAACAGACATCTCTTGGGAATCATGGATCTAGAAACGCAGGACTTTCAAATCAACATAACACTACTTTCTGCTGAATTCGTAATTCTAAAAGTTTTCCAGCCAACAGCAACTCCAACGTTCCATGGCACACTTCCAAAAAAAGGCAACTCGCCTCCAGAGTCACAATGGCAGACTGAGAGATTTAAAGCTAGAAGACTGTCAAATATTATGTCTTTCAGAGATTACATAGCAGGAAAAGTGAAGTCAACGTAGGCTAATTATTTTTTAAAGCAAAAAAGAGCTGAAAAAACTCAACCTGATGCTTCTGAATATATTTTTGTGAACTATATGCTAATTAAAACTTATAAAGGCTTATAATAAATAAATTAAAATTCCCTTATACTCTTAAGGCTTGCAGAAACTTGACAATATTTACTATGTGTAATGACTTTAGATTTCTTAAATAATCATCTCAATTAAGAACAAATTGGCCAATCTGTGAACACAACCTACTTAACTGCATCAAATCATTGGCATTATTATACCATCAAAAGTTTTAAGGGTTCTTAGTAGGAGACAAATTTAAAGAGAAAATCATTTTTGACTTCTATTTGTCATCTGGTCTTAAAAATTTCAAAATACCTAACTAGATTAGATATCTTGATTTCATTATATACTGTTACAAATTCCCACTATATTTATTTTGGGAGAAAAATCTCCTCATGAATAATATTGCATAAAAAATATGATACAAACCTTTTAGAATATTTAACCTCTTTTATACAACCAAGAATGTATTGCCTCATCTGGACTGCCTAAATAATTTTTTTACATTCATGATTTTTCTTTTCTTTTTTCATTTTTTTTTGTGGTGGTCCTGGAGATGGAACCCAGAACTTTGAGCATATTAAGCACATGCTGTACTACTAAACTACATCACCAGCTCAAAAATATGATTCAAAACAGAATCTAAGCAATATCAATTTGAAGTAAGCAAACATTTGAAGGTAAAGGTTTAAAATGAATACAGTAATTAATTTTTCAAGAAGTCTTAAAACCTATTCTAGGATTTGCCCATCTTTGCAGCTTTAAAGAAGTTATTTATCCCTCTACATCTTGTTGAAATTCCATCCATCTTCTCAATCCAAGCAACTTGATGGAAATGGAACAAACCTCTAAAGAACTTTGGAGTCTCTTTCACCTCACATAAATAGGGGTTGTTGAGTCATGAAACCTGAGTTTTAACTCACATAACAGTCTGAATCCATAGGCCAGCAGAGACATCTTGGACAAACTACTTAACCCTTACATTGCTTTTGTTGTTCTTAAATGACAGTTGTCATATCTCCATATTTGGGGGTGGGAGGGTTTAAAAATTATATAAGAACCATATGAACTACCCAGAACGACTGCAGTAAAATCAACTAACCTTCGTTAAAAATTTTCACAAGCTGGGCAAGGTGGCGCATGCCTGTAATCCCAACACTTTGGGAGGCTGAGACAGGAGAATCACGAGTTCAAAGCCTCACTTGCTAAGCAACACAGTAAGACCCTATCTCTAAATAAAACACAAAATAGGGCTGGGGATGTGGCTCAGTGGTCGAGTACCCTTGAGTTCAATTCCCGGTACCAAAAAAAAAAAATTTTACAAATACTCTCCAAATCTATACTAGATATGTAAAACCTACACAAATTATTTTCATGTTTCCTAAAAGATAAATTTATGATATGAAAGGAAGTTGTTTAAATCAGAGATTATGGTAGCTTTTAATTAGATTTCTTATAAAATACTATCACAAAGAAATTCTAAAATTTCATTTTAATTTCTTTTAAAGTTGTTAGCAGTTTCATAATTACAGTCTTAACAAAATTCACTGCATTCATTCTTAGAAGAAATATTTGTTAACTCCTTTATTACTGAAGGCATTAAAAGCTAACAGGTGATAAACGTTTCACCTCTGCAACAAAAGGGTAAAAATATTTGACTAAAGTGTTATACATATTTTTGATTATGGCTGAAATTCAACTATCATACAAAGAGTTAATGAACCAAGATCAAAGGAGGTAAAACTAATGTAATAAAGTATATTAAATGATTACAAATATGTTATTCCTGGAAAAGCATATTTTAATGTGAACATAGTATAAAGTAAACCTGTCTTCAGGACTTTCTACTGTTCTTTTATTCAACTGAAACAAAATATTTAAACTTGAGGATAAAGTTAGACAGGTATTAGAGATCCAAAAAAGTTTTCAACTTTGCATACACTTTAAACAAATCATTTAACTTACCCTCATTATTTAATTAGAAGTTTTTAAATTTGTTTCTTCTTACTGTTGTTTGTACATTGGATAATGTACATCATCTCCAATCCTGGGAGATTTGAATTCTTACCAGATAACCACCAAATACTATGAATACTTTTTACATTTCAGTACTTAATATTTTTAAAAATATTACTAACATGTAGGACTTTATGTTCACTGAGATTTTTATATCTTAAATGTAGTTCAAAAGGCCATGTTGTTTTGGTTCTGTTTCAGAAAGAATGTTTGCTATTTATAACATAATTAAGAGATTCCTAGAACTGATAATCTAAACCTTCAGAGATCATTGAAAACCATGCACATTCAAAATAGGGAGCTTAATGATATAAGAACAAGTACACTTTTCAAAAAACTAATGTACTTCTAATATGAATAGTTTCTTTAAATTTACAAATGATTTTAAGTACCTTAATTTTTAAAAATAGTACCTCAGGGACATTTTTCTTTTGATTAGAATACCACTATCCTTGCTTTTCCACAATAAAAACATCACTCACCTTGTTGGAGTGTGAGGAGGAAGATGTGAAATGCTGCCTGACTAAAAAGAAACCTTACTTACACCTTTAAGTTTGTTGTGGTTGTGGCTGTATTTGTGCCTGTGTGTGAGCGCCTGAGAGAGAAGGAAAAAAGGAGTAATGAGTAAAATGAGAGTTTATGATGCCTGTAAAATCTACCTTGGATCAAATTCAAATTCACAAACTCCACAAAAGTCTCCGGATTTGCCTGGAGCTACAGAGAAAAATCAAGGCAGCGCCGCCCATCTCTAAACCTATGAAAAGCGTGTGGCGAACTTAACCTTTACTCATTGTTGTACTGAGAGTAGGCACACGGGTTCTTGGAAAAGAAAAAAAATCTTCATGCCATTGTCTAAAAAAAAGGGAAAGAGTGAATGTGAATGCATCACACTAAATAACCTCGAAATCACTTTAAGCTGCCACTTATATGACACTTATTTTGGCACAGTCACGTATCTGTCTGCAAAAACACACCTTATTCTTGGCTCTAAAGACAGACACCGTTGGTAAACACTACGCTTGAGGTGCTAGCACACAGACTGCAAAGTATCCTACCTGTCAATGTAATTCTTTGATCTGGAGGCACCGAGAGGATAGGGTTCTCACGCACTTTCAAAGTGCCCAGGTTAGGAGAGGCAGCCTGCGCTCCCAGGACTTTAGGGGATGTCCCGCGGACGCGACCCTTCATTCCCAGGGACAGCAGGCGACCTTTGTACATCCACTTCTGCAGCTTCTTGACTGTGAGTGTGGGCGGCTTGAGGGTGGGACGGCCCTCCTGGCGGTCTTCTTGACCACTGCGGATCACAGAGGGCCCCGCAGGATCCCTGAAAGGACTTCTCAAGGAGCTGCCAGAGACCTTGGAGCTCAAAGGCAAGAGGCCAGCGGACGCTGCGGCCCGAGCGCTGCCCCCGCTCCAGCCTTCCATCCAGCCTCCACGTGGCGGGGACTCGTCCCGGTCCCCGCGCGCGCCGCACCTGATCCAGCTGTCGCTCGGCCACCGCTGTAAGAGGGGAGGCTTGGAGCCCACCCGGAGGCTCTCAAGGCTTCTGCTACAGGACAGCCTCATTCGAGGAGCACGAGGCCGGCCTCCCTCCGACTCCCTCGGAGGTGACCAAGGCGGGGACACCTGCTGCCGAGGGCAGTCGCCGCCTCCCCGCTCCCAGTCTCGAGAGGAGGCTCCGCGGTCCGCAGCGCCGCGGGGAAAAGAGAGCTGGCCAGAAGCCCCGGCTCCTGCGAGGCAACCGCGATCAGCCAAGCCCCCGCCGCCCCGCCGCGTGCCTGAGTCAGGGGGCAGGTCGTGCATGGCCTGGATCAGCAGATAATAGGCCTCTCGCAACTGGGTCTGCAGCCTGCCCGTCTCCAGGCGGCCGCCCTCCACCCCCGAGGAGGAGCCCGCCGCCGGGGGAGGCGGGGGCCGCCGCTCCGCCTCCGCCCCCTCCGGCGCTGGCGCGGGAGTAAGTTGCGAGCCGCCGGGCAGGTTCTCGTAGTAGTCGGCGTTGTAGTCGGCGTCCTCATCCTCCTCCTCTCCGCTGCCTTCGGAACTCAGCGAGGCATGTGGAAAGGCGCGAGCGAGCCCGCGAACCGGGAGAGGGACCGCCTGCCCGCCGCGCGGCCGAGGCCCGAGCGCCCCCGACCGCTCCAGGCACCCTCCGGGGCCGCACGCCTCAGGTGACGGCGCGGGCAGCGCCTGGCTTGGCCCAGCTGCGCCGGGGTGCTCGCGTGGCGGCCAGTCCTGGGCACGCCAGGTGTCTCCCAGAGTTGCGGAGGAGGCCGCCACTGCAACTGCAGCCGCCGCCCGGAACCCGAGCCCCCCGGCGCTGCGGGGACCTCTCCTCTCCCTGAGCCTGGACAGCGTCCTCCTCAGAGGATCCGCCATCCCCTTCGCCTCAGCAGCTAGGCTTGCCCGGGACTCGGGGAGAGGTCGGAGCCCGGCTGTGGAGAAAGTAGCGCTCGCGGAGGCGGCAGCAGCGGCAGCTCCCCATGACCGACGCTGGCCCTCGCCGGCTCCTCACATACTTGGCATAACTCTGCCGCGGGAAGGCGTGGGGGAGGGCGGTGGTGCCGCAGCGCGCATGCCCCGGAGCGACCGGCCGCGAAGGGGCGCGGGCCGGGGCAGCAGAGCTGCGTTCCCGAGGTGGGCGCGCGGCAGGTAGACGCCGGGGGCGCGCGGAGGGCGGTGGGTGGGAGCTGAGTGAAAGACCGCCGAGCGAAGCTGGAGGTAGCGCACGCGACCCGATGGGTGCAGTGAGAGTTGAGGTTGGGGTAAAAAAGTTCCAGCGGGAAGGTGCGTCTGGGCTTGGCAGCTGCAAAGTTTTTAACCAAAGAAAGGGAAAGTGGTCTCCCAGATGCTACCCTGCCACCTTCACCAGCCCCTCCCCATTGCTACCACTGCTCGAGGAGTGTCTCAGATATTGCAAGTCCTAGCTTGAGAGAAAACAAAGATTGTTTTGAAGGACAAAGTATGAGTACAGGTGTATCTCACTTAGTGCAATGTGTTCTCGAAATGTTCCTATCTTTTTTTAATTATTTTTTTAGTTGTGAATGGACACAACATCTTGATTTTATTTATTTATTTTTATGTGGTGCTCATACATGCGAGGCAAGCGCTCTACCACTGAGCTACAATCCCAGCCCCAGAAATGTTCCTATCATTTTAACTGCACAGAGGGCTTGCTATTCAAAGGAAATTTGCAGCGATTCTTTTTCAATAAGAATCCTTTTGTCTCTGGACACGGTGGTGCACACACCTGTAATCACAGCAATTTGGAAGGCTGGGGCAGGAGGATCCCAAGTTCTAGGCCAACCTGAACAACTTAGCGATGCTCTAAACAACTTAACAAAACACTGTCTCAAGATTTTATAAAAATTTAAAAGGGCTGTGGCTCAGTGGTAGAGCGCTGCTGGGTTTAATACCCAATATAAAAAAAAAATTCTTTTGTCCAAAAAAATCACCACTGCTCTCTTAAATCTGTTTTACTTTTTTTA
This sequence comes from Geosciurus inauris, assembly GCA_004024805.1. Lineage (NCBI taxonomy): Eukaryota > Metazoa > Chordata > Mammalia > Rodentia > Sciuridae > Geosciurus > Geosciurus inauris. The sequence continues at coordinate 103,210 of PVHX01001877.1, forward strand.
AAAAAATTAATGCATGCCACAGCATTATTACATAATCAAAACTTACAAAATGAACCCACATATTTTTGTGGTGTCCCCCCATCAGCCCACCTCCAAGTCTACCAAATTAAAAATACAAGTTTGCAACTCTCGAATATTAAAAAAAAAAAAAACAATTTACCTTCATTTTAATTCATATGTTGGGTTGAGAAACAATTGAATTGAAATCAAGAAACAATGTAATTTGGAAATACCAGCTCCCCAAAATATCAAATCCCATGTTCAGTATAACATTAAAGTACAGTTCTTGTTGCCACATACTAATTATTAATTCATTTATCAGTGACAGAAAAAAAAGTCAACACCAAATAAGATTTCAGACTTTTTAATTTTTATGTATTGGAAAGGGCTCTTGTCTGAACTACTCATAAATGTACCTAACACCTAGCACAGTACCTACATTTAGTAGGTGCTCAGGAATAAATAAATGCTTGCGTTTCTGAATAAAAGAAAATAACTTGGCCCTAATTTACCTTACTTCATAATTGTATTTCCCTGTGTAAATTGTGTTATTGTTTGCATCAGAGGCTCTGGTCTCTGAAATTGCTCTGATTTATACTACCTTTAATACCAAGTCTCTCTGCCACCTGGAATAATTTTACCTGCATGTATATTTGCAGATCTTACCCATCTTTACATTCAACTGCCTTCTTCACTATGAGGTCATCTCTGATCTCCCGGATGGACATGATCTCAGTTCTTCCAGACTCCAATAGTACTTTATTCCTAACCAGCACCATACCCCCAATGGTATATTTATTGCAGGGGGAGGGTGTTTGTTGTTTTATATAATTTGTGTGCATTCCTTATCTCCCTTACAAGAAAATTCATAAATTCCCAAAGGGCAGAGACTATAGTTGACCATTGTATTCTCCACAAAGTACAAGATTTTAAATACTACATGTGATATTCAAAGTTTTGTTTTGTTTTGTTTTTCCTGTGGTGCTGGGGATCATACCCAGGGCCTTGAGCTTGCTAGGGAAACACTCTGCAACTGAGCTGCATCCACAACCCTACCATATATGATGAATAAATATTTTTGAATTAGTATCAATTTTAATTTAAGGAAAACAAATAACTTTAATTTCCAGTCTGTTGCCTAACTCTCCACTAGACCATACTTCATTGGTGTTGTTTTAAAAATCAGTGATGGATAAGAAACAGTTTGTTAAATAATCTTAATCCTTATCTAGGAAAATACTATGAAATGTTATACTATAATGTGCATACATTCATATTTATTATTCTACAACATTTTCATTCTGTGGACCCAAGGCTATTTAATGAATACTCAAAGCATAAAATTATTTCCCAGTGAAATATTCCCACAGGAAATGACTGATAACAAAGCTGCCAGTAATGGTGTCTATAAACACAATTTGATCTCTATCTCAGAAATTGTTTCCATTCCAACTCTTGCAAAATCTTTTCATTCTTTGTAGTTAATAGAGTTTTTGAAAACATCATAAGCTGGTGCTAGGGTTATAGCTCAGTGGTAGAGCGCTTGCCTGGTATGTGTGAGGCACTGGGTTCGATTCTCAGTACCGTGTATAAATAAATAAAGTTCCATCAACAACTAAAAAAAATATATTTAAAAAGAAACATCATAAGCTGCATGTGTATATTTATATATGAATAGGTCTAGTTTAAACGTCATCCTTGATTCAACTTGTCAACTTTTTTTTAAAATATATTTTAGTTATACATGGACACCGTGTCTTTATTTTGTTTATTTATTTTTATGTGGTGCTGAGGATCGAACCCAGTGCCTCACACATGCTAGGCAAATGCTTTACCACTGAGCCACAATCCCAGCCCCTCAACTTGTCAACTTGTTTAGGAGTTATAAAACACATTAGTCAGTATAAAATATTATGCATTTTTTTAGGTATTACTCAAAACCAAGTCTGATGCAACACACCACAACTAAACTCAATGTACTTTAAAATTGAGAATGTTTTATTGCATGAATTTACAATTAACATTTTGAGTCACAACAAATAAGGCACTTGTCATGAGACACTAATTTTAAAAATGTAAATCCCACTTTTCTGTGTGTGCATTATTTTCAGATAAAAAGTTTGTGAAAGTATAATTTTAAGGAAACAGTACTCACAGAACTTACATTATACATAATTCAAAAAGTAACAAAATATGGATATAAGCTGTACTTTCAAAATCTGTGTTTTAGCAATTTATGCCCTGTTCCCTCACATATCAATTTTCATATCTTTCTAATCATCAGATTACTATGAAAATTAGGGAATAGCTATACATCTTCCAGTATTTATACTTGTTTTTCAGAGACTTGGAAATCATTTTGATGTCCCACAAATTAACAACTGTGTGTTGGCACTGTCACAAAAAATGTAACAACTATGGGATAATACGGATCCAGTAAGGCAGGGAGCCAAACTAGGGAGGAGGTAATACTGACTCAGTCTAGGAGAAGGGCGAAAAAAAGCAGGACAGGTTGAGGCAGAAGGCTAAGTTTAACAATAATAGAAGGGAAGTGTCTATGTATGTTACAATTATTTTCTAGGTCAATTTAGAGTGTGTTTGTCTCACTGGTGCTCAGTCTTCCATTATACTCTTATTGGAACCAAAAGCAAGTTTCAGTCTGGCATTTGCCCAGTTCTCTCTTCCTGCACTACCTCACATGCAGTTCTGTCAGTAAGGAGTAAAAGGTAATTCAGCCTAAACCTGATCATGTTCTCCTGCCCCGAGGGTCACATATGGCATGTTCTCCATATAGCAGTTTTTACTGTTTCTTAATTAACAATATCTGACAACTTATAACTTTCCTTATGTCATCACTATATGTGATGAAAGGGAGACTTGCTCTGTGTGTGTGTGTGTTCTAACATTTATAAATGTATACTGTTTTAGAATATTCACAGATGTTTCAGATTCCCTATCATATATATGTGATATGTAGAGTAACTTGGTCAAGTTCACCATGATAAGGGAAATAGAATTCAACCCTATCTGATACCAAACTACTACACCCCTGTAGCATTTCCTTAAACATAAATAGAGACAGGGCACTTGCTATAATAGTACTTGTGACTTAAACCTTTGTTTTTATAAATTATTTAGTTGATCACCTTTCCAGAAGTTTAATATTTTACGAGGTCTTTTGTGTGTGTGTGTGTGGTGCTGAGATTGAACCTAGGGCATTGGTCATGCAAGACAAGCACTCTACCAACTGAGCTGTATTCCTAGTCCCTTTTATGAGTTTTTTGTCAAATACATCTGAACATTAGAAAGCTGCTTAAACATTTCAATTTTTTCTCAATGCAGTCCTCTTCAAGGCTCTTAGAACTAAATTCATTGTTTCCAGTTAACTGTAAATCTATTTTCATGAAATCACAATGTGGAATTGCATCCTGATTGTAGGACAAGCTACAACTAAATACTTCAAAGGGAAAATAAAGGCACCCTTTAAAAATAAATAAATAAAGGCATCCCTTATGACCTGAAATTCTCAGATAAAACTTTTTTAAAAACTAATATATGGGCTGGGTGTGGTGGCACATGCCTGTAATCTCAGCTATGTGGGAAGCTAAGACAGAGGGATTATAAATTCAAGGCCAGCCTCAGCAACTTAGTGAGACTCTGTGTCAAAATAAAAATTAAAAGGACTAGGGATGTAGCTCAGTGGCAAAGCACCCCAGGTTCAAACCCCAGTACAAAAAGAAGAAGGAAAAAAAAAGGAAGTAAAGGGAAATTTAGCTCACCTTTACCTTACATGATTAAACTACCAAGTAACCAAACAGTTGATAAAAAGGAGTTGTTCTGTTTCAAAGTTATCAATCTAATAAATAAAGATTTGGAGTGTCACCATTTGCACCATAATGAAGTAATGAACCTGATAATCCAGACAAAAATCACCAGTGGCCAATGTCCAAAGAGATAGGCAACCTGACATATGCCTTTAATCAATACCAGTTATGATTTTATTCATTTTAGTGTTCTTACCAAAAATGAAACTGTCTGATCAGCTTCAAGTTCTGAAGACCAATTTCCAGGAATTACAGGGAACAGAAGAGCATGCTAACACTATGGGCATACCGTCAACAAAACCCAAACTGTAGGAAATTACAAAAAATACCCATTTCTTCAACAAATTAACTAGTTGCAATTTACAGACTTTATCTAAAGCCCAATCTTAACAAAACATCTGTTAAAAAATAATTATCAGCCAATCAGGAAGATTTGAACACTGGCTAGGTATTTGATGATACTGAAAATTGTTGCAATCTTAGATTTTTTAAAAATGTCTTTAGTTTTTTTAGAGGTAAATATAAAAATATTGATAAAAAAATACGAAGTCAAACATTTATTTCAAAATAATTGAGGAGGAGGTAGACTGGTGATGTGCAAGAGTGAAGATGGGCTTTGAGCTGGAAATTGTCAAAAGCAGGTAGTGGGTCCACAGGGGTAGTTATAATAGTATCTGTATGTGTGTACATGTTTGAAATTTTCTATAATACATTTTTTAAGTTTAAATAGGAATCAGTTCCTTATAATAGATTCCGACAATTGTTTAAGGCAACACAACTTTGAGGGAAGTCAAATACAGAGATGATAAGAATATTGAAATATAGGTCCAAGAATCATAATCCCCATCCAGACTTCAGGTGGTATAGTGGAAAGGATAGTAATCCAATGGAACTAGTTCAAACCCTAATTTTATCATATACCCCAAAACCACCTGTCACAGAAGTGAGCTTTTGCTCTTTGCCAAATCCAAACCATTATTCTTCCATCCTAAAAATCTGTACTCTTTTGAAACTCATGACTTTGCACTGTACCAATGCTTTTTGCAGTTTGTATTCATTTTCGCATCAGCCTCATCTCAGTCCCTTCACCATTTTTCTTATCATCTTGGTGATTTCATTATTCACAGAAAGACTCCATCCAATACCCTGGCCTATCGGTTTCTTGAACTTCTCTAATGACTAGACCCTCCCTCCAGTCACCCAGTGCCAGAGTCTTTGTCATAACCAATAACTACAAATTCTCCAAATACCACTTGCTATTTTCTAGCTCACTCCCTGGTTCTCAGACTCCAATAATACTTTGATCCCACCATTGCTGCTCTGTCACTCCTCTTCTATCCTTTCTTCTTGCTTTCCCAGTAGAGATCACATTGTCCTGGTACACTCATTCCCTTGCGTACATCCCCAACTCTCTTGTCTTTCTTTCCTATTGCCCTACCCACTTGGCAAAAGATCAGCCCTGGTTCAAAACAATTTTCCTTTGTGCTTATGTTTTCACTTGGAAGTCCTAATATGACTGGAGAAAAACATCACAAGTGGTCCCCCAGGGCTGCCAGACAACTCCACTAACTACCCTCAATCCATTCACCCTCTCCTTTTCTCAACCTTATGACACCACCACCCCTCCTCACTCTCACTTTTCTTCTCATTCCGCTGAAATAATAGAAAACACTCAGGAGAGAACTTTCTCATCCTCCATGTACTGTAAACTATGCATTGATAATCCACTGTGACCTTCTTTCCCCATCAAAAGAGATGAGCTACCCCTACCCCTAACTTAGGCCAAATCTCTGTCCTTTACCTCTCTCTGTACTTTTCAACTCAAATTGCCTACTGACTCCCTTGTTCCTCTAACACACCAAATGCATTGCTGCCTCACAGTCTATGCATTTGCTGTTCCATCTGCCTGAAATTATTTCCTCATGACCATCCAGGTCTCACCTCAAATATTACCTTCTCCAAGAGCCCTTCCCTGATCATTCTCTCTAAAATAATACCCATGACCCTTCCTATCCATGTGTTTGTTACATTACACATTTGTATTTATTTCCATAAATGTACTATTTAACACTACATTAGATGTATACTTACTTGTTTTTGTGACGCCATTGCCCTCAGCTTATAGAACACTTCTCATATAGATATTCTATATACATTAATTGAAAGAAAATGTGATTTTCATGCCCAAGAGAAGTTAACACACACTTCCATTTCCTCCATGGTGAAATTGGTTTGCCATTGTTTCACAGAGTGTTATTCAAAGGATCAAAAGAGGTTACAGTCAATACAGTTGAACCCTGAAAACATGTGAAAGAGGTCAGACACAAAAGACCACATGCTCTATGATTCCATTTTTATGAAGCATCTTGAACAGCCAAATCCACAGAGATAGAAAGTTGATTAGTGGTTGCCAGCAGCTGTGGGAAAGGGAAATGAAGAGTGATTGCTAAAGAGCATGTGACTTCTTTCTAAGGTGATAAAAATATTCTGGAATTAGATTCAGGTGATGATGATTGTAAATACACTAGAAACTACTGAGTTTTACAGTATATATATTATATCTCAATACAAAAAAAAAGAGAACTATTTTCTTGCCCTTTTGTCTTTAGTTACACTCTCAACTAACATTAATGGAAAATCTTAACAAATAAAGAAAATGTTTTAAGGAAACCTTAGAGAGGATTGGTAATGCAATTAAGAATAGTTCAAAAGTGACTTCATTGGACAGTTGCTGTCAGAAATGCTTTCACATCCTAAAGCCAAGTGTTTCCACAGAGCCTTTAATTCCATATATTCAAGAAATAAATAAAAGTGGCTTCTTAAAGTTTACTTTTCTTTATCAATTACCAAATGTTATGGTTTGGATCTAAAATGTCCCCTGAAAGCTCATGTCTTAAAGGCTTGGTCCACAAGGCAAAAGTGTTCAGAGATGTGGCCTTTGGAAGGTGATTGGGTCATGAAGGCTCTAACCTCATTGATTTATATAAATTATACATTGGTTTATATAAATTATAAATCATTGATGGGTTTATAATTTAATGGGCTATTAGGGAATGGTAGAAACTTAGGAGGTATGGTCAGTTTGGAGGAAGTATGTCCTTGTGAGGTGTGCTCTTTAAGTCTACATCTTGCCGGGTACGGTGGCACACACCTGTTATCCCAGTGGCTTGGGAGGCTGAGGCAAGAGGATCAAGAGTTCAAAACCAACCTCAGCAACAGTGAGGCACTAAGCAATTCAGGGAGGCCCTGTCTCTAAATAAAATACTAAATAGAGCTGGGGATGTTGGCTCAATGGTTGAGTGCCCCTGAGTTCAATCCCCTGTACTCCTCCTCCCCAAAAAAGACTATATCTTGTCCCCTGGCGCTCTCTCTCATACTTTTTCTCTCTCCCTTTGCCTACCCTCTCACCTCCCCCTCCCCCCTCCCAGCTTCCTGAGAGGCTATATTCCCAGTCACCCTCCCCACCATGATGTTCTGCCTCAACACAGGCCCAGGAACTGTGGAACCAGCTGACATGGACTGAACAGTGAACCCCAAATCAATCTTTCCTCCTTTAAGCCATCTCAGGCATTTTGTCACAGAGGTAGAACGCTAACACTCCAAAGAATTCAAATGTAGGCTTACAAAATTAAATCAACAGTAAGACTTCTCTGACCCCTCAGTCTCTCTCTTCCACAATCTCTCACTTCCACCAAACAAAAACAAAAACAAAAATGTTTTTCAGCATTTTAGAAATAACAATATTTTGTTTTCTGTTGGAAACTCATGGTTCTTTCATATAAACAAAATGATTACATGATGAAGAACATCACTTACCCTTATAAGCAAGAAACTACTGAGAAAATCCATAATTATCCTGAAAGAGATATGTAAGTAAACTCATCTTTAGTCTTTTGTGTTCTTTCACTGGAGGATTTTCTCTAAGATGGAAGGTAAGGAGTTACATATTAAATTACCTAATGTTTTAGAATAGTAGAGTACCAATTTGGGAAGAAGACATAAACCAAAAACTACCTGACAACTTCTTTCCTGATTAGAATCATCTGTTTATTCAATTGTATGTAAAGAGAAACCTATGGGCAAGCACTTATTTATTGACCATTTCAGTTATTACAGAGGGAAGCTAGGTTATTTGGTGGGGGGGTGACCAGGGATTGAACTCAGGGGCACTTGACCACTGAACCACATTCCCAGTCCTATTTTGTATTTTATTTAAAGACAGAGTCTCACCGAGGTGCTTAGCTCCTCACTGTTTCTGAGGCTGGCTTTGGACTCTTAATCCTCCTGCCTCAGCCTCCTGAGCCCCTGGAATTACAGGCATGCGCCACTGCACCCTGCTTAGATTCTTTTTTATTACACAAAATCGGTTACATTCCTCCCAAGCTTACTTTTGCAAGAGCACATATAATTGTAATGACTATAGTTTTACTAGAGAAAAACCTCAATTTTATCTCAGTTTCTATTTTAAATTGCGCCCGCGTGCAATTATGCACATACAAGAAAGTGGGACACAGTGTATAC
>PVHX01001877.1:111654-187255 GCA_004024805.1 Geosciurus inauris
TTTTTTTTTTTTTTTTTTTTTTTTTTTTTTTTTTTTTTTTTTTTTTTTTGTGGTCCTGGAGATTGAACCCATGGCCTTGTGCAGGCAAGGCAAGCACTTCACCAACTGAGCTACATCCCCTGCCCAAAAGCTTCAGCTTTCATGTACATTGGGAGTAAATACACTGATAAGTCAGGCCAAGAAGATAGAACAATTTCTTGGCTCTGAAAAGTTCTGCCTTAGTTACCAATCACACGACGAAACAGTCATCACCAAAGAAATTCTTTCCTGGATTATACATTTTTGAAGGCTGAAATCATGAGTAATTCTTTGAATCATAGGGCCTAGTATTCGAGTTGTCTACCCATCTTTTGTACTATGGATACCAGTCTCAAGTCACATTCTTGTTCACAAAATATACCATTATTTTTACCATTTTAGTTCATCAAGGAACTAATTAAATTCTTTTACATTCTTTAGTGAATCTGAGATCTTAAAGAACAGAACCATCTATTTTGTCATCAAGATAGACAATATCACCATCTCTATTGACTCATTTAAGATGAAGCATGATGACAATTTTCCAAGATGTACATACAGACACAGATAAGAATAAGTTAAATCACTGTCAGACTTACTTTCACATACTATATCCTAGTTTTTCAGTAGAATCCTTTATTCTACTTGTTGAATTCTACATCTTCCACAAATAAATGTAAATGGCTTCTTAGTAAGAGTCAATAAGGGCCAAGAAGTCAATAGCAACACTACGATGGCCCATTGAAAAGCCAGAACCCATGCGAAAATTCCGTGATTGCTCTGAAAAAAACTAAAGCTGAGATCCGGCAAAGACAATTTGACTTTACATGTCCACAACGGAGTTCCAAACTCAGTACCTACTGGGGCCAGACAAGTCCTGCCAATGAGTGTATGAATCCAGGTACAGCAACCAGAGGGCTTAGTAAAAGGGAACAGCTACTTCCTCAGCTTGAGGAATGGACAGCTACAAAGAACCACCCCCTCCTCCTTGTCCTGTGTTTGCTTTTTTGTCCTTTGGACAAGAAAATACATTTCACATTCTCAAAAATGCTATATAGCCTACCCATGGGTGTGTCAACCAAGCCTATGTGCTGGTTGCATTTTTGACCTCTAATCTTCAGAGACTAACACATGAAAGTTGTTTCCAAACAAAGGAACACTAAATACCATAATTTAAAATAATCTGTCAGCCTTGTGACCCAAAGGGCTAATATCTATGGTGAGGATCTAATTTCTTTTTCTTGTCTTATTTTTCATCACAATAATAATCTAAATATCAGCATGAGGCTTATGTATGCAGAATTTTGTAAATAAGAAGGTGTTCTCATTTTTCTCTTAGTCTGATTCTCACCAAAACATTTTGGGAGTAATAAGTAGAACAAAGATGATCATAATCACATTAAAATGAGATAGCAGAGACCCAGGAAAGGGAAACTGTTAAATGACGGTTATATAGGCCTGAGGAGGATTCAACTCCAGTTTCCCAAGTTTCTACTACAAATTCTAATACATTTTTAAAAGCACTGCTTATCTGAAAAAAGTGATGCTTTCTTTAAAGTCATGATAACTTGGAAATATAAAAAATGAAGACAATTTTAAAAAAATCTTACCCCCCAACCTAATACACAAGTATTAAAATGAATTCAGTTTTCAACTTCTCATGAAAAGTAGTTGCTGCTGGGAAACCATGATTTTCAATATTTCAACATAATTAGTAGCACTAAAATAATATTCTGTTAACAGAATAATTATCTTAGAGCACAATGTTTTATTATAAACATCAGCATTGGTACTTGCTAGTGTATTTGATCTAACATGTCTGAGGAAGGAAAACGTAAAAAAAAAAAAAAAAAACTTATTTTACAACAAGAATTTCAAATGACCCAATAGGAATGTCATTTCTACCAGGATCTCTGTGAAATTACATTGGGAAATAAAAGTGTGCCTCTTTAAATGCAGAAGTTCATGAATATGAAAACCTTTTTTTTTTAACTATGCACAACAGTTGGCAACCTCATAATTACATATCCAAAGACTGTTCAAATAAAAAGGGAACAAAGCTTCTAACAAAGTTCAGTGTATAAGTCAAGACTGCCTGGAGGTATGAGAAGTTTTATGTCTCTGTTTACCCTCTGAGTAAATTAAATGAATGCATATTTAGTACATGAATCACAGTTATATTTAGTTCACACACTACAGACAGAGAGAAACAGAAGAATTATTTTTTTAGATAAAATGTATTAATGAAAACTGAACATATACCCACAGGTCTGTATACATCCCTCCTCCCCCAGAATGCAGTCATGACAAGTATAATATTAAATAATTGTGAAGCAAAATGGTAAGTTAGGGGTTTAGGTGTTCTGATTCTGGATAAAAGGCACACCCTGTGTCTCACTTATGAAATATAGACAGCCTTATGAAGCACTTATTTGAGAAATCTGAAACAAAAAGAGCAACAGGTGAACTGGGGGAGACTAGAATTCGAAGGACTGATAAAAGTAGTGCTTTCTTTAAGGTCATAGGTAACTTGGAAAGAGAAAAAATCAAAGATAATTTTTCAAATATCTCAATGTAATCCTTTTCCTCTCAATATACAAATATTATAGTAGATTCAGTTTTCAACCTCCCATGAAGCAGTTGCTACTGGGAAAACATATTCTTCAATATTTCAATAGCATCATTAGCAGCACTAAAGTAATATTCTGGTAATACAAAACAATTATCTTAGAGCACAATCTAAGATAAGTTTATATCTTATTATAAACATCAGCATGGTACTTCCTGGTGTATTTGATCTAACATGTCTGAAGAAGGAAAAAGTAAAAAAAAGCTGGGCACAGTGGCATAGCCTGTAATCCAAGTGACTTGAGAGGCTGAGGCAGGAGAATTGCAAGTTTAAGGCCAACTTGGCCAACTTAGTGAGACCCTGTCTTGAAATAAATGAAAAAGGCTGGGGATATAGCTCAGGGGTGAAACACCCCTAGGTTCTATCCTTAGTACTGGGGGGGGGGGGGGCTCAAATGAAAGGGAAATACCTCCCGCTTTTTTTTTTTTCTTCTTCTTCTAGTAATCTTTGACCTGAATGCAATATAACCTCAAATCTGGAAATGGGCACTGGGGCCCAAAAAGAAAAAGCTCCCAGGGAAATTCTTCAGTTTTCTCTTACAGAACTGGATGCAAGTACCTAATGCTCAGAGAAAGTACAGAAATAGAAATCCCCAGGATTTTCTTCTCTCTCTTCTTTTGTGTTCCTACTTCCAAACAGTCCTGTGGTGATAGTGGAGGCCATAGTGGGAGAATACAGGAGGCAACACTCCAAGAGAGGAAAATGTTTCTTGCTGAATGGTAGAACTGGGGCACCAAGAGAGTGGCACAAGCCCTCACTGCCTCTTTCTCTGCATCTTCCTGCTGCTTAGTGTTGAATACAAGCATAGTTACAGAAGTGTGCAGCACAGCCAGGTAACTAAAGCCTTAGCTTGGTGTTCAGAGGGCCAAAAATGAGAGCACCAGGGACTTGGAAAAGACTAGAGTGGGCTCATCACTAAGCTATGCATAAATCTGATCTTAATCAGCATACCAAAGACTTTGAAAACCAAACTAACAGCTATAATATACCCCTCCACCCTTTCCTAAACTGACCACCAGGTGACCCATATGTGGGTCAGCTCTGAATAGCAAAGGTTTGAAATTCTGAGCTGATGTTGGAAACACAGCTTGCATTGAATTTTGCAGCCTTAACCTAACCAGGTGGATTGTCTACTAAAACAAACACGGGGCTGGGGATATGGCTCAGTGGTCCAGTGGTAGAGTGCTTGCCTAACATGTGAGGCCTGGGTTTGATCCCCTGCACCACAAAATTAAAAAAATAAATAAATAAATATCAAAATGCTCTACAGGATTTAAATAAGATCCAGAATTTCAGAACATAATATCGAATATATCCAGAAGACAATGCAAAATGACTCGGGTTACAAAGAACCAAGAGAATTTAACTTGCATGGTAAAAGATAATCAGACACTAGTACCAACATAACACAGATGTTGAAATTATCTCACGGACTTTAAAACAGCTATTGTACAAATACCTCAGCAAAAATTGTAAAAATTCTTAAAGCAAGTGGAAAAATAGAAAGTTTAAGTAAAGATTTAAAAAAGAGGAAATTTTAGAATTGAAAAATACAGCAACTAGAATAAACAAAAAACCTCACTCAATAGACTCAAAAGAAGAAAGGAGATGACAGAGGAAAGTCAGTGAACTTGAAGATAGGTCAATAGATATTTTCTAATCTGAATGACAGAGGAAAAAAATGCAATTTTGTTTTGTTTTGTTTTTTAATGAACAAAACCTCAGGAACATTTGTGTTAAAGGTTTAACATGCATGTCCTTGGAGTTCCAGAAAAAGAAAGAATAAGCTGAAAAAGTATTTGAAGACATAATGACTGAAAACTTTCTGATTTTGGCTAAACACATAAATGTAGATATTTTAAAAATTTAGTAAATTCAAATAGGAAAAAGCCAAAGAAATCCATGCCCAGATGTCATGATTAACCTACTAAAAACTAAAGACTAAAAAAAAAAAAATCATAAAAGTAGATAAAAATGATGCATTAACTATAAGGGAGATGATGATTTAAATTACTGCAGATTTCTCATCAGGCCATGGAGATCAGGACGAAGTGCACATCTGTCAAGCATTAAAAGAAAAGAACTGTCAACTTGGAATTGTATACCCACCTAACTATACTTCAGGAATAAAGTGAAATAAAAATATTTTCAGATGAAGGAAAACAAGATAATTCACTCTCAGTAGACCTTCAAGAGAATCATTAAATAAATTTCTTCAGAAAGAAATTTGGAGTGTACAATCCAATTGCATTTATTTTTAGGTGTGAATTTAGGGCTATCATTTTATTATTTGCTTTCTATATGTTCCCTCTGTCATTGTTTTCCATTTTTTCTCTTCTTTAAGGTTTTCAAAAGTTTTTTATATTACATTTTAGTTCATCTATGTAGATATTTACTCTTTATCTTTGTACAGTTTTTGTTGTGTTGTTGTTTGTTTGTTTGTACAAGAGATTGAAACCAGGGCCTTGTACTTGCTGGACAAGTTATCTACCATTGAGCCACATCTTCAGCCCATTTTATATTTTATTTTAGACAGAGTCTTATCAAGCTGCCTAGGATGGACTCAAACTTGGGATTCTCCTACCTTAAACCTCCTGAATTGCTGGGATTATAGGTATGTGCCACCACACTTGGCTTGTATCTTTTTAAATTGGTTAATCTGGGGGAATGATGTACATACTTTATACAGTCCAAGTAAAATCAGTATTTTACCTCTTCAAGTGGAATATAGAAAGCTACCAACATATGGATCTTCTCACCCTCTGTGTTAGCTAGCTCTTTGTCCCTGTGATGAAAACCCCTGATAAGAACAACTTAGAGGGGGAAAATTTATTTTAGGCTCACAGTTTTAGAGATTCAGTTGATGGTGGACAGACTCCATTGCTCTGCACCCAAGATAAGGTAGAACACTGTGGTGGAAAGGTGTAGTGGAAAGGTGTGGTGCTGAAAAACTGTTCAGCTCATGGCAATGAGGAAGCAAAGAGAGAGATCAAGGCACTCAGGACAATATATAAATCCCAAAGTCACACCCACAGTGACCTACTTCCTCCAGCTACACCTTATCTTCCTACACCTACCACCCAAAACAGTAGTCCTTTCAAATGATTAATCCATCAAATGGATTAATCCACTGATTAGATGATAGCTCTTATAATCTGATTATTTCACCTCTGAACATTCTTGCATTGTCTTACACATGAGCTTTGAGGAGACACTTTATATCCAAACCATAACACTCTCCCTCCCCACTTTATAATTATTTTATCTTTTGTATCTACATACATCAAAACCCTATAAGAGGGGCTGAGGTTGTGGCTCAGTGGCAGAGTGCTTGCCTCACACTTGTGAGGCACTGGGTTCAATCCTCAGTACCATATAAAAATAAATAAACAAAATAAAGACACTGTGTCCATGTATAACTAAAAAACATTTTTTAAAAATTTTAAAAAACCCTATAAGACAATTTTATAATTTTTGCTTTCAACCATTAAATAAATTTTGAAGAACTGACAAATAAAATGGAATAGGCTATTAAATGTACCCAAATATTTACCATTTCTGTTGTTCCTCCTTTGTTCTTTTTTTTTTTATTTTTTATTGTGGTGCTGGGGATTAGAACCCAGGGCCTTGTGCATGCAAGGCAAGCACTCTACCAACTGGGCTATATCCCTAGCCCCCTCCTTTGTTCTTTTGATGAAATTGTTTGGTAAAACAAAGTGCATGCTTTTTCTCCCAACAGGGCTGACCTGCTCACCAACTGCTGGGCATCTGATCTGCCATCAACCTAGTCCACACTGAGTCTATAGTACAGCAATGTTCTTATAGGTGAACTGTGTAGTACCTTGGTAACATGTTGAAGGTGATGAGCTCTTTCCTCCCAGGAACAGAAACATCTTCAGTCTTAGTTCATTTTCTTTTGCTACAATACCTGAGTCTGGGTAATTTATTTTAAAGAAGGATTTATTTTGGCTCATAGTACTTGAAGTCCTAGAGCATGACACTGTCATCTTCTCAGCTTCTGGTGAGGGCCTCGTGGTGGAAAATGGAAGGACAAGTGAAAGAGAAACAAGAGAAAGCCAAAGAAGCCGAACTTTATTTATAGTAACCTACTCTTTTGGGAACTAATCCAGACCCATGAAAGCAAGAATTCATTCACTCCTGCAAGATGGCGTTAATCTGTTCAAGAGAGCTCCACCTCATGACTCAAACACCTCTCAATATATCCCATCTCCCAACATGGCTGTATTGAGGAATTAAACCTTAACATGAGTTTCAGTGGACAAACCATGTTTGAACCATGGAAATATTCCCCTTTCTTTTCCTTCTTTTATTCCTCCTCCTCCTTCACCCCCTTCTCCTTCATCTCATTGTGGTTTTTTTGTTTTGTTTTTGTATTTGCAGTCCTGGGGATTAAACCCAGGGCTTTGTGCATGCTAAGCAAGCACTTTTACCATTAAGCTATATCCCAAACTATTTTATTTTATTTTGACAGGTTCTTTCTAATTGCCCAGGCTGTCCTCAAAGCTTTGTTCCTCCTACCTCAACTTCACAAGTCGCTGGGATTGTAGGTGAGTACCTCCAGGCTCAGCATAGCAATATTCTTTATATGAATTTGCCTTCCCTCTCTATAGTACTTCTTCCAGTGCCATCATCCATGGACTTACAGAGTGCTTTATCCTTGATCATAACTTTGGTTCTATATAAAGAATTCATTTTACAATAAAAGACATGCATAAGATATGTGCTCTGATTTCATTGGCTCTATACTTATCCCATCACTCTGAAACAATTACCTGCTAGAATGATGGAGAGGCCACCTAAAGGCCAAATTGTGGTGCCACTGAGAAACAACACCCTATGAAAAGATGATACGGTCACAGGACACAGTATATGCTTTGTATCAGCATCCAATAGATGATATTGTTTATATAATAGCAAGATATAGAAGTCCCAGAATAAAGGGACTTATAATTACGGGGGAAGGGATTTCCTCTCAGTGTTGTAACTCACAACCTTCTCACGGAATTTTTGCTTCTTGCCGTGAAACTTTGTATTTGATTGGCTCAGAGCTTTTAGTTCAAATGAGAATAATGCATTAACCAAGGGACACAAAAATATCTCCATTGAATTGTAATGTGAAAAAAATCGCCTGACAGTTTTTGGCTCCTCCAGCCACAAAACTAACAGATAAGAAGAGAAGTATATCAGTCAGTTTTGCTGCAATAATGCTGCATAACGAACAACCACAAAAATCTCAGGGGCATGCAACAATGAATACTTCTCTATCATGGGTCTGCAGATCAGTTGGGGCAGCTTTGCCACTAGGCTACAAGTCAATTTTTCTATACATGTCTCATTCTGCTGTCTGGCAGAGGGATCAGTGGCTGCCTACAGCATGCCTCTTCAGGCCTAGACTTGAAGCTAGCATGTTATCTCTGCTTATGTTACATAGGTCAAAGGAAATCACAAGGCCAAGGCCAAGGATACATCTATTCAACTTTTATAATTTTTGTGCTTTGAATTTCTTATTGGTTCCTATGAGCCTTATTTGTTTTAATCTTCCTCAAACTCTGTTGTTCATATTTGATATTTCCCTTGGACAACTGCCAACTCACTTTCCTCCCTGTTCTGTAATTCACAAGTATTCTCACCCTTCTCTAATCTGCTGATCTACCTTGTTCCCAACTTTACACACACTAGAATCTTACCTGCGTTTCTATGTTCCTGTAGGAAATCTAGACCAATCACTTCCTTCTTTTTTAGTTTAGAACATCATGGAGGAGAATTAACCTTTTTGGATATCCTGCTGTGTGTTAAGCACTAACTTGTATACCATCTCATTCATCTTAATAACTCTGAGAAACAGTACTTGCTATCCCCACAACACAGATAGAAACCTGAGGCCCAGAAGGGGTAAGTAAGTCACCCAAAATTACAGAACTGATAAGTGATTTTTAGAATTCACACCAAAAACTACAACTGATTTCAAAACTTAGGCTTTCTCTCTTCATCCCACTCCTTCCCCAAACACCTGACTATTCTCTAGTCACAGGCTTAACCCTTTGTTAATCAAACCTGGGTTCTAGCTGTTGCCTTTGAGAAATCTGAGCAAGCGACTTTATTGTCTTAGGGAAAATGCCCAATAAGAATTCAAAAACTGCTGAGTGTGGTCACATAGGCCTGTAATCCCAGCTGTTAGAGAGGCTGAGGCAGGAGGATTTCAAGTTCAAGGCCAGCCTCAGTGACTTAGGGAGGACCTAAGCAACTTGGTGAGATCCTATCTCAAAATGAAAAAAATTGAACAAGGGCTGAGGATGTGGCTCAGTGATTAAGTACCCCTGGGTTCAAACCCCAGTACCAAAAAAAAAATCAAAGACTTATGATTAAAGGAAATTACCTACTCTGTGCTAAGACCATGGAAAAGACTTGGTGAAGGAGGCAGAAACAAAATGTTAGCTGGGTGGAGATGAAGGCACCCGCTCAGTGGGGCAGCGTGAGCCTAAATGCCCAGGGGGGAGGTGGGGGGGGGGACGGTCACGACACCACAACCAGGATGACGACGAGGACGAGGAGTCAATGATGAGGACAAGGACGAGGAGGACACACAACTGCTGTGCTCCAGGAAGAGAAAAGAGGCTTAACATCTAATTGGGAGGAATATCTGAGGCTAGGCTGTGTATGAAAAGAGGAGTAAGTGCTTTTTCCTCTAATGGAAATCACAGTGAAGTAAGTAGCAATTACTGCCAAGACCTGTCAAGGCTGAAGGAAAGCAAGGATTTCATTCCATCCTCTTATATTAACAAAAGAATGAACCAAACTATAAACTAATTCTCTGTGTAAACATTCCAAAACTGTAATTGGAGAAACAGAAAGATCTTGGTATGCTTAAGGACCCAAGAATATGTGTGAGTGAGGTCAATTACAGGCCATGGACAGAGAAAGGCAAAGAGGAATTAGGAAGGTGAGTTATAACTAGAAAAGCTTCCAAAGGAAGAGTCTATCAGAAATCTCCCTTTGGGAAGAAGTGGAGCAGATATTCATCAGTATCACCAGCAAGATGATTAACACCAAGAGCAACTGAAATTAAACCATAATTTAATCAAAGTTTTTGGGAATATATAATGAATTTCTCTCTAAATACTTAAAAAATCCTAGAAACACAGAATTTCACCTTGTAGATGTAATTTTCTCACATGGAAATTAACACTTTTGCTATAATTATCTTCCTGCATTCAGTCATTTCTGAATCCATAAACATAAGAATTAAACCAGGCGTGGTGGTGCACGCCTGTAATCCCAGCACTTTGAGAGGCTACGACAGGAGAATCGCAAGTTCAAAGCCAGCCTCAGCAATGGCGAGGCACTTTGTGAGACCCTGTCTCTACATAAAACACAAAATAGGGCTGGGGATTTTGCTCAGTGGTCAAGTACTTCTGAGTACAATCCATGGTACCAAAAAAATAAATGAATAATAAGAATTAATGATGAATTCCAATTACCTGTGGCTAAAGAAAAGGAAGGAAATGATACTTTTTGTGTTCTTTTAAAAACAAGCAATGGATCAAAATTTCTCACTTGGTTTACTTAGTATGTCCTCAAAGTGTGATAAATACATTTTGAAAATATGCATTTGCTTTCACTGGCATAGTGTAATATTTCAAAGCTTTGGACTCAAGGCGCTGTCATTTAATTTTTGATTAGTGACAGAATTTTGGTGCAAAATAACTGCTTCAGTTGGTCATCATATTCATTTGTGTACAAGATTCTAAACATGGTGCTCTTCTCTGAACTTGAACAATTTTACCACACTTTGATCTACACATCTTCACATGTGGCATCACTTGATCCTGAACATCTCTCCTCTCTGAGTGCCCCTTCCCCTCCCCTGCTCAAGTCCTTCAGGGTCTTATTGTTTGTACAAATACATTCTGCCTGTCATTCCATCCTCACTGCTTTAATCTATTTTGGTGCTGTAACAAAATACCATAAACTGGTGGCTTATAAACAACAGAAATTTCTTTGTGGCAGTTTTGGAGTCTGGGAAGTCCAAGGTCAAGGTGGCAGCAGATTTGATGGCTTGTGAGAGCTGCATGTTGTTTGTCTTTCAGTTTGCAGCTCCAATGTCACTGCAACAAAGAGTTTCTGGTCATAACACATATCACAAACAATTAACTTCTTTATTGATATACATTTACTTGTTTACTGTCTGTCTCTCCCACTAAGATGTAAACTCCAAGGCAGAAGGAACCAAGCACAGAGAGAATCCAATTTACCTTTCGAGTTTCAGTTCAACTATTGTTCTTTGTATCCTAAGCACATGGTCAACAGCTGGTGAGTGAATGAATGGAAAACCAATGAGGCAAAAGACAGTGGCCTTAACATAGAAACATGAATCAGTCTAACACTGTGAGAAAAAGAGGAATTTTTTTTTTCAGTGCTGGGGATGGAACTCAAGGGCTTGCACATGCTAAAAAAGTTCTCTATCACTGAGCTACATCCCCAGAACACTCCAAAGAGATTTCTAAAATGGAAGTACTCCACAAAATCCACAGTGTTGATAATATAGTATCATCTATAAATTTCATAGTTATTTGCTCTAGGATAAATAAAGGTATCAATTGATTCTGGTGTTTACAAAATAAATTGATTCAAAGTCGTTCAGTTATAGCAATTTTTTTAATCTGATACATTGGCAGCAACTGCCACCACCTTCCAACACAAAGCTAACAAGAGGAGCAAATAAGAAGTTCTTCCAATTTAAATACATGCCACTAAATAATGGCATTATAATGGCATTATCAGACATTATAATAATCTGTTTTAACAAAGGGAGAGGTAAGTTACTGTTTAAAATTGGATATTTGACTATCATTCACTATAATAGATATGTTCCTATTAAAGTATAACATTTAATAGGAGTGTAGCTTGACATTTATATTAAATGTTAGATATATTTTAAATAACTAATATTTATAACTTCTGTTTTGCTTTATAGAATATTGACATTAATCAATTAGTTATTGAAATGCCATTAGGGAAGACAATGTTTTAATAGTTCATATCATTCACAGTTATAAGCTGGGACTTGCTACCAGTAAACAGAATAACCAATTGTTATTCTTCTCCTTTTCAAAAGAATGCCATTCTGATAAGGATTTGTGTTATTAGAAAAGGCTAACTGTTGGAGATAATAATATTTATATTATTTATTGAATGGAAGTCCTAATCTCTCTTCTAATTACTTTTTTCCCCCAAAACAACCTGCCAAATTGCCCTCATAATAATAACTTACATTTAAATAGCACGTTTTATTTTTTACCCAATTTGTCTATTTTAGGAATAAAATAGGGCAAAGCTTTCCTAGGAATTCACTTTCCAATGGTGAATATCAAAGATTACTCCAATTTTAGGGAGTTTTTTTTTTAACATTTCACAAATTGGAAACAGTTCTCTGAACCATCAAAAACAAACTAGAAACTGAAATCTGGTTTTTAATGGAAGCATTGAGATCATAAATCATAGTAGGCAGAGAGGAGAAATGTCATCTCAAATGAGTAAAACACAATCCTCCAAGAATAAGAACCCTTGGGCTCAGACCAAAAGGGTATTGTCAAATGCACATGTTAATTTGTTATTTTAGGGCTGCTCTTGAGAGCTGGGGCTAAGTGGAAGGGCCTTGTTTCCATTGACTGCTATAAATAAAATTTGAATCATTATATCATGTCTTAAAAGGGTTTATAGAAATACCAAGCATACCTTTGAGTATAGCAATTTATACAACTACTTCTCTAAATATATGTCTTGGAATCCTTGTTAAGCCGCGTAATAAGGGGCATTACCACTTCTACTGAGGCATATTTGTGTGACAGATTAGACCCTGTTTAGGCACCTATTTACAGGTCAAAGCCTGCAGGCCTTGAAAGGAGAAAGCAGGGAGTTCACCGCCTGGCCTCCAGCTCTCAGGCAGCTGTGTAATCCCACGGAACCTGTCTGACAGCTCACAGAATAACTGCTGCTGCTTGCAGATAAGACCCTCTTGGAGAGCCCGATAGCCCTTGTCAATAAGGAAACTGCAGAGAGCAGCTGGAATTTTCCAAAGCATCAAAACAAATTCTCTATTTTGAAAACATGTTCATACCAGGCATCACAGAGACAGCTGTTGAATATGATTTTTGTTAAGATAAATGGCAAATCTTTGCTTCTTAAAAATCAGTCATACACAAATCTGTAATCTTATTTTGATAAAAAAAAAAAAACATTGTTTGGTAGTTTGTTGCATCACTGAAGCAAAATAAGCCACCATAGCCATAGAAACAGGCTAACATTGTATTTCCACAGTATTGCTTAAAAGAGGGTGGGGGCACCACGTGGGCCTTCCCAAAGAGTTGGGGTCCAGAGAGACGGAGAAAGAAGGGGTCTCCGGGGAAGACGATATGGGGTCTCTCTGGATGGTGGCAATTCGCGGAGTCACTCACCCAGACCTCAGGGTGTAGGTAAAAATCTGCTCTGCCCCAGTGAGATGCAAAAACACCTGGAACGACCTGACCAGAGCGAGAAGCAGGAACACTGGAGCGAGAAGCAGAAAACACCGTTTATTCCAGAAAGTATAGAAGCTTAAATACACTCTTGGACCAATCAGATCCAAAGGTCACAAACAAAGAGGTGCATTCTGGCAAGAGCACAGTCTATTAGCATAGAATGGGGAAGGATAGAAGGGAGGGGTTAAAGGAATGGAGAGTGCTCCCACATATCCCCCTTTTTACTTTTATTTGAAATGTCAGTGGGGCCTGTATGGCCCATAAGCAAGCATGTTGGAGGGATCTGTGATAATCTCCTCATGGGAGAGAATCATTCTGCTGGATTTTCCAGACTCCTACATGCTGCATCTGATGGGGGAAGGGGGCGCTAACAAGACTGTAATCTGTCTTAAGTCGTGCTCCTCTGAGCATCTTACCCGTCATTGATTATCAACTCATGCGCAAGAGAAGGGGCAAACAAGACTGCTTAGGTCATGCCCCTCTGGGCATCTTACCCGTCATTGGCTGCCAGCCTGTATGCACGTGTCCCAAAATGAGCTCTCTCCCAAAAGAAGGGATAATGGGGTTGGGAAGGGTTGGAAGGGAAGGGGTTAGGATCGGCCAAAGCTGTGAAGCCTTGTGTTTCTAGCGAAGATGAGGTGGGCATGCTTCTTACATGTTCTTGAGGGCTGTGATCCATGTGGCAGGAATTTCTTGTGTTCTTGTGATTCCTTAACAATATGAACTAAGAGAGCTTGTTTAGTTTGACAAGGAGAAAAACCAGAAGGCGGCTTAGAATCCTGAGCCCAATGATAACCCAATTGGATGGATCCAACCGAGCTGATAATTTACTCAACACCTTTTGAAGAATAGAAGGTCAAAGACAATACCACAGCTCTTTTAGCAAGGGTTGGAAAGTGCTATCAAAACATGATGAATGTTTCACGATTTCCCCAGTGGAGAGGTATAGCTAATCCCATTTTTTTAATTAGCCTGAATTTTCTTGCTTCTTGAAAAAGAGAATTGGCCTAGGTCAGGGAGCAAATAAATGTCCAACCCACGACCCACCCCAGAGTGAGGTTTCCAGCCGGGGGAAGACTGGAGCCACCTAACACTCTGCAGCTCTCACACAGGTCAGCTGATCTGATCCACAGCTCCACACTGACACAACTCAGGGACCAGAGAAAGCTGCTGAAATGCTGCTGCTGTGACTCTACCTTTTGCTTTTCCAAAATTCTGGTCACTACAGAGAGCATTCATTAATGAAAACCAGATACCAATAAGCCTCTCATTGTGAAAGAAGAGTTACCAGAACATAATACACAAAAAGATCATGGAGATGTTTCAGTCAGAGAAGGAAGTAAAAGATTGTGTGGGTAGACAGCAGTGAGAGGGCTGGAAAGGTAGCTGCCCCCAGTGCATTGTGTGGTTGAGGTGTTTGGAACTCAACCCTCTCTCTCTAGGTCTTATCAGCCACTGGTTATTTTGATCCTGCCCCTAGTTGTCCTCTCCTGTTAATACCACTGTTTAGTGTAAAAGGTAGAGTTCCTGCCAGGATTATGACTTCACATTCTCTTCACCTGTTGGCTCAGGAGGCTGAGGCAGGAAAATTATATGTTCAAAGCCAGCCTCAGCAATTTAGCAAGGCCCTAAGCAGCTCAGTGAGATCCTGTCTCTAAATAAAATATAAAAAGGGCTAGGGATATGGCTCAGTGGTTAAACGCCCTGGGTTCAATCCCTGATGCAAATAAATAAATAAATAAATAAATAAATAATTTTTAAAAAGAAAGAAAGAAAAAAGAAACCAAAATCCTCTTCTTCTCCTGTTTAAAACACGGTATATGTTCACATGAATGGGTTCACCATGAGAAAATCACCCAAAATGCTGTACATTCTGTTTTGAGGCTGCAGACAAATTACCCTAATGTATTTATTACAGCAAGTCGATAGCCATAGATGTCATTTAAATTTAAGGAAGCAGAGTGAAGGAATAAAACCACTAAATAGGAATTCTCCAGATAATGTGGGCCATGGAAGAAAGAAAATTAAAGATTTTGTTGAAAGAATGAAGAGAATGAATCTTGTAATAGAATTTGTTCTTTTGAATCACAGTGATTGAATCACATAAATATCTGATTTCACTAGAAGTTTATTGAGGGTTTTCACTTGTTTCCCTTAGAATTAAAATAGTTTTGTATTTTTCTGATTACATAAAACTTTTTTAAAAAATTGAAATCAATTTTACATATTTATTATACATATTTATTTATACATATGTATGTATGTATATATACATATGAAAGTAAATTATCATCCTGAAAGATGTCACTTTACCCTATAAACATTTTGGTGACTGCTTTCATGTATCTCACAAGTCTACATACAAATTTATATAGATAGAATCACATAATGCTGTTTTTATTATGGCACTTAATATTTTAATGATATTGCTTGGTTGTTTGTCCCCATGCTCCTATAGTCAGATACATATACTCTCTGTGCAAGCATGCGTGTATGTGCACTTCTATGTGTTTTGCCTGTATCATCTAAACTAAGAAAATATCCAAGAAAACTGGATAATTCTAACTCATTCTTTTTAATGGAAAATTTTTCCATCAGTACACAGGATAAACCATAATTTAATCATTTTCTACCTAATGTCTAATTTTTATATTTTTTCCTATGTAAATATGCAAAAAACATTTTTATATGTATATCCTTTAATACATACTATTTCTTTTACATAGGAAAATGCCTACAAACAGGAGTTCTAAGAAGATATATATATTTAACATGTATATTTAATTTTAAGTTTACTTTCTAGAGTACTGTAACAATTCACATTCCCACCAGCATTGTGTGAAGATGCTCTTTTTCATATATTTCTGAAAGTAGTAGCTGTTATTCTAGTTTTTTATTTTTGCCATTCTGATATCTATAAAGGGATAACTTGTTTGTTACTTTTTTAAAATTTGTTTTAGTTGTAGATGGACACAATGTCTTTATTTTATTGCTTTGTACGTGGTGCTGAGGATCGAACCCAGGGCCTCACGCATGCAAGGCAAGTGCTCTACCGCTGAGCTACAATCCTAGCCCTTGTTTGTTACTTTAATTTGCAATTCCCTGATTCCTCATGAAGTTAGCCATTTTGGCATCTTTTTCTTGTTTCTAGTCATCTTGGATTTGCTATAAGACTTGCCTATTTACATCTTTTTTTTCTATTTTCTATTGTTACCATTTTCTTAGTTTTTTGTATTGTAAAATTCTTAACCCTTTATTTTCCATATGTGCTAGAAATATTTCTTCCTTTTTTAAAAAATGTATTTATTTTTATTTTTTAAGACAAAAGAATGCATTTCAAGACATAGTACACATATGGAGCACAATTTTCCATTTTTCCAGTTGTAAACAAGAGAGGGTCACAACTTTTTTGTCTTCATACATGTACCTAAGGTAGTGATGTCCATCGCATTCCACCATCTTTGCTACCCCCTTGTCCCCTCCTTTCCCCTACCTCCCCTTTGCCCTATCCAAAGTTCCTCTATTTCTCCCATGCTCCCCACCCCCACCCCCATTATGGATCAACATCCACTAATCAGAGAAAACATTCAGCCTTTGGTTCTTTGAGATTGGCTTACTTCACTTAGCATGATGTTCTCTAACTCCATCCATTTACCTGCAAAAGTTAGAATTTTATTCTCTTTTATTGCTGAATAATATTCCATTGTGTATATATACTACAGTTTCTTTATCTATTCATCTATTGAAGGGCATGTAGGTTGCTTCCACAGTTTAGCAATTGTGAATTGTGTTGCTATAAATACTGAAATGGCTGTGTTACTGTAGTATGCTGTTTTTAAGTTTTTAGGGTATAGATCGAGGAGTGGGATCGCTGGGTCAAATGGTGGTTTTATTCCAAGTTTTTTAAGGAATCTCCTTACTACTTCCCAGATCGGTTGGACCAATTTTCAGTCCCACTAGCAATGTTTGAGTGTGCCTTTTTCCCCACATCCTCTCCATGTGCTAGAAATATTTTAACTAATTTCTCATTTGTCTATTGAGTTTGCCTGTGGTATTTTTTTCCTCACTAATATTTTTTATTTTTGAATAGTTATTGGCATTTGTATTTACAGCTCTTACTTAAAAATCCCTTCCATATCTAGGACTAAACTTCTTTTTATTTTATCTTATTAATTAACAAATAAAATTACATAATTTCATTGGGTACAGCATGGTGTTTTGAATTTTGTTTACATTGTAGAGTGGCTTGATTTGCTAACAAATGAAAACCCTCACATACTTCTTTTTGTGGTAAGAATGCATAAAGTCTACTATCATGATTTTGAAGGATAAAATGTATCCTTACTATAGTCACCACTTTGTATACTAGATCTCTTAAACTCATTTTTTCTATTTAATTGAAATTTTATAGGTCTAAATGTCCATTATTATACTTTTTACATTTATATCTCGAATCCATCAGAAATTTGTTTATATAGTATAAGGTCAACAGTCTCACTTTTATTCTACTGTTTGTATAGTGAGGTATTTATCAGTGAACTGTATGAACAAAGCCATCCTTAACCACTGAATTGACACAGCATTTTGCACATACTAAATTACCATATGTCCTAGGATCAGGGGTGTCTTTAAAATATGTACAATTAAAACAGCATAGGCACAAATCAGCAAGAACACATTCAGTCTGTAACCATTGCTACAGGGATACTGTGCAAAACACGGGGATAATAGCTCTGCCTTGAAGCTATTTCTTGGTTCTCTATTCTGTTTCAATGACTTGTTTGTCTATTCCTATGCCAGGATCATATTGTTCTAATTTGGAGTGTTTTAATATGTGAGCAAGCCTGTCCTTCACATTATTTTTTTAAAATAACTTTCTTGGCTCTTCTCAGATATTTATTCTTATGTATGAACTTTCAGTTCTGTTTATCCAGCTCTAAGGCATAAACTATTTTTGTATACATAAATTGTGATAAAGTTATATCAGTTTTGAGACATATTAAAGAAACTATTATTTTTCTTTTACTATTATTTCTCCCCTTCTTTAGTAATGAAAGTGTTGACTGGGCACATAGCTCTTCAGGACAAACTCTTCATTTCCCAGCCTGCTTTGCAACTGTGGCCATGTGACTTAAGTTTTAGCCAATAAGACGGTAGCAGAAGTGATACACGCAACTTCCAGGTCTTGCCCTGCAGTAATGCTATATAGGGCTCTGCCCGGATGCCTCTGAGAACGGTTGAACTCTTTCCCTCAGCTGTTGGCTCTTAGCTCTATTGCTCCAAGAACTGCCATTAGCTGCAGAGAGCCACCTTACCTAAGATTGCTGCTTCTTCCCAAGGGCAGCTCACATCCAATCACTAGTTGATCCATCCCTCTTGTATTAAGAGGAACTCTATAGGGCTATCATAGCTCCAGACATTTTTGTAGAGTTGGCTGAGACTTTTGTTGTAACCAAATCACAGTTCTCTCTTTGAATGATAACTCCTCCTCCAGATATTGATCTCAAGACCACTCCCCAATAAGTTTCCTGCTGTCAATATCTATCTTAGAGACAGTTCGCAGGGAACTAACCTTAGACAAGTCCTTAAAGGAAAAAGCTGGATGCAGACATGGCAAAGGATCAAAAATGGAAAACAAGCCTGGGTCTCTGGCATTGTGGAGCACTTTACCATCCCTGAAAAGGCCACACAGAATTCCACATAGGCAAAATAAGCTTCTAGGTTGTTTAAACCACTATTAGTATTGAAATGTCCCAATACCAAATTACTTTCTTGTGATATTAAGTTCTCTCATCCAAGAACATGTTGAGCTTTTATTTTTAAAATAAAATTTTATGGGGCTGAGGCTATGGCTCAGCGGTTGAGCGCTTGCCTCACATACGTGAGGCACTGGGTTCGATCCTCAGCACCACATAAAATAAATAAAGATATTGTGTTCATCTACAACAAAACAAAATATTTTAAAAATAAATAAATAAAAAATAAAATTTTATTTTATTTATTTTGTACCTCTCAAAATATTTTATTATTTTCTTCATATAGGTCTCATTAAAGTTATTAACAAATAATTTATAATTATTTTACTACTGAGAATGAAAATTTTTCCCATTTCCATTGTTTAATGGGAAAAAATTGATTATACTTTTTTAAAAAGTGTACAGAAATGGCTTTTAATGGTTAAGAATATTGTAACTGCTGGGTGTGGTGATACATGCCTATAATCCCAGGGGTCTGGGAGGCCAAAGCAGGAGGATCGCTGGTTCAAAGCCAGCCTTAGTAACTTAGCAAGGTACTAAGCAATTTAGGGAGACACTATCTCAAAATCAAAAATAAAGAGGGCTGGGGATGTAGCTTGGTGGCAAAGCACCCCTGGGTTCAATCCCTGGTACAAAAAAGAAAAAAGGAAAAAAGAATGCTGTAACTAATGCTAGAGTCAGAGTCAGGTTACAGATCCTGACTTCACTTCTTACTTCAGGTATGTTCCTTAAGTTCTCTGGCTCCCAGTTTCCTCACTTATGAAGTTGTTTAATGTACCTTACTTATAGGGTTTTTATAAGGTAATGAAAGATAAATTTAGTTAAGATACATTACAATTTTAAAGGGTATTTGAACATTCCATAATTCATGAATGGGGTGGGGCACTCGCCCACAAGCAGTTTGCACTTTACTATGGGGCAGAGGAGAGGAAATTTTAATTTAAATTTTATAAGATATTCAAGACAGCAAGACAGAATAGATTTTATTAAAGTGGAAAATCCCTAGGGAGAAGTTGGTTGGAAGTTTCTTGTTGGTTACATTTGTGTTTTGTTTTACTCTTTGTGTTGGGCTTTGGTTTGCATATGTAGCAACCCAAGCTATGGAAGTTATCTCAGCCTCAAGTGAGTACTTTGGCCTTTCAATACAACTCAAATGTTACATATTCTGGATATTATGCTAATGTGGTCATTATCCATTAGTAGAATAGGACAGGGAGTGTTATTGTATATTTAATGTCAATATGACAAAGGTCTGTTTCTCATTTCACATGTCCAGTGTGCTCTGCATTGTCACTCAAAGACCTAGCTCAGTGAGGCTCCCAGGGGTTTCGGTGGAGAGAGAGATCAGAGAGCATTTTACATAAACTCTCAGATGTTCTGCATTGGATGTCATGTACTTTGACTGTTCCTTGACGAATCATGAGACCTGGGCTCATTGCAACAGTGCTGAAAAGTATGGTTCTCCTGTATTCCCAGCAGAGAGGAGAAACAGATGCAAAGAGTAGATATGTCCTTATACATTCACCTCACTCTTCACAGTGACTTCAATCTGTTGTGATGCTTTTTGTTCCTTAATTTCTTTAAAAAATGATGTTACAAAGCATATAATGAGAATTTGGTTAAAAGTTGCCCATATAGCCGGGCACAGTGGCTCATGTCTGTAATCCCAGCACTTTGGGAGGCTGAGACAGAAGAATCACGAGTTCAAAGCCAGCCTCAGCAACAATGAGGTGCTAAGCAACTCAGTGAGACCTTGTTTCTAAATAAAACACCAAATAGAGCTGGGGGTGTTGCTCAGTGGTTGAGTACCCCTGAGTTCAATCCTTGGTACCTAAAAGAAAAAAGAAAAAGTTGTCCACACAAAAAATATTACAGTTGGGGTTTATATTATTGACAAAAGTCAGAACACAACAACCACACTGATTTTAAAAGAAAAAAACAACTATGGTTTATTAACCATTTGTTTATAATTAGCCAAGAATATCTTCTGAGACACACATAAAGGGAAGAAAAAGGAAGAGAAGAACATCTCCTGGACTCTCATAATACAAAATAGTTTCTAGTATTATCTGAATTTCATAGATAAGAAATTGAGACTCAGATAGCTTAAGTCATTGGTCCAGAGTCACAAGTAGCAAGGAACAGTGCCAGGAATTGGACTTAAGAGGGCTAAACCTCCAGTCCAGTTCTTCTTCATCCTCTGTGGGACAGAATAGCAAATGCCTCATAGCTGTGATCATCGACATGCCCTAAAAACAAAGCTAAGATTTGAAGTCTCCATAGTCCCTTTAGAGTGGAAGAATTATTCTTTAATTCACATGTCACAACTAGAAAGCAAGCCAGGTACAGTGGCGCACACCTGTAATCCCAGCCTCTCCAGAGAGGCTGAGGCAGGAGGATTGCAAGTTTAAAGCCAGCCTCAGCAAAAGTGAGGCGCTAAGCAACTCAGACTCTGTGCCTAAATAAAATACAAAATAGGGCTGGGGATGTGGCTCAGTGGTCAAGTGCCCCTAAGTTCAATCCTCAGTACCAAACCACCCCCCAAACTAGCAAGCATCTTAAAGATGATCTTGTACAACTCTTAATACTTTCTTGAAAAGAACTGTTTGTAGGACACATTTAAGCTATACAAGGTTTAAGAAAGAAGTGTCTTTTCTTCACATATCACAGTCTCAATGTGAATTATCCACATCTTCAGGACTGATTTGCTCCTCAGGGTCACTCAGGGATCCTATTTCCTTTTAGAGAATTTTGAATCGTCCTAGGGCTTGTCATCAAAGTAAGATTACAACATCCCAGTTCCAGCCAGCAAGAAAGGGAAGACAGCATACACAAGGTAGGTTAGGTTCAGGTTTCTAAAACATTCATGAAGACAGGAGAAGGCTAGGTTCAGGTTTCTAAAACATTCATGAAGACAGGAGAAGGAAAGAGACAAAAGGACCAAAGACCTGTGGAGGAAGGAGAAAAATGACATTCCTATGCTTTTATGATAGGAAGAGACACTATAGGGTTGAAAGTAGGGAATTTCATCAGTCATGAGTTAGAAAATACATACATCTGTATTAGTCAGCAGTCTGTTGTGACAAAATACCTGAGAAAATTGACGTAAAAGAGAAAGTGTTTATTTTGGCTCATGGTTTCAGAGGTTTCCATCCATGGTCACTTGTTCCCATCACTTTGGGTCTGTGGTGAGGCAGAACATCATGGCAGGGATTGCATGGTAGAGCAAAATTGCTTTCTCATGGTTGCTGGGAAGCAAAAAAAATAGAGAGGAAAAGGCAGGGTCCTCATATTTCCTTCAACGGCTTACCCTCAATGACCTAACTTCCTCCCACTAGTCCCCATCTCCCAGTAGTACCTCAGGCTAGCAACCAAAGCTTCAATACATGATACTTTGAGGGACATTTAAGATCCAAACCATAATAACATCAGAGGGCAGAATTTCTTACCCTTTCCTTCTTTTTTTTCTTTCTATCTTCTCCCATTACAAGTATACTTTTGAGGGAGAAAAACTGGAAGGTGTCAGTGAACTAGCACCTCATGAGTCAGTAGAAAATGAGTGCTGAAAATAGAGCATGCTCCTTTCTTGAAATAGTTAACTAGGATGCTGGGACAGAGGTTCTCTTGTTAGTGGAATTTTCTCTTCAACCACTAATTAATTGGAAAAATCTTTTGCTTGTTTCCTATTTTTAATTAAATTTAATTTTTAAAAATAGATATTGGGGCTGGTGATAACTCAGAGGTAGAGCATTTGCCTAGCATGAGGAAGGGCCTGGGTTGACCCCAGCACCATGCGCGTGCGCGCGCACACACACACACACACACACACACACAAATAGTAGCCTTGCAGTCACGTAGTTTGAAAATCAAAATGATATAGCCGGGTGCGGTGGCACACACCTGTAATTCCAGCACTTTGGGAGACTGAGACAGGAGAATCGTGAGTTCAAAGCCAGCATCAGCAATGATGAGGCACTAAGCAACTCAATGAGACCCTGTCTCTAAATGAAACATAAAAATAGGCCTGGGGAGGATGTGGCTCAGTGGTTGAGTACCCCTGAGTTCAATCACTGGTACCCCCCGCAAAAAAAAGATATGAAAAGATATACCTAGAGAAGTGAGACTTCCCTGTTCCCATTCCTGTTGTGAAAACAGGGCACTTTTACACTGGAAAATTGAGATGATTTTATCCTGGCTACTATAATAGGGAGAATGTTCATTAATAAGAATGCTTCAAAGAAAAGGCAGGCAGCAGGTACATAAGGGAGTCCGAACATTGGAGTTGGAAATCAAGGAGGATGTTATTGGGCTTAGATAGCTGCGTGGTTCCTTGCTGTTTCCTGGCATAGAAAAGAGTTGGGGATTTCTTAACCTTCACTGTTTCCTGGGAGCATAGGTATCAGGTAAAGTTCAGTGTTGTCACTGTCTCCCCTAAACTCCTCCTGCCCTCTATAGATAACTACTTTTACTGGTTTCTTATAATGCTACAATGTTTCCTTATGCAAATACAAACAAGTTTATATACTCTTCTTGCTTACACAGAAGTAGTGTAGTTATGTATACCATATGCAACTTCCTTTATTCATTTTATGGTATAGTATATTCTAGATACCTTTTCAAATCCATATAGAAAGCTTCTTTATTGTCATTATTTTTTCCAGGGTGGACCATTGTTATTTTTTTAAAATATTTTTTTAGTTGTAGATAGACACAATATCTTTATTTTATTTATTTATTTTATGTGGTGCTGAGGATTGAACCCAGTGACTCACATGCCAGGCAAGTGCTCTACCACTGAGCTACAATCTCAGCCCTGGACCATTGTTATTTAACCAGTCCTCTATGGCACACATTAGTTCCACTATTTGTTATTGTAAACAATATTTCAATAAATAACCTTGTACATATATCATATTGTACATGTATAGGCATAGCTATTGAATAAATTCCCAGAAATGGGATTTCTGGGTTGAAGAGTAAACATATTTCTTATTTCTGTAGGTATTGTCAAATTGTTCTCCATCAAGGCTGGACCATTCTGCCTCCCTAACTGCACTGTAAGAGTATGCAGTGGTCTGTAGCCTTACCATGAAAGAGTGTCGTCAACTGGAATTTTTCCAGTCTAGTTGTCAAGAAATACTATTTTTAAGTAGTTTTAATTGTAAATGATCACAATATCTTTATTTTATTTATTTTTAGGTGGTGCTGAGGTTCGAACCCAATGTCTCACATGTGCTAGGCAAGTGCTCCGCCACTGAGCTTCAACTCCAGCCCCTAATTTGCATTTCTTTTAAACAGTGTTTTGATTTCACTATTGCAAAAAATAATTTACAACATAGATTCTGCTAAAGATACTAAACCTTTCATTAATTAATGATCTGTCCCCACACAACCACTGTAAATACAAGTGCATAGTGCCATTTCAGATAATTGAATATCATCATTGGTAGAGAGTAGTATATTTCAGTGTATTCCACACATTTTACCAAGTTTGAGATACTGGAGACAAGAAGGAAAAGAGGCATCTTTATCAAATGACTTCTCAAAGACTTTAAAACCTTCATTGTTATTATGGATCTCCAGGAAAGCAGAATTATAGACTATGGCAATGGACCCCTTTTCTCAGAGCATCTGCAAGTAATTTCTTTGAACAGTGGGAAACATTGATGGAGAAGCATCAACATTTAGGAAGTTGAGTTGAATTTATGCCTAGTCAATGACTGATTCTGATAAGAGGTTTTTTTGTTGTTGTTGCTTTTGTTTTTGTTGTTGTTGTTTTGGGTTTGTTTGTTTTGTTTTGTGCTAGAGATTGAAACTCAGACCTTCAGCATACTAGGCATGGGTTTTAACACTGAATTCCAAACCCAACGCTGAGAAGCGACTTGCTCTTTCTTCTTTTTTCTTTAAATAAAAATCGCTATTGTTTTCTCAAAAATTTGTTTTTTCCAATTATAAAGGAAGAGAAGGAGATCTCAGTTAATTGAAGATTATTATTAACTGGATTAACCAAGGTACAGGAATCAGAATCCAGATTTGGTTAGCTTCCCTCAGGGTCAGCCTAGGGAAGTAAGGGCATTGTTAAACTTTTCTTTATTAGGCCTCTTCCATCTGTGGCTGGTTTGTTCAGTTCCTCATTGCAGATGAGCTGGCAGGAAGAGACCTGAAACTTGTTTGCTCTAAGATGTTTGATTATTTGTTCAATTAATTATTGAACATTTCCTGACTTGATTGCTTTGTGCTGGTCCTTGAGATTGTCCCACAGGAAATGCTCAGCTCTACTGCACTCTCTAGCAGCCCCTAATCTAGTTAGGAAGATAAGACATTCCTAGCAGCCAGGTTACACGTGTGGTTAAGTGAAAAGATGAGAGTTAGGATGTTACTTTTTCCTGCCTGGAAGCTCTTCCCTTGGTGTCTCTTCTTTGTAACCCTCTGGTAGTACTTCATCAGAATCTTAAGTTGCAGAATTTTCCCAATTCCACAAAGCATGGTAAGGAGACATCTTTTTTCTTTCCTCTTTCTGGGTAGGAGGTGTTTCCTGGCATTCTTCCTCCTTGTTGGCCAGCTCTGGTGCCTCTTTCAGTGAAGTAAGCCAGTCACTAAGGGATATCGGAGAGGTCTGCCTGGCCCACTGCAGAGGGTATTTCTTTAATAGCCTTTGGCTCCACCTAAGGTTTATTTCTGCTAATTGCAATAATGTTGTCAATTATGTAGAAATGGGGACAAAAGCCTTCATCTAGTATATTTTTTCCCCGGTCTTTTTACCTCCAAATTTGTTTTTGGTTCATAGTGGCCACAAATTCCAATTGCTAAAGGTGAAATAACCAAGTCCTCGATTTGAGCACTGCTAAATAGGTTTTAGCAGATGTCTAAAAGGAATTTTGTTTTTTGAGAGCAGCTAAAAAAAGGGCATATTAGAAATATCGAATTGTTATTAGAACTTCAAGGAGATGTACAAAAAAATTTTTTTTTTTTTTGGTACTGGGGATTGAACTCAGGGGCACTCGACCACTGAGCCACATCCCCACATCCCCTATTTTGTGTTTTATGTAGAGACAGGGTCTCACTGAGTTGCTTAGTGCCTCGCCGTTGCTGAGGCTGGCTTTGAACTCGCAATTCTCCTGTCTCAGCCTCCCAAAGTGCTGGGATTACAAGCATGAGACACCGCACCCAGCTTAAAAAATTTTAAAGTCCTTATTTAAACATGGCTTCAAGAAGTTAGGAGCAGGAAGTCAGGCAAATTAGATGAATTTTAAGTATATGTGACTCTATCTTGAAATCTTTAAAAAGCAGTTCCATAATCAAACACTACAACCAGACTTGATAACAAAGAAATTCATCATAGTGTTATTTATAGTGATCAAAATTTTGGAAATAACTTTCATGTCCAATAGATAAACAGCTGATAAAAAAAAAAAAGGTGATGGCCAGGTATGGTGACACACACCTGTAATCCCAGCAGCTCTGGAGGCTGAGGCAGGAGGATTGCAAGTTCAACACCAGTCTCAGCAACTTAGCCAGGCCCTAAGCAACTTAGCAAGACCCTGTCTCTAAACAAAATATAAAAGGGACCGGGGATGTGACTCTTTGGTTAAACACCCCTACACCCCTGGATTCAATCCCAGTGCCAAAAAAAAAAAAAAAAGAAAGAAATTGTTGTAAAGACTAGATGACCAGAAGAAGATAAATTAAAGCCGCTCAGCAAGGCTTTATTGAAAATACATGCTCTTGGGCCAAATCCTCCCGTCCATCAGAGTGTGTCTGGGAGAAATGGCGCTGGGGCTCCGGTGTAGGGAGAATTCGAACAGCCCAGTTTCTAAAGAATTCTTAGCTGGGTGCAGTGGCGCACGCCTGTAATCCCAGCACTTAGGGAGGCTGAGACAGGAGAATTGCGAGTTCAAAGCCAGCCTCAGCAATGGCAAGGCACTAGGCAACGCAGTGAGACCCTGTCTCTAAACAAAACACGAAATAGGGCTGGGAATGTGGCTCTGTGGTCAAGTACCCTGAGTTCAATCCCTGGAACCAAAGAAAAAAAGGAATTCTTATGGCACTGATAATGCTGAATGTTAAGCAAGACATAGAGACATAGAATATATTGTTTAAAATATGTTTATAAAAAACACTAAGAAAATATTGTATATTAACAGAATTCTCTAATAACAATTTCTGTTTTCTTCCTTTTGTTTCTTTCTAGAATTTCTACAGTAAGAATATTCATTTTCATATTCAGAAATTTTTAAATGAATATTATTATAAAGAATTTATATCTGGGCTGAGGTTATGGCACAGTGGTAGTGTGCTTGCCTAGCACGCATGAAGCACTAGGTTTGATCCTCAGCACCACATAAAAATAAAATAAAGATATTCTATCCACCTACAACTAAAAAATAAATATTAAAAAAATTTTAAAAAAAGAATTTATATCTAACATTGATGTAATGAGAATTGAAACATGTGACTTAAATATAGGAATTTGTATATTTGTTGTGAACATTGCTCCTATCATTGAAAAGGTTAACTATATTTGCAATAAAGAAAACATATATACTTGAGTGTGTATATGTGCCATGAGCGGCATGCATAATTAATAATTACTCGGAGGTGGATTGTCTTTAAATGCAAGTGTATGTTCAACCATGACAATCATTAAATATAATTAATTAATGCAAAAGTATTGGGTGTGCTGGAGCACCCCAATTAGCATTTGATGCGCACAAATCAAACACTATAGGTAAGTTACACTATCCTAGGGCAACTAAGCACTATCTGCAATTCACACAATCCTAGGGCAACTAAACATTACAATCAATTCATATAATCCTGGGGCAACTTAACATTACAATTAATTCACACAATTCTAGGGCAACCATGAGCCCCAAAGTACCTCCGATGCCAGGTGACTTCTCTTAGCCAAAGAACAGACATTGTCCTTGTCTGGTGGTTTTCTTCAGCTGGCAGCTGGACATTAGGGAATGGTGGAGACAGATAACAAGGTGGCCGGTCTCACTGATGTCCTTGGAACAAGCCCAAAAATATGGCAGAGCAAGCAGTTTAAAAGCAGTTCCAAGTTGGTGGTGTGGGTTGGTGATTGGTTATACCCAGTAAAAAGCCAATGTCCATTGGTTATGTCCAGTGAGATAGTATAATTGCAACTGGGCCTTTCTTTGTGCATATGCATAGGCTGAGCCTCCTATCAATTGTAACCAGCCTGCTGTTAGGTGCCCCTTACTGCCCCTTGCAGTCAATTACATGGGCTGAACCCCTTGCAGTCCTCAATTGCATGGGCTGGGCTCTCTATCAATTGTAGGCCTACAGTTAGGTGCCCCTTGCAGCCCCCATCAATTGCAAGCAGGCATGACTAAGCAAGTCAATAGCTGCTGTTCTTTATGGCCAGCAACCCAGTGGGTCCTCGGCATGTCCAGGCATGTCCATGGCATATGCTCCTTACAATTGTGTGTGTGTGTGTGTGTGTGTGTGTGTGTGTGTGTGAGCACACGCGCTTGCACTTCTGTGACATATGGATTATTTTCCTAACTTTTAGCATTTCTGTGAGACAACTGATACCTATTCTCCATCACATTATCAATTTTCCACAATCCATGTTAGAAAAATTAGTTGAAGCCATGGTAATAGTACATAAACCTAGTCCTCTGTCAACTACTCTCCTAGCCTTAAAAAAAAAAAAAAAATTCAGTGCCAGACGGTGTGATCTAAAATAAACCTCCAGGGCAAAGATGAAATGAGGAACCCTGGTTGAGCTACCCAGCAAGACTGACACAGGATAGCCTTCCTATGGTTACAATGGAAACAAAAGTGGAAAAAGAATAGAAAAACTTAGGCAGCTTGTAATTAGCCAGAGCCATTACTTGAACTCAACAACTCTTAAAGTCAGTTAAAAATATGTAGGACATTGGTCAAAGTATATAGAAAAAGCTATTTACTGTCTAAAGTTTTAAATTAGCATCTCCAAGTTGGTGCCAGAGGCTACTACCTGGAAATCCTATTCCAAAACAAAAGCAAACCAAAATCTTTTTTCCTCCTGAAGCAGAGCCTCTTCGTGTGCAGTAGTT
Source organism: Geosciurus inauris (assembly GCA_004024805.1). Classification (NCBI taxonomy): domain Eukaryota; kingdom Metazoa; phylum Chordata; class Mammalia; order Rodentia; family Sciuridae; genus Geosciurus; species Geosciurus inauris. The sequence goes on from PVHX01001877.1 coordinate 140,663, forward strand.
CAGAATTCCAGGGCTTTAGTTCAGAATTAAATCACTTACCTCAGGGTTCCAGATAATCTGGAACACCAAAGTAAGTCTTTCCCCCCAGGGTGGCAGCTAGGTGTAGAGAAAAGAGTTTAAAACTCAAAAGCACCCGACAAATGTAAGGGCTTATTATCTTTCTTCCCCAACTATGGAACAGTCAAGAGAAATTAACCCTCTCATTTGTTAACCTCAATAACAGGCTTTAACTGATCTGTAGCCATGGATAGCTCACATAATTGCCCTAATTAGTTTGGTATGGAGGGAGGGCAGGGGCAGGGAAGATTTGGAGCTCAAGCAATTAGTCTTTATTAAAAGAAAAAGAAAAAAAAAGAGCAATGCCTTACAGATTTGATATATAGATTCCAGATGTTATGGAAATGTTATTGCTAAGGCTCGTAGGCCTCATTTTGTAGTTCAGGACAGGATTGGAGAAAGCCTCAAGGCTGAATATGGTGAAAAGAGATCAAGTTTCTATAGTCCATTAAAAGCTTCAGGCCATAAGTTGTGTGTGTGTGTGTGTGTGTGTGTGTGTGTGTGTGTGTGTGTGTAAACTAGCAAAATATAGCAACAGAGTCTTAAAATCCCCTTAGTACATGAGCCTCAGAGAAGTTATTTCTGAGTTGGCTTGCTTGTACTTTGCTGGCAGACAAGTCACCTCCTTAGTTGGAAGTGATTGGTTTTGTTATTTCATTGCAGTTTCCCTCAGGAATCCTAAATTTAAAATGTTAATAGAAAATCCCCAGAGTTCCAGGGAAGGTTGCTAGGATTTGGGTCCCATTTGGAAATGGAAGACAGGTAATTATTCCAGGAAAAGAGCTATACTTTAACTTCAATGATATGCATCAAATCCTCCACTTCTTTTCCTTTCTCAGAAAATGGTAAATACAGGGGAAGAAAGCAATTCCAGACCCTGGTACCAAAATATTCCAGACACAAAGGAAGTGACTTTTTCAGTTCAGGCTGTAAGCCTGTCATTTTGTGGGCTTGTCTTCGAGCCTAGAAAAGCGAGACAGAGATCACATTGAAGACATTTCTGGTTGTGGGAAGGCTGTGCTGGAGAATCCCTAGATGCCCCCCATGCCCAGGTGCTATGATTCTAAATTCAAATCATAATTTGAAATGCTAGAAGGGGACCAATGAAATTTAAGGGAAATCTTGTGGCTTAAAGCTGTCTCTATTTGCTTAAAAACTGTAGACTTTAAAAAAGTGAAATGCTGAAAAATATTTTTGGAAGAAGAAGCTATATTCTCAGCCCTATTGCTGTTTTTTAAGGCTTTCACTTAAAGCTATTTCCAATAAATAACAAGCTAAATCCCTGAAATATGCATTATCTCCCTAAACATTTACATATTGATTTTAATCTAATCTACTTGAAAGATGTCTTTACCAGTGCTGCTCCTCTGGTATCGAACTGGTTTTGGATTCATTAATTCTTCAAATATTTGTATTCTAAGGGGTAAGACATTCTTTAAAGCAAACACAAATAAGCCAACCTACAGGTTAATTCAGGCATCCTTCTCTCATCCAGCATATTAAGTGCATTAGCCCTGGAGACAAACTCCTGGGTTTCCCAGTTTTGCTGGGCAACCTTGAGTAAACTACTTAATCTCTCTGTACCTCAGTTTTCTCCCCTGAAAAGCAGTAATAGCACCTACCTCATGGAATTAAGAGAGTTAATACATCATGGAAAGCACATAGCATGATGCCTGGCATATAGTAAGTATTCAAGAAATTTTGGCTATTCATTTAGTGGAGAAAAGCAATATAGAGGTGGAGATAGAGAGATCAGTAAAAAAAAAAAAAAAAAAAAAAAAAAAAAAAAAAAAAAAAAAAAAAAAAAAAAAAAGAGCATAGAAGAATCAAAACTTGAACTGATTCTTGGAGAAAAGAGGGAGCTCAATAAGTAGCTGGAGAAGGGCCAGGTCAAGCAAATGGGATAAGCAACTAAAGAGCTTTGGGATTAAATAGTGTTATCTGGGAACTGCAAATGATTCATTACAGCTGGATTAAGAGGTGTGTGAGAGTGAGGGAGTAGAAACTACACAGTTCACTGACCAAACCCGTGTGAGGCAGAGGGGAGATATCTGGGTTGATGATGATGCTATTACTGAACAAGAGAACATGGGAGATGGTGGGGTTTTTGACAAATGTTGGGTTTTCAGCAAGGTATGTGAGGGGCATTTAAGACATAAGTGGAGATATACAAGTGGATACACAAATCTGAGGCTTCACCAGAGCACGCTAGTGCCCTAACAGTGTACTGGAACACTCAGCTCAGTGTGTCCCTGCTGGTGGTGGCCACAAACTTGAGAACTTGACTACAACTGCCGGGAACCAGTATGGAAAACAAGAACAATGTAAGCTAAGGAAGAATGTGGTGCATTTGGAACAGCAGGAGCAAGAGAGAATGGAGATGGAAGCAGACTAGCACGGGGCCCAGGAAGACACCAGCGTAAAAAGAGTTTTGTATCAATTAGGATGCTTTGGGCTGAAAATGACAGAAAACTGGTTTACATTGTCCAGACTTGACATATATAATTAAAAACACAAGCTATGGAAGGGAGGATAGCATTATACTAAGACAATTCATGATCAACCCTAAGCTGGAGGTGAGGCATTCAGCTTACCTTCAACATTCAGCAGTTTTATTGAGTGCCTACTGTATGCCAGGCATTGTTTTAGTTAACAGGCAAAAATATCTCTCTATTCTCTAGACCATATATAAAGGAATTCTTGGGCACTCTTTCTCCATTCAAATGGGAAAAATAAATGGAGATGAAGAGAGAAAGCTTTAGAGTTTAATGAAAACTCCAAAACATTTGCTGGGAAGTTTTAACACCTCTTTGTAAGAATGTTTGGAACTTCTGCACTACTATTAAATGGAGGGGTGAAATAGAGATGCAGTTAAAAATGGATACCAAACTTAAAAAGCCAAAATCCAACCAGTGATGCTGTTTTAAAGCCCCGTGTGGATTTAGGTTAGTCAAAGTTCTTGATTTAATCAAATGGAGTTGTTGAATTCAGATTATATGTAACTGACAAAACATATTTCAAAAATATTTCTGGCTGGGCTTTCTAATTTAATTATGTGAAAATATCTTCTATGTAGGTCATATGCAAACCTACTTTGGTCCATTCATATTTTGATTTAAAAAGTTTTCAGTAAAACAAACCCTCATAATCAGTCATTATATATCCAACTAAGCATGATCAGTTTCATATATGCTTCTCTTTTCTCTTGCTGACTCACCATGTATCTGTGGGTACATTGCTTTACCTCACGGAGGCTATTTTCCATTTTCTAATCTGAAAATGATAAAACCTACATCATAGGATTTTTAGAATGTGAATGTAAAAGTACCATATAGCATTGAAGGTTAAGATTAGCTGCAAGTTTGCCATAAGTTCAGGTTTATAGCATTATTTTTCTTTTGTGGTGCTGGGGATTGAATGCAAGGCCTTATGGCAAGCGCTGTATCAACTGAGCTATATCCCCAGCCCAGGTTTTAGCATTTTAATGGCTAAAAAGCAGTCTTAATTTTCAGTAATTTTTTTATTCATTAGAATGCTTTCCAAACAATTCTATAAGCTTTTTATACTGTAAATTTTAAAATATGGCCACATATGCTTAGTTTTTTCAATTTACCCTGTATAAAAAGTCACATATGCCTGATGTAGTTTAGCTTCCTGAAAGATGAGGAAAAAATCAGAAATACCAAGTGACTGGTTCTCTAAAAAGATACTTGAATAAAGGCTTTATCTGTATGGACTTTTATGACTCTTCTCCACTGGGTTTTCACTACATGAACTTCTGTACCATATGGACACTTGTGCCAAATGTTCCCAGGACACCTCTTAAGGGGAAAAAGAATCCACTCTACTGCAGTGATGGAGAGTGATATGAATAAATCCATTTTCTGTCCAAGGGTATTTCTGTGAAGGTGAAGCAATTCATAAGCAAGTTCATTTCCCGTTTCATTTTGTAGCCACATTTTGAAAAGAAAGGCAGTGAGATACAAATGGTTGTCAGATGGATCTAAAATACTTAGCTTTCTTCTTGACTTCTCTATTCCCATTCACAAAATAGAAACTAGCCATAATCCATACTGGCATAGGTATACAGCTCCCAGCATTGGACTTAGTAAGGAGGACCCACAGGTGCAGCCGCTACCTGCCAGAAAAGTTAAAACATACCCTCTCCATAAAGAAAAAAAAAGTGACATTTGCTTCCTCACTTGGTACTTTCTAGAAAAGAAATTCAAACTATCACCAGGAAACTAATGCACTTTTGTTCTGTCATAAACTAATTGATGAATTCAATCAATAGGTAGTGAAGAGATTTAAAAAATTTCAGTGGCATGCTGGGCCTTTTTTTCCTTCTTAATTTTAAAACCTTGCAATATTTCAGTAACTTCTTAGATCTGCTCCACCAATTCATACATCTGGACTAAAGATTTCTCCAGAGCTTGAGAATTATACCTCATAATTCTTTTATTTATATGTAGTCTGTCACATTGGGGTCATGCTTTACCAGTTGCTGCTTCCTACTGTATACAGACTTTGATCTGTAAAGATTCTCATTTTAGCAATTACTTTAATTTTGGGATTATTTGCAAACCCAGGTAAGCAACTACAAAATTGTTTTTTCTAAGCTTGAGATATATCATTATGCTCCTTCCTCATCAAACAAAACATTGAAAGCTGGCACAATTACTCTTTTTTAAAAAATATTTTTTAGTTATACGTGGACACAGTGTCTTTATTGTTTGCTTATTTTTATGTGGTGCTGAGGTTCAAACCCAGTGCTTCACATGTGCGAGGCAAGCGCTCTGCCACTGAGCTACAACCCCAGCCCTGGCACAATTACTTTTAACGACTTTTACAAATTTTAATGTATTTAACCTATTTTCCCAACTAAATGAATTTTATATCACTTTTCAAATTTTGGTTTCCAGTATAGGGAAAAACAACTGAAGATTTTTGTCATTTTTTTTCTACATCAAAATGCACAGTATCCTATAATTAACTCGTCTCTTAAAAGTGTAATAATCGTGAAAAGATTGATGCAGTGTGTAACTTTTTATTGTTCTAAATGCCACAAATAAACTGGGCAAGGTGGTACATGCCTATAACCTCAATGATTCAAAAAGGCTGAGACAGAAGGATAAGTTCAAGAACAGCCTGGGCAATTTAGATAGACTGTCTTAAAATAAAAAAGAAAAAGGGCTAGGTATGTAGTTCAGAGGTAGAGCACTACTGGGTTCAACCCCTAGCACCACGAAGAAAAACTTTAAAAAAAAGTTCTCAAACTGAAGGTTACATCTTCCCAAATACCCCTGGTTTGTTTTGTTGAGTATTACTATATGCAAACCATTAAAACAGGAGCTGAGTAAACATGTAGAAGTAGGGCTACTAGATAAAAATACAAGATACTCAGTTAAATTTGCATTTCAGATAAGCAGAGTTGTTTGTTTTGTAGCACTAGGGATCAAACCGAGGGCATCATACATGCGAGGCAAGCACTCTACCAACTGAACTCCATCTCCAGCCCTTTTGTATTTTATTTTTGAGACAGGGTTCAAGTTGCTCACGCTGGCTTCTAACTTGTGATCTTCCTGCCTTGGCCTCCTCCTAAGTAGCTGGGATTACAGATGTGTGCTGACTCCTGGCTAAACAAACAAAACTTTAATGTTAGTATGTCTCAAATATCATGTGTACTAAAACACTGTTTACCAGTATCTGAAATTCAAATTTAACTGGGTGCTCTGTAGTTTTGCTAAATTTAATAACCCTTTCTAGAGGACCCTTATCTTCAGTATACTATTTAATAGAAAAATTAATGAATAACATAAGGCATATCTAATAAGTAGAGTCACACATTCAGGGGAAAAACAGAAGAGTACCTGGAAGAGAAGGCAATTAATATAGGTCTTGAAAAATGGCTAAATTTTCAAGTGGCTTAATTTGGATAGAGGGTTTAATCTGATGATTTGGGAGTTCAAGTGTCCTGAGTTAAATTAAACATTTATCACTTTCTAGCTGTGCAACCTTGGACACGTTACTCAAGCTCTATTAAAAAAATGGGATACTAGTACTTTTCTTACAAGGCTGCTTGAGGATTAGAGATAACATATACAAAGCACCTGGAACATAAGAGGCACTCCCCCAATGGTAATTCCTCCTTGTCACAAGACAAGGGAGGTACTTGTCACAAATATTCAAATGTTGATATTATGCAGTAAGAGCAATATTGAATATGTAATTTTATTTCCATGATCTATTTACACTGTACAAACACTGATGAAAAGCACCCTACAAGTTCACAGTACATTACATTATATTCACTTTAAAAATATATTCCTTTATAAAAGGTTTGTAGAACATTTGCATGTCAATATGTGACAAAACTCTCAAAGCATGTCACCAATTATGTGATAACAAGAATGCTTCCAAGTACTGTTAATTTCACAATCACAAGTCACCATTTGAATTTTAAATACATACAAGTTTTAAATAAAAAATGAATTCTACAGTGGAAAGTTCTTGAAGCAATACTTATTAGTTCATTAACATATGTACTTTCACGGAGATGTTTTGTCATAATAATCCACATCATCAAATTAATCTGCCCAAAGACACATTTCAACAAGTTTAGTAGTCCAAAAATTCTTGTCATTTGTGGCTGTCTACTTTTTCTTCTTTGCTGGTTCTCCTGGTTCTACTTTGCGCTTTTTGGAAGTATGCTCATCTTTTTCATCATCTTTAAATAGGAAAGGAAGAGTTTCAATCAGTAATTAAAACAGCAACCAACATGGAAAGCATTAAAATGTCATAGGTTTTATACCAAAATAAATACCCTCAACTGTTTGTTTCCAAATAAAAATTTGAAAATTATTTCTAGAACTGATATTAAACTCCAAGTGAAAACAAGCAGTATTTTTCAATTGCTGCAACATAAAATTCACAAATTTACCCTTTAGCACTACATTAAACTAGCTTTAAAAGAATGGTTTCCATGAAAATCAGATTTGCTCTGAAAAATTATTCCCTAATAATCTACAGCATATACATTGCATATTAATAATATCTATACTTTGTAAGAATGGACCATGCTGTTTTCTTACTGTAAGTAGGATCAATCTAACCATGACATCATTTAAGTGGCTATCAGCTGTCCTTTCCAATCTTTCTCTCCTCCCACAACTACTTTTCTCCCTCTATTCTCAGCAATCCCTTCCCCTTGCATTTTGAGGTTAAAAAGCACAAGTAAAAGTTTCATTGAACCTCTACTTTCAATTTTACCCTGGGTAGTTCTAATCCCCCCACCCCCATTCCTAAAAGTCAGAAAGTTCTAATGGCAACAGAAAAACACATATCTTTCCCTCTTCATATTATGACAAATTTGGATGGAGGAAGATTAGAGAAGATACATTAAAACAGTATCCTTGCCAGCTGAGGTGGCACATGCCTGTAATCCCAGCAATTTGGGAGGCTGAAGCAAGAGGATCACAAATTTGAGGCCATCCTCAGTAATTTAGCCAGGCCCTAAGCCACTGAGAGAGACCTTGCTTATAAACAAACAAACAAACAAACAAATAAATAAATAAGGCTGAGGACATAGCTCAGTGATTAAAGCACCCTGGGTTCAATCAATCCCCAGTACCAAAAATCAAAAACAGCATCCTTTATACTTTTCCAAAATATTACTAGTGTCCATAGCCACAGAAAATTTCTAATTAACAAAACTGCCAAATCTGATAAAGTGGACCTTTTTATTCTATTAAAAAATCTGCCAGGTGTGCAGTTGTGCACACCTGTAATCCCAGCAGCTCAGGAGGCTGAGGCATGAGGATTCCAAGTTCAAAGCCAGCCTTGGCAACTTAGTGAGACCCTGTCTCTCAATGAAAAATAAAAAGGGCTGAGGATGTGGCTCAGTGGTTAAATCCCTCTGGGTTCAATCCCCGGTACAAAAAACAAACAAAACAAAACAAAACCATAAAAGAAAATTCCAACTACATGGTTCAATAAAACACAGGGTAGCTCCCTACATAAATATGTGGTACTATTTTAAGAATTCCATACAGAATGAATAAATCACATGCAGAAGATGTCATGATTTATAAAACAAAATTTATTGGGCACATTAATGAATGAACTGTAGCTTTTTCTTAATCAACAGAGAGTCAAAGTTCAATAGGTACCATAAGTGATGTAATAAATATTTTTAAGTTGAAAGGTACCTTCTTATTAAAAAATTGGGGAACCTGATATCCAATCACAAATTACTTGGACAATAATTAGTATCAAGTGATCCATATTCACTTATTTTCAAATACAATTTGGCAAGATCATTCATATGTTTCATAGAGCACAATGAATTTATGTAAGCAATATAATACAATTCAGATCAGTAACTCAATTCTGGAATTTCAAATCAAAGTTTTAATCAGTAGTTTATCATGTACACAGAAAAATACTGACTCTACTACAAGCTAACTGACACAATATACAATTTAAGCCATGACTGTTTTCTTTGTAGGGAGAGGTACTGGGAATTTAACTCAGGGATGTTTTACCACTGAGTCACATTCCCAGCCCTATTTATTTTGAGGCAGGATCTTGCTAAGTTGTTTAGGCTGGCCTTGAACTTGGGATCCTCTTGCCTCAGCCTCCAGGGTTGCTGGGATTATAGGTGTGCACCACTGTGCCTGACCATGACATTTGCTTTTTAACTGGAGTTATCATCAAGGTTATCTTGAGATTATTTTCAAGATGGTAATATAAAAATTAAAAGTACTTTCTTAGCTTCCTATAAAATTCACCATTAACATATATTAAGATGATCCTGAGACACTTCTGCTTTTATTCCGTCACATATTACAAAATTTACTGATAACAAAACCACTAACTACTGAGACTGAAAAAAATAACTTCTTTCAGTGATTTAAGTAGAAGAGCTAATGCCATCTAGTGTCAAGACAAATAACTACCTTAAAAACCAGTGCAGGAAAAACAAATCTGAAAATGTTCATTCATCAGCTTTACTGAGCTTTTTTACTGTGTCACATGGTACTGATGCACTGGTGTGGAAATAATTTATTGATTATGGAACTCAAGTAGCATGAGGTAAATAAGTTTAACATCAATATAAACTTTCTTAATTTTAAAATAAGCAAAAACCCTAAGCTATGTTAGCTAGGCTTTTACAATTAATTACATGCTAATGACATTACAATGAATATCTAAGTGTAACTTATCCATGTTTTATGAACACTAAATATGCTCATAAAAGACAGTAGTAGTGGTGCACACTTGTAATCCCAGCTATCCCACCTCTTTGGACGCTAAGGCAAGAGGATTCCAAGTTGAAGTCCCACCTGGGCAACACAGTGAGACCCTGTCTCAAAATAAAAAGGGCTGGGGATGCAGTCTAGTGGTACAGCACTTGTCCAGCATGTGCAAAACCCTGGGTTCAATTCCCACAACGGCAAACCAAATCAAATCAAAACAATAGTGCTGCAAAGTACCAAGACCTAACAGATGAGTTTAACCTTGCCCAACTCCTCTAAAAAGAGTCTGAAAGAAGTGGCAAAAAAGGCCAAGGACAGGAAACAGGAAGGCAAAATAAAAGTAAGGTAACTTGATAAAAACTAACACATGGTTTAAGAGCATTAAACTGTTAATTCTTTTTAATTGATGAATTAAAAAAATAAGCAAACCTTACTGATTTTTAACAGTGACTTTGCGAGTGACTTGATGGAAGTCTAGAATGACAAAAAAATCACTTCTAAAAAGGAAGTTATTTACTACAAAAAGAAGAGTCACATTCAATAATCATCATTAAAGTCAATTTTAAAGATTGCAGAATTATCTTTTAATCATATGACCCAGCTTTAAACCAATTGAATCTTGGATCTTTTTTTCTCTTGCTATTGCCTACTTTCACTTTTGATAACAACCATCATATCATCAAAAGGACATAAATTATCTATGAGTATGGTGTTATTTGCCACTTGCTTGGAATTCCTTCTAACTGACCTAAAAAATAAGTTAGAAAAGAAATAATTATTTCTTGCTTGCCTGCCCGGGTAAATAATCCTGGCATTTTACATAAAAGGACAAAAATATAAGAGCACCAACCTAATGGCAACTTAGTTTAAATAACAACTCTAGTGCCTTTACTGCCATTCTTCTGACAGAAGCAAAGCTATTTCTCAAACACTCTAGCTTGGAAAACAGCAAGAAACTAAAAGGCTCAATTTCCATTTAAAGACCTGTTTGAAACTCTAGTCTGCCTATTTTTATCTGGATGAATTTAGACAAATCACTTTATCTGAGATTGTTTTGTCTATAAAATAGTAAAAATGTATCACGTATCACTACTTTATAAAGCTGCTAACAGTAATTAATTAGAAAACTTGTGTGAAAATTACTTATTTTAGAGCATGGCATTTTCTAGTTTTGTGACCTTGGACAAGTCATGCAAGCTCTTATATCCACATTTCCCCATGTGGTTTCACAATGCTCTGTAAGGATTAAAAAGATTATTTATGCAAAATTATTTTTATTAATTATATAAAACACTATACAATAGGAGATCTTGTACTGTGAGATCAGAAATCTGCTAGAAAAAGGACACCCTTTCTAAAAAAGGATAGTCCAAAACATTAAGTTCATTAAATTTAATAGTTATTCACATAGTAAACACAATGTACTATGATACAACATACAGAAGACCAGGATCCTGTTGATGAATTCATTTTCATGAGGGAAACAAAGTTATGAAAAAATAATCAGACACAGGTGACAAGTGCCGTTGGCAGCATTAGCACACGAGGTACAAAGAAGCAAATTATTAATTATAGATTATACCTGAGATGATTATTATTTTTTGAGCTGTATTTTGAAGGATGAGTGAATCTACCAGCCAAAGAGGGAGGAAAGAATATTCTAGACTAAGGTGCCATATATTAAAAAGCAGAGAACCATAAAATACCATGATCTATTCAGTTCTGATTTTCAAAATCTTAAAATGCTGGAAATGAGGTCCTTCAAAATGATAAAGAAGCCAGGCCCAGTGGTGCATGCCTGTAATCCTAGCACTTTGGGAGGCTGAGGCAGGAGGATTCAGACTTTAAAGCCAGCCTCAGCAATGGCGAGGTGCTAAGCAATTCAGTGAGACTGTCTCTAAATAAAATACAAAATAGGGCTGGGGATGCAGCTCAGTAGGTGACTGCCCCTGAGTTCAACCCCTGGCACCCTACCCCAAACAAAACAAAATGATGGTGAAGACACAGGCAGGGCCTATCAGAAAGTTCTGACTCCATCTTGTTGGTAAAGGGTTTCCATGAGGCAAATTATATAATTGAATGTGCCTTTGAGAAGCCTCAACTACTAGCTGCAGTATGAAGGATGAAACCCAGGGGGTAAGAGCTCAGAGGCAGAAGCCGGGTGTGGTGGCCCATGCCTGTAATCTCAGCAACTTTGGGAGGCTAAAACAGGAGAATTGCAAGTTCAAAACCAGCCTCAGCTATGGCAAGGTGCTAAGCAACTCAGTGAGACTCTGTCTCTACGTAAAACACAAAATAGGGCTGGAGATGTGGCTCAGTGGTCGAGTACACCTGAGTTCAATACCCAGTACCCGCACCCTCCCCCCCACCTCCAAAAAAAAAAAAAAAAAACAGTTCAGAGGCAGAGATTACTGTGATAATTCAGGTAAGAGATGAAATTATGATATTATGAACTAGGACAAGAAAACCAGATCATTTCCTTCCTATTACTATGTAATGACGCTTAAAGTCATCTTATCACACTAATTTTAGTTCTAAAGCACAACTGCTTTAAAATGAAGCCAGCAGCACTTCACAAGTGCAATCACAAGATTCCATGAATTAATTCCTGTTGTTCTAATAAAAGTAACAAATTATGTAAACTGATTGTGATATCAGAAATTTCACTTTAAAACCTGAATAATTTATGATCTTTCAGTAGCAAATACTACTGGCTGAGATATCAGACTTCATTTTAAAACTTTAAAAATATGGTATTTTTCAAAAACAAAGCACAAAGTATCCAAAGACCATTACAGTCAGTTTGTCAATATGCTAGATTTAAACTTTGTTCATTACATATCTCATTCTTTTTAAACCCATCACAAGGACCAAAAGATACCACCACCAGAGCCTGATCCTTCTTACCTGATTCTAATGTCTCCTCCCCTTCTGGTAGAAGCCTAGCTTTCTTAGCATTCTGTGGGGCATCATCACCATTGTCCTCATATATGTTCGACCATTTTATTGCCATATCCAGCTCTGGAGGCGGAGGTTTCTTCTCAATAGTGTAGGTCTCTGGAGGTGGCACATAGTTTGACTTCCATATTTTGAATTCTTTTGGAGGCTGTTAAGTAAGCACATTAAGAAGCCCTGTGACAAACCGAGGTTCCCACGATTAAAATGAGTACATGCACCTCCCTGCTGTTCGATTACCGTGCTGTCTGACTTTTTTTTAAGGTTTAAAGATACATTTTTCCATCAAAAACACAATACTGTTAAGTGAAAAGTCATAGGGTTCCCTAAATGAATAAAGCTAATAACTTTTAGTTACCAAAGAAGAATCCAGTCTCAGATACTACGCCAAGGCTGACCCCTTCAGGAGGCTGCAGCAGACACTGTCTTGGAGGCAGCACCGCAGGCACTTCGGCGTCAAAGGGAAGGGGTCTCGGGGAGAAGCTGCAGCGGGGGGGGCGGGGGAGTCACCACCGTTAGTCCTCGCCCCGCGGGTGGGGGCACCGAGCGCGGAGGTTTGGGTCTCCTCACAAGGGGAGGGGCTGCGGGTCCGGTCCGACACCCACCAGGCTGGGGAGGGGACCCGGGCTCCCTAGGGCTGGAGATGGGAGGGGGTGGTGCGGCATCCCGCGGGGGTTGACTGCGTGTGGGGGAACGGACAGCCGGCCCCCAGGACCACGCTCAGGAGGAAGGGGACGGAGGCCGGGGCCAAGACCGGGAAACGGGGTCGGGGACCTCACCTCCTCAGGCGCTTTGACGACGTGCCTCTCCCAGTCTATCTGTTTGTTGAGCGGATTATAGAGAAAGGCTGGGCGAGTCACGCTCCGAAACAGCTCATCAGGTCCGGGCAGTCGATTCTCGGTCTTGTTCCCACAGCCGCCCGCCGACTTCGCCAGATCCGGGCCTTTCTGACTTGTTTCCTCTGGCTCGCTGTTATCCTCCTCGCCAGAGGAGTCTGAGCTGCTGCTCCCGTAAGCGGCGAAATAGCTCAGGGGATCCTTCTCCTCGGCTGCCATGACGGCTGCGCACGACGACCCTGAATTCTGCCGGAAGCCGGAAGCCGGAAGCCGCCCCAGGACCCGCCCCACGGTTGGCTCCACCCCACCTCTTGCAATTGGTTAGCAGTCTGCGACCCCTGGTGGTTGGGCTGCGCTTCTACTCCCGGACCGGCTAGGCTAGAGGCAGCATGTGGCAGATCCCACTTTTGTTCTTTCGAAACTGAAGAGCCCCGAGTAGAGAGGAGATACTGAGCCAGTGGCCTCTGCCAAACTTTCAGCACTCAGTAAGCTTTTTTGAGGGGCGATACCAGGGATTGAATTCAGGGGCGCTGGACCACTGAGCCACATCCCCAGCCCTATTTTGTGTTTTTTTGTTTTGTTTTGTTTTGGTTTTTTTGGTACCAGGGATTGAACTCAGGGGCACTCAACTACTGAGCCACATCCCCAGCCCTATTTGTGTTTTATTTAGAGACTGTCTCACTAAGTTGCTTAGTGCCTCGCCATTACTGAGGCTGGCTTTGAACTCACTATCCTCCTGTCTCAGTATTCAATAAGTTTTATTGAAGGTATAGAAGAGCTAAGAATTTTTTGTTTTCAGTGTTAACCGTAGTCACTGCCTGATAAGGAATAGACTGACAGGAGCCATGGGAACATGAGGTTAAGGGAATAATTCTATAAAATGGGCCCATTGTGCTGAGTCCCCGGAACTTTCTCTTTTCAAAAGCAATTTATTCGCAGCCCTGTCCGGCTCAAGGCAAAAGGATATGTTACATTCTTTAGTAAACAACCTGTTACCCGCAGGGGAAATGCAGGCCCAAAATGCCAATAAAAAGAACATGTTACCCTGAAGAGCAGGACTTTTGTGACCCTTACACAAAGCAAATCCCAGAAATCAGGGTGATAAGGATAAGTCATCTTAACCATAGAATCTGTAAGAACAGGTTCCCATTAGAACCAGTCAGTTTAGCCAAAGTGACCTAGGGTTGTCATTCATGGTGGAGACGAAAAAATGTGATGTCATCCTGCTGTCACTCAAAAGCCAAGAGATGGACCTGGACAGAACTTTGGAAACTTCCCTGGGGCCCTGCGATAAAACTGGAGGGCAGGAGAGATGCACTGTCTCTCTCCTCTCTGAGAGGACCCATTCTCTCCCTTTAGAATATCCCCCCTTTGCCTTTCTTTTCTCTTGTAATAAATTCATGCTTATTACTTGAGTGATATGTCTAAAATCTTTCTGGAATGATTGCAAGAATCCGAGTATGAAGGGGTGGGGTGGTTCTGCATGAGAGACTAGAATTTCTTCCAGGTTCCTCTCTCAAATAAAAATTAATCTTGGTGTGCTTCCCTCAGTTGTCAGGAAGGACCTTTGAGAGTGGTGAAGACCCCCACCTCCAAGTAAAAAACCAAATCCTTTTCTGTTCAAACTCATTCAAATGCACTCTGAACAGTCCCTCTCCGATTAAACACCTCTTGGATTGTATCCCATCTCTCTGGGGCGTCCTCTGAACTCTCTGACTTCCCATTATCAGCCTCTTTCCATGCCTGCTTTACTCCTTATGGACTTTGTATGTTTGTGCTTCCCAACATATTATCTTTCAGCAATACTTGCTAACATTTTGTAGAGGGTGTTGTAAAATTGCATGTCAGCTCATCCCTTTCCTTGGCATTAAGAACCTTATGTTGTGATTCCCAAATCTGGGTCTCTAGCCCCAAACTTTCCTCACACATAGCAGACCAAACCTCCACTGGCTCTTAAACTTTCCACAGGTACATCCTGCTGGGACCTAAATATTTTACTTATTGGAACAGTACTTTGTTTTACCATATAACTCGTCTCTGCATCGTGTTCCCTGTCTTAGAAAACGACATAATCATGTACCTGTCTACCACAGAAACTAGAAATCTTTGACTCTGGTGAACTAAAGAGGGAATGATACCCAAACGAAGTCAGTGTCAGTGCAAATGTTTAAACCTCACTCAAGAATGCCTGTTCGTTCAGGTGATACTCACCTTCATTTATAACTTGCTCTTCTTCCCTGAAGGTAGGCTACAAGGACAAAGATATGTCTATCTTCTTCATTCCTCTATCCTAGATCCTGTAGGACAATATCCATGAACTCCTTGATGGAAGGAATGGATTGTGCTTTGTTCATGTTTATATTCCTAGAACTTAGCTCAGTCCTGTCCACCAAGCAGATGATCGATAAATACTGTTTGATTATAGTAGTTTATTAGGAAATGTGTCTAGATAATGGTTTCTCACATTTTTCCATCTAAGCACCTATATTGACAGAGGAAAATTATGGTCTCAAAGTGCTGTTTGGGAGTCACCCAATCACCCTCATTTCTGACACCGTTGCAAGTTCAGGTTTGATAGTATACTAAGACTCACAGAACTCATTGAAAACTATTATATTCATGGTAATAATTTACTACAGCAAAAGAACAGAGGGGAAAAAAAAAAAGGGAAAAGGTAGATCTGTCTATCTAGGAGTTCCACATTCAGAGCTTCCGGTTGTCTTCTTCCAATGCAGTCATGAACGGTACTAATTTCTCCTGGCAAAGATATGTGATAGTATACATGGAGTATTATCAGAGAAGCTCACCTAAGTCTTGGTGTCCAGAGTTTTTACTAGGGCTTGTCATATTGATATGGTGAATACCTACATGATTGACCTCAGTCTCCAGCCCCTCCAGAGATCAAACTGATACAGTATGGTACAAAGTCCCAAAGGCATACAATTTTGGGAGTAAATACAATATAGTATCTTGAAAATGTATGCAAATTTTGCATAGTTGACCCTAATGTAGTTATTTATTTTCATAGACAAAATATTTTAAATGGCTTATTATTGAGTAAAATTGATACTCTAAGAACATAACTACTTTTATGACTTTTAAAAGTGACACACTGTGGAGTACTACTGGTACTGGGGCACCTAGTTTAAGCAACACAAGTCTTTGTTATCAAAGCCACTAACAGCTCCTGTGTCATCAAGTCTAAGAACCATTTCCAACTTGGTATTTCAACAACATAGTTCTCATTTTTGAAACACTTTATTTTCCTGCTGTTCACTACATTACCAACTTTAGTTCTTTCCTATTTCACAGGGCCCTTTTTGGTTTTCTGTTTCCTTCTTCTTCATCTCACCTCTAGATGTAGGAGCACCTCAGGATCAGGCTTGGGTTGTCTTTTCTTTTTTATCCACCCCACATTTCAAATTGTACTTATCAAGTCCAGTGGTTCTAAATACTTATATTCTCAAATTTATAAAATCGGTCCAGAAGTTTTCCTGGTAGACCAAACTCCTGTACGATTTCTTGCTTCAATGTCTTAGAAGCCCCTCAAACTTAGCATGATTGTGGCAGATTGTCCACAAAGATGGCCATTGATATGGTTTGGATATGAAGTGTCCCCTATCAAAAACTCCTGCATTACGTAGGAATATTTAGAAGTAAAAATGATTGGATTGTGAAAGCTGTAACCTAATCACTCCATACTAGTGTGAAAGGAATGAATGGTAACTGTAGACTGGGAGGCATGACTGGAAGAGATGGGTCCCTGGGGCCATGCCCTGGAAGGCTTCATCTTGCCTGTGACCCCTTCCCCACTCTGTTTTCCAGCTGCCATGAATGAAGCCACTCCTCTCCGCTTCACCCTTCTGCCATGATGTGTTGCCTCACCTTAGGCCCAGAGCAATGGAGTCAGATGTTTATGGACTAAAGTCTCTGAAACTGTGAGCCCCCCAAAATATTCCCTTATCTAAGCTGTTATGGTCAGGTATTTTGGTCACAGTGATGAAAAGCTGACCCAAATAGCCACCAATAATTCCTGCATTTGTGTCACCTTTCATTGAAGGGTGGAGTCTACTTAAATCTCTGCTTGCCCTGTAGCTTAATTTAATGAATATGCTTCTGTTTTGCTTTCTTGGGACTCCTGAGCCACCATGTAAAGAGGTGCAGTATCTGCTGGAGTTAG
Source organism: Geosciurus inauris (assembly GCA_004024805.1). Taxonomy (NCBI): domain Eukaryota; kingdom Metazoa; phylum Chordata; class Mammalia; order Rodentia; family Sciuridae; genus Geosciurus; species Geosciurus inauris. The sequence goes on from PVHX01001877.1 coordinate 157,948, forward strand.
CATGAGGAGGAGAGGAAGAACCCTAGCCAGTCCCCGCAAGTGCAACCATTTCAATTGAGGGAAAACACATGTGAGTGTAGTCATCTGGAATTATCCAGCCCCAGTCTAAACCAGGAATGGCCCCGAAGAACCATAAAGCTAAGTTGAAGTTGATAATCATAAACAAATAAATAGTGGTTATTTTAAGATACTGTTTTGGGGTAGTGCATCAAGCAGCAACAGATAACTGAAAAATACATTCTGAACTAAACTCTTCATTCCCTGCTCTCAGTACTCCACATCTCCCACAGTCTTCCTTATGTCTAAATTGTACCAGCGTTCATCCAGGTGCTCAGGACAAAACTCAGAAAGTCTTATCATTCCACGTTTAAAATATATTCCAAATTTATAACACTTTGACCAGTTTCACCTCTACTACCTTCATCTTTTGCCTGGCAAATGGCAATAGTCTTCTTTCCTTATTGTTAATTTTTCCTCATATTTAATAATCCTTAAATTTTTAAATTTTGAAACGTACTGAATTTTAAATTTTTAACTTACTGAAAATTGCAAGCACAAATTGCAATGATAAAGAAATTTTTTTCTGACCCATCTGAGATGATGCTTTATTATGCCCCAAAATGTTAAGCTTAGTAAAAACACTTCACTTCTTTATATTGTCTATATTACAAAGACTTCTCATAAAACTACCAGATTAGCAAAAATATCTGGCTGAGATTCATGTGCATTTAGTGGTCATGTCTTAGTCTCCTTTGACCTGGAATGGTTGCTCAGTTTTTCACTTTCATGATTTCGTTATTTGAAGATTATGGGCCAGTTCTTTTGTGATAGAAACTTGAATTTGAGTTTGTCTATTGTTTCCTCACAATTAGATTCAGGTTATGAATCTGTGGCAGGAATATCATGGAAGTAGTATTGTGGTCTTCTCACTACCGTCTTCTAGGAGGCATATTTCATTTCAGTTTGTTCCAACTCAAGAATTTAACTTTGATTTCTTGCTTCTGATGTAGTCTTCCAGGCTTCTCTACTGTAAAGTCATCTTTCCCCTTTTGTAATTAATAAGTTTTGTTGAGTCACTTTGAAACTGTCAATATTCTATTCTCTGTCAAATTATTTGTTCATTTCTTTATATTAGCATTGATTCATGGTATCCCATTTTATCTAGTGAGTTATGATCACATATTATTTTTATTTTGATGTTGAAATTGTTCTAGATTTGGCCAGTGGAAACCTTTCAAGGTGGCATCTGTGTCCTCTGGACATGTCTCCCACCATTCCTTGAGCACTTGCTTGCTTCCTTGAACATTTTAAGCTCATTAAACTCAGGGGTGCTTTCATGGAACTATATCTTCAGCCCTTTGTATTTTATTTATTTTTTTAGATAGGTTCTTCCTAAGTTTGCAAAGTTACTAAACTCATGATCCTCCAGCTTCAGCTTAAGTCACTAGTAGTATAGGCATGAGCCACCAGGTCTGGCCCAAAGTTCGTCTTATACTCTACCCTGAAATGAGTCATTTCACCAAGGAATCCTGGTTCTTTTTAGTGGAGAATGGCATTTAGTACCCAAGATCTGGGTACTGTACTCATTTCAAAGGAGATATTAATGTTTCCAGGACCTACCAAGAGATGAAGCTAAGGAATGTTATTTCAATTCCACCCATAGAAATATTGAAAACCTTGAGTTTGTACTTACACCTTCAATTTTAATTTTAAGTTTCTTTTAGTTTTCTCTTTCTACATTTGTAGTTTCATTCTCCATCACTGAGAGATCTGGCTCCTATTATACTAAATATGTTTCCTTATTTGGTCAATCCCTAAGTATGCAATTTATGTCCTCTTGCTGCTATCCCTTTCCCCATGGAAAGCCTTGCTTGCCCCACTTAGGGTCTGCCATCTGCACTACCTATCCTTCTACAGATTCTTTCCTCATCCTGTTCCTACCTACTTCTTCAGGTTTGGATGCTGGGCCACCCTTATAGGCATTCCTCTCCATCTGTGAAACCTCATGTCAACCCAGGCTCCTGAACTCTCCAGTCACCTTCACCTCCCTTACATTCTAGCCACATAGGCCAATAGGGCCTTTATACTCAATGCTATCCTGTCTGGAGCTCTCCCTCCAGAATCTCACACGACAGGTTCCTTTCTTCTATTAAGTCTCAGCTCAAAGAGACCTTCCCTGGTAATGCTATCAATTCTCTTTTGCAAAAAGAGAATGCCATTTTTTGTAAAGTTTCTCATTAAAAAAAAAAAAAAGACAATAAAACCCACCTTGTGGAGTTGTTATTAGGATTACAAACAAGACTACAAGACCACACATGGGTAAACAACAAAGACAGTATTTGGCATCCAAAAAGGTTGTGATTCCTAAGTTTCATTGTATATGGAATCACCTATGATTCCACACGAACACATTTGAACTTAATTGGTATGAGGTGCTGCTCCAAAATGGGAAGCCAAGTTTTAAAAACATTGCAATAAAGGACAATTTCTGATAATTAAATTAAATGGAAAATTTAGGGTGAGGATTTTAGGAGCCACACTTGAGTTATCTGTGTTAATATGCGCTCTTTCAGAAAGCTTTCATAAGGACTACATTTAATAACCGTAGATCTATTTGCTTCTTGGTTTGCTGCTTGTTTCCAAGTTAACAGTATACATATTTATCCAATGATGTAAGATGAGACTGAAGATAAACTTCTTCCTCCTTTAGCATTGCTTAGACAGTAGCTATGAGATTTGACTTCTACCTCATACTTCATGCAAAAATTACTTTAAAATGGACCACAGAGCTAAATAGGAAAGTAAAACTCAACTTACATAAACAGGAAAATAGCATCAAAATGCTGGGATAGCAAAAATCTCTTAAAACAGGACATATTAACTCTACATCATGTATAACCAGAAAAATGAGAAATTACACTCCACTTATGTGTCAAAATATGTTCTACTGTCATGTATGATTAATTAGAACAAATAAAACATTACTGAAATAAAGATTATCAAAACCAAATAAAAAAAAATCCAAAATAAAAAATTTCAGAACAGCAACAACAAAATAACTATCCTTATTCTGGCCTACTCCTATTTTGCCAGTGTTTGACCTTATATTGGGATAGCCAAAGATGAATCATCTCATCAAAAGTGAACTCATGAAAAGACCTGGAGGAACCATAAGTGCATATTGCTAAATGAAAGCAGTCAGTCTGAAGATGCAACCTACTATGATTTTAATTAGATAACATACTGGAAAAAAACTGCGGAGATAATAAAAAGACCAGTGTTGGAGATGGACAAGAGAAAAAGTGGAGTGAATGAGTGGAATACAGGAATTTTTAAGGCAGTGAAACTATTCTGTATATTTTAATTGTGGACACATTATACAATTTTAAAACCTATAGAACTGTACAACACACAGAGTGAACCTTAAAATGAGGAACTTTGGTTAATAATACTACCAAGATTAGAATAATAATGTATAAATACTAGTTTATCCATTGTAACAAATGTACCACATCAGTGCAAGATGTTAATATGGGAAACTGGAGGAAGAAGGGATATTTGAGAACTCTTTTTTTTTGGCTCCAGGGATTGAACTCAGGGTTACTAAATCACTGAGCCACATCCCCAGCCCTATTTTGTGTTTTATGTAGAGACAGGGTCTCACTGAGTTGCTTAGTGCCTCGCCGTTGCTGAGGCTGGCTTTGAACTCGCAATTCTCCTGTCTCAGCCTCCCTAAGTGCTGGGATTACAGGCGTGTGCCACTACCAGATTTCTTTTTTTTATTGGGGTTTTTTCCCCCTACATCTCCAGTTGGAATTTTATCTCATTTTGTGTGTGTGATACTGGGAATCAAACCCAGGTATGCTCTGCCTCTATGCTATATCCCTAGCCCTTTGTTTTTTTGAGTCAGAATTTTGCTAAGTTGCCCATACTGGCCCTAAACTGGTGATCCTGCCTCTGCCCCTTGAGTTGCTAGGATTATAGAGGTGTGCACTGCTCCCCTAGCTCAATTTTTAAAAATGCAATAAAAAAGTGAACTCAAAGGTGTTGTTTTTGTATTGTGATAACATGGTACCCTGAAAAGTAAGATTTTTCACTGCTGCATTAATCAATAGTACCAAACTGCATATCATGTCAATATGTCATTCTAATTTGTACATTTTGGGCTATGGTACGTTTTTAGTATTTAAAGGGAAGAAAATTGACTTACAGGATTCAAAAATCCAGAGCCTAAGTTTAAGACCTTGGTTTTATTGTCTATATCATTATCCAATAGCCTAAAAGAAACTCAGTATTAAAACTAACTTCTAGCTGGGTGTTATGGTATTTTAGACATTTCCTATTGAAAAATTTTAAACTCCAAAACATAGCACTACATTTTAAAAAACACTTATTGTCAATAGAAAATTCCCACTTCTAGTTTTTTAAATAATAAGAATATATAGGAGGTGAACGTCAGGAAACTGGTAGAATTATAATTTAAATGAAGATACTGAGAACATAAGATTTACATGTATAAAATCACTCAAATTTTGTTATACAACTTAAAGATAATTCTGGCTGATGGCCTGCTTGTTTCAAATAGTATTAAAAACAATTGTCACACATACATCTCAAAACCAATTTGTTCTAACTATTTCAACTGTACAGTGGTACTCATTAAGAGAATGAAAAGTACAGAAGAGTATTTTTTAAAATCTCATCAAATTACATGTAATAACAGATTCATACCAAGATATTTTGTGGGGGGAGAGTGAAAATTATAAAGCAAAGACTAAAAATCCAAAGTAGTATCAATTAGTAAGGTTAGTAAGAATTTTGGCAAACAGATCATAGGTGGCTCAAACTCCATGTGTTCCTCCAGAATCAGGAGATCCCGGAAGACCAAATGAGTGGGAAAGAGATTCTTTTCAGTATACTGGCAGCTTTCCCATCAGTAGTTGGCTTCTTACCAAACAAATAGCTTAATGCTGAACACTTATTGCTAAGTGGGTGGAAAAGACTACTATACTCTGAAAATTTCTTGTACAAATGCACTGAGAAACACTATTCCCAGTCTGTCTATTCCCAAATAGAGAAATGTTCCCTATTAAAATTAGTCTTACAATGTAAAAAATTTCAAAGTACTAAACCATCTAAAAAATGGAAAACAAAAATACTGCAAAGTACATGATCAACATGATTTACATTTAGCTATTCCAAAAGTATGCTTCCTTTATTCTAAAAAATTCTATTTACAAAGTATGCTTACATTGTTCTAAAAGACATTTATCAAATGGAAGCAAATCATTTAGTGACTTTATAAAAGATTTATACCCTTTAAAACATTTGTCATTATTAAAAAAATTCAATGGCAGTAAAGTGTCACTGCGGTGAAACAGCACGTGATCTTAAGGGAAGAAACATCTCACTAGAGCTTCCACAAGTTCCTCCATCTAACTGCAACTCCGGTGGCAAAGGAGGAGCCCCAGGGTCCCCAGGTCTAGGAAATGTAGTCGAAGAGAAGATGGTATTTTCAGTTCTGCCTACTTCCAGGACAGGCAAATTCAGAGACGAATCAGTAGAAAAGAAAGGAGCCGTGCTGGATTCTCCTTCTGGATGGTACATGACAGTAGACGCTCTCAGTTTTTCAGAGGAATTACTTTCATCTGAATTTGATCTAGAAAGATTGTTCATGGCTCCATCTGGATAAGGTTCACAGCTGCTACATTTCAGTCCTATAATAAAATCAATTCAGATATAAATGAAAAAGTAACTAAAAAATCTGAGTCTACTCCAATCAGACCTATGCCTATAATCCCAGCTGCTTGTGAAGTTAAGGCAGGAGGATGACAAATTCAAGGCTAGTCTGGGCAACTTAGTGAGATGCTGTCTCAAAATAAAAAATAAGAAGGCTGTGGATGTAGCTTAGTGATAAGGCACCCCAGGTTCAATTCCTAGTACCAAAAAATAAACAGAGGTTACAATATGGACGTGAATTGTCCCCCCCAGTTTTTATTTTGAGACAGGGTTTTGCTACTCTGCTTAGGGCCTCACTAAGTTGCTGAGACTGGCCTCAAACTTGTGATCCTCCTGCCTCAGCCTCCCCAGTCTCTGGGATTACAGGCATGTACTGTGCCCAGCACATCTTATAATTTCTTAAAGAGTATGAACTAGCCAGGCGTGGTGGCACATGCCTGTAATCCCAGTAGCTCAGGAGGCTGAGGCAGGAGGATTTCAAGTTCAAAGCCAGCCTCAGCAAAATTGAGGCACCAAGCAACTCAGTGAGACCCTGTCTCTAAATAAAAAGAAATACAAAATAGGGCTGAGTATATAGCTTAGTGGCCAACTGCTCCTGAGTTCAATCCCTGATACCCTCCAACCCCTCCAAAAAAAGGGCTGGAGATATGGCTCAGTGTTAAGCATCCTTGGGTTTACTCCCAGTATCAAGGGGGAAAAAAAAGGACTACAAACTAGTTACCACATGATCAGAATTTAAATTACAATTTATAAATTCTGACATAATCCATTTCAAATCTCATTTACTTTTCTCATTTTCTAGATAAGGAAGCAGTCTCAAAGAAATTAACTAACATGCTATAATTTAATGTATACTTATATACTTAACCACTAAAGGACCTAGAAAAAATGAAGCAGTTCTAAATTCTTCATAAAATAAGAAATAGCTTTCACAACTAATATTTTTAGCATTTTGGAAAAAAAATTGGCCTATAAAAACAAAATTTAAACCAGGCATATGCTAAAATTTTATGAGCTGATCAATGGCAATTATTGATTCTTGAATCACAGTGAATTAGAACTCAAAAGGATTTTAGACGTCATCTCATTATTACCAAGAGATGAGAAAACAGGTAACTCATTCTAATTCCAAGACTACTTTGTGGGAAAGTGAGAACCGTAATGCAACAGATAATACCCTGGGTTCTCAATAATAGTTTACTTAAATGACAGTGCTTATTCCTATAAAAGAATTTTGTTGTATCCAAAGGGTCTCATTGACAATTAACCCCAGGAATGAGAGAATAAGCACAAGTACAATTTATCTTTCTGTTAGGCTTAGCAAATACTCAACCTGTGAAAGGTATGGAAACTCCTGGGTTGACAAATTTTAGCAAAACGTGCAATGCACATTTACATGTCATTTTTTCCACTAGTTTTTCAAATTTATAATACATTTAACATTTCTGTCCCATACTACAGAAACAATTTTCTTATATATGGCTCATGAGGGGAAACTTCCAAAGTGTCTCAAGAAGGACATACAGATCATGAGTTCCTTAAGGGCAGAGCCCTAAATTACTCATTTCTTTCTTTTTTTTTTGGTACTGGGCATTGAACTCAGGAGTACTCGACCACTGAGCCACATCCCCAGCCCTATTTTGTGTTTTATTTAGAGACAGGGTCTCACTGAGTTGCTTAGTGCCCCATGGTTGCTGAGGCTGGCTTTGAACTTGCGATTCTCCTGTCTCAGCCTCCTAAAGTGCTGGGATTACAGGTGTGCGCCACCGCGCCTGGCTTAAATTACTCACTTCTTGATCTCCAATGCCAATAACAATAGGAGTAAAGATATGTCACATGAAGATTTAAATTAGTGCTCTAGAAAGAGAAACACAGTATTCCAATCAGTGTGTGCATGCTCTGGGGTGAGAGTGCAATGAGAGAAGTAATGCTATTAATCAGTCTCAGTTCCCATGTTTCTCACATCTTGCCAAACTAAGTGTGATTCTAGTGTTTAAAGTTGTGTGTATATACATGATTACTATAAAAATATGCCAGTAACTTTATCTTGTGATCAACTGGTAAGAGAATTAGCAGAGTTGAACTTCACCTGCATACAGTTCTTAATATGTGATGTATAGTGTTTTCAGAGATTACTTTTTTAGAAAAAAATTCATGTGAGATTCCATCACATTATCTATAAATGATATTGCTAAATAAATACAAATACAGGATACTGAATATTTCATTTTTGCAATGTAATGACATATATGGTAAAAAAACTGAATATAATTCTGAAGTTTAAATTTTTTGAAAACAAAAATGATTATTTGATTTTCTTTTGCTTTGCACTTTATTCTGCTTTTGCTTTTTAAAAAAGCACTGTTACATTAACTCTCTGAAACCTAAGATATCTTACCTTTCAGATGTTCTAGTTTTATATTTCTAAGTTTTAGCACTTCATCTGTAATCTTCTGTATCAAGAAGTTCTGTGTTTTTTCTCGCCGAATAGATTCAACAAGAGTATCAAGTCCTTTGGGGTTTTCTTGTAAGTAATCTAACAATTTTCCAGCCCTTTTTCTACTTGATGTCCGGCAAGAAATTTCTTCAGTGTCTTCTCTACTGAGTATTTTTTTTGCACGTAGATGATCAAAATGTCTCTCAGCTATGATTTTCTCACATAGGTAAACACGCAAATTTTCTAAAGCCTAAAAGACAAAATATGCTTCAGTGTTATTCTGTAACATCTAATAAAACCACATAGGTGACTAATAAATAGCTATGAATCTTTTTTTTTTTTTTTTTAAGTATTGGTGATTGACCTCAGGGGCTCCTGTGTGCTAGGCAATTGCTCAACAACTGAGCTACATCCCTAGTCCTAGTTAGGAATCTTAACTGGTGTGAGACAGTTATTCTGAAGTCAGGAGGCTCAGGTCAGTTAAAATGCATGTGAAATAAGATGAAAATTCAAGTAGGTATCAGCAGATTCCAGATATTCCTGTTTATGCCTGGTTCTGTTCTTACCTTCCCACCTGAAAACCAAGACCAGGCTGTTTTAAAGAGGGACCAGACAAATCTGGAGAGTGTAGGTATTAGAAATAGGAAGGTCTGCTTAGAGTCACTTGTGGCAGTAAAGATGGGAACAGACTACTATACATTTTAGGTACCATATGGCAAGGAATTCAGAATTAATCAAGTCCAGGGAGGATAACTTGGTATGAATCCCCACAATTTTTAAGTTTCTCATGTTTGTTATTAGTTATTAATTATCATCTCCGATGCCAAGAACAATCAGAGTAAAGCTGTATCACATGAAGATTTAAATTAGTGCTCTAGAAAGAGAGATACAGTATTCCAATCAGTGTGTGTGTGTGCTCTTATTCCATTTCCTTAAAGTGAAACCATTAAAAACAAGCAAAGAGAAAACAAAACCCCTAAACTAAAAGAGCCCATAATATATCAGTCTTTGGGATTGGTTAGAAAAACTATGACTTCCTGAATCAGTCTAGATGGAAGGGAAGATGTGTGGTGTGTGGTGTGTTGTGTGGGGAGAGAAAACTAAAGGGAAAGTGAGTGTTAGGAAATATAAATCAAGAAAAAGGAGATCACAGAAAACTAGTCTAGATCTGAGAAGTGCCTGAATAGGCTTAATCTGCAAAAAATACATGCTGGGTTTTTGTTTATTATTTGTTCCTATATTTGTTTTTTAAATTAACACATAAAACACAAAAAGTATACACATTAATGGGGTGTCATGTAACGTTTTGATACATGTACATATTGCATATTGTTTAAAGCAGGTCCGTTTTGGTCTTAATAAATGTCATTAATAATTTGATGTCAGTGATTGCATTTTAGTTCCTTTATGTACTAGGTAATCTTTATGTACTAGGTGATCTTAGGTAAGTCAGTTAACTGTGCCTATTTCATCATTTAATTTTTATAAGAAATAAATATTATATGCAAAGTGCTTAGAAAAGTGACTTGTACATAATAGGGATGATGACAATGATGATTAATTTGACTCACATTAAAAAATGATGACATAAAAGCAATGAAAGGTATCATCAGCATCCTAGTATACACCAAGTCTTCTGGGTGAAGGTGTCCTGTAGTTTCAGTTCACTGAATTCCCACGTGCATTAACTGTATTTCACCATATAATCATCATAGGGTTTCTGCCAATTTTCTTTTTGTAAAAATGTGGGTTTGCCCAGTAGGTGAATCATTTTTCTTCTTCTTTTTTAAATTGTGCCAGTATAACTTAAAAAACATTTATTACTAAACTGTCTTTGGTGCACAGAATACTTGTGAATGTACGGTAATGCAGTGGCAACAATTATGCAGTGAAATACAGTATTTACTCATATAAGAGACTATCTAAGCTCCTAGTAAAGCCAAATGCTGAGCACTGAATATACAAAGATAAACAAATTTGAATCCTGTATGCAAAGTGCTTCTGGTCTAGTTGGGGAATACATACCACACGCAAACTAATAACTATTAGATTGGTGATATGATCCAGAAAAAAAGATTATAGGTCAAGTATTTGAACAAGCACAGAGCGAGCAAGTAACTATCCCCAGGACCTGGGAGATTTATAGAGGCTACACTTGAGCTAAAGGCATGAAGATGTGCAGCTGGGAAAGACACTGAGAAGTTTGGATGTAGCTGGAACACAAGATGCATAGGTGAGGAATGGTGAGGAATGAAGTTGGGAAGTAAAACTGGGGTTACATCATAGAAGACTTTCACAACACGCTCAGGAACACACATTTCCCTATAGTCAAAAGTAAGAGTCATCAAAGGTGTATAAATAAAGGCAATAAGAAAACATCTGCAGAGGACTAGGGAGAGTCAAATTGGGACCAAAGGAGGCCAGTCAGAAGATTGTTACAATCATCTTACACAGAACATGTTGAATGTATGAATCTAAGTTGTAAGGATGTAAAGAAGATTATATTTAAAAATGAACTCCTTGAAAAATCTCATCTATGGTCATTTTACCACCTATATGATCAAGACCTTCCCCACTTAGACATCCTAAATATACTTCAAATTTGACAGGCCCAAAACAAAATTTATCTTCCCTTATTCTTTACCCCTGACATTCTCAATTCATTTGGAGGTCCCACCATCCATGCAGCCATGCTATAAATTTAGAACTCATGCTTACTCTTCTTCTCTTTCACTCACTTGCCACATCCAATCACCCACCCTAAGTCCTGCCAACCAACCATATACATATTCATACACATATATACACACACAATCTGTCCCTTCACTTCTATTGTTACCATTGCCCTACTTCAGGTCCTTATCATATCCTGCATGGACTAACAGAAGCCTAACCATACTTCCTGCTTCTTACTTCCTTCCTCTTTCTAAAATTTTGCCTTTAAATATCTATTAGATCTCTTAATTTTTCAGAAGAAAATGGAAATCTAAAGTGCCTTCTAAGTTCTAATACTGAAATGTTAATTTTTTAAAAATTGAAAACAGTGTTCTGCTTGTGACTTATGGAATCAAATTCCTCAATGAAGCAGAAAAGTAGAGTCGTTAAAAGCATAGCTCTGGAGTTACTCTCATTTCAAATTCTGAATCTGCCACATCTGTCAGAGTTGGGGAAAGTTACCTAACCACTTGAAGCTTTAGGATCCTTACTGATAAAATAATGAACATTTTGGTAGAACATTTAGGAAGACTAAAATGGGATGGTACAGATGAAGGTTTTGCACAGTATCTGATATACAATAAATGCTCAATAAATAATGACTGATTATTGTAGGAGACTCTTGATAATATGGTTTCATTACCTCTGACCTCTAACTTTATGTTCCCCTTAAAACTGCTGTCATTTCATATTTATTTATGTTGTCACTTTTGTCTTTTTTTCTTTTCTCACACTCCAAGCCCCTATTCATTCTTTAAGATTCAGGTCATCTTGCCAGGTGCAGTGGCAGACGCCTGTAATCCCAGTGGCTCAGAAGGCTGAGGCAGGAGGATAGCGAGTTCAAAACCAGCCTCAGCAACTTAGCAAGGCCCTAAGCAACTCAGTGAGATCCTGTCTCTAAATAAAATACAAAAAAGGGGCTGAGGATGTGGCCAAGTAGTTAAGTACCCGAGTTCAATCCCTAGTACCAAAAAAAAAAAAAAAAAAAAAATCAGGTCATCTCCTTTAAAAATCCCTTCCTTAATTCCACAGAATTTGACAGATACCCCTTTCCTCTTTGTAGTACCTTGTGAATAGACTCTTTCTATACACTAGGTCTCTTACCTCATCTCCAGTTCATTCATAGACATTTCCATTATTCTTCTCAAAGTCACCAATGATGTTCTTATTACCAAATCAGATGGTTTTTCATCTTCACCTTACTTCTGAGCAGTATGAACACAGTTGACCACACCCTCCTTGAAACATACTTCTTGTCTTACATGAACACCACAGTCAATCTCTATAGCTATAACTGCTTGTGTTTTGAAATTCTTCTCTTTAAAGGGTCTTAGAAGTTTGTCTTTTAGCTCGAAACTTCCTAAGTGAAATCAATCAATCAATGTAACATGTTCTGTGTATTATGATTGTAGCATACTTTTATTTCTACCTGAGATCTCTCTTCTAGCCTTCAGACTTGGTAGATCTACTTAGCTTGAATTTCCCCTGACTAAGCTGATTCCACTCTCCAACTCTCACATTTTATCATCTGTTTCAAAAATGCACCTGAAGGGGCTGGGGCTGCAGCTCACTGGTAGAGCACTTGCCTAGCATACATGAGGCACTGAGTCCGATCCTCAGTACCACATATAAATAAATATCAACATTTTAAAAAAAATGCACCTTGAATTCATTTTTTTTTTTTTTTTTTAGTACTAGGGATTGAACTCAGGGGTACTCAACCACTGAGCCACATCCCCAGCCCTATTTTGTGTTTTATTTAGAGACAGGGTCTCACTGAGTTGCTTAGCGCCTTGCCATTGCTGAGGCTGACCCTGAACTCGCAATTCTCCAGTCCCAGCCTCCCAAAGTGCTAGGATTACAGGTGTGCGCCACCGCGCCCGGCTAAATGCACCTGGAATTCTGGTCCATCTATTTCCATTGCCCTCACCTTGATCCAAACCACCACCATTTTTCATCTATATAAATTCTAGGAGTCTCTTCAATGGTTTCCCTACTCTTACTCTTGTTCTCAAGCCCACAGAATAGGTAGAGGAATCTTTAAAAAAAAAAAAAAAAATACAATTCTTCAGTAAGTCTCTGCTACAGGAGAAAAAAAACATGAATTGGCTGTAGCCCACATGCTTAACTTCACCTCAGGCTACCCTCTCTGCCTTCTTATATTCTCAAGTCCACAAAGGTCTTGCCTGTTTTAATAATTCTGCAAATTCTATTCTGCCTAGAATGTTTCCCCCTCGTTCTGTCATACTCTTCAGGACTCAATTTAAATGTAATCTCCAATGACCATGCTATCTCAAGCAGATTTTCTTTGTTACTGTCTGAGTACCTGTTTGTCTCCTTCTTAACACTTACCATAATTCATAATAATACATGCATTTGTTTCCAACTCCAATGATTTATATGTTTAAAACAGGCAGAAATTAGGTATTTTTTGTTTAATACTAAATACCCTGTACTTACAGAGTGCCATGTAGATAGTGTTTTGGATAAATGCAAAATTAACTGCACTTATTTTGTGACTTAAAATGATCATTTTATGTCTATCCCCCTTCCCCCAAGAAATTGAGCTCTTTTAAATTAGGATTGTGTCTTAGTTTTTAATTTTTGAACTGTTAGAACCAACCACATTATCAGCCTCAAAATGTCATGTAATTTGTATTTATTAAGAATGAATTAAATTCAACCAAAAAGATAAGGTAAATAACTAGAAGAGGAAGAGGGGGAGGAGGAGATAGTGAAGAAATGGGAGTTTCTAGGAAGACTGGACCCCAATCCATACCTCAGACTCTAGTGAATGCCTGAAATCTTGGATAGTACCAAATCCTATACACAAGCACTGTGATACCATGATAATCTGACTGAGATAGCTAGTGAATGACTAATGGGCAGGTAATGTACACAGCATAGATATACCAGACAAAGGGATGACTCACAATCCTGGCCAGATGGAGCAAAATAGTATACGATTTCACCATACTACTCAGTGCCCAATTTAAAATCTATGAATTTCTGAAATTCTCCATTAAATACTTTTGGATGATGGCAAGTGAAACCACAGAAAGTAAAACCTCCAATCACAAAAAGGTATCCTCAGAGGGACAAATGTAGATCACTCATCAAAAAGACAATACAGAAGCAACGGCAAGCAACATTTGGGGGAAGGATGATAATGAAAAGTTCAACTTTTGATGATATAAGGTGAGCAATCTGTAGAACATAAAAACTAGATTTACAGTAGATATTTGGAAATAAGGGCCTAGAGCTGAGAGAGAAGGAAGGTTAAATATGCAAAGGCAATTTTCAAACTTTCCAAGGTCATAAACAATTTTGAAAAGATGGCAAAGATCTAAGGAAAATTAAAACACAGTTTTTTCACAGACCTCCTGAAACTCATCCATAGGTGTTCTCAAGGTTACAAATTTCCGATACAGGTGTAAATTGAAATTATGAAAATGGATAACATCAATGAATAAACAAGAGAGGTGCAAAGATCTGGAAGCACTTCTTTGCATTTGTATTTGTACACAGGTGTTATTTTCTCATTTATAATCTTTCAGGTCCTGTTTTATGAGCTGTAAAATGGTAATAGCAATTGTCTTCCGTAGAAGTTGTTGTAAAGATGAAGTGGGAAAACTGAAAATTGTGTGAAGTATCTGCAACATAATGGACCTAGCTCTTGAAGCTCATGATTTTACTAGCAGATTGAATAAGACATTATTTATTTACTTAATTTCCCAGTCTTATCTCAACTAGAATGTAAAATATGGGCCTGGTTTTCATTGTTTTGTGTCTTCCAGGTCAAAGGGCACCACTTTCCACATAGTAAGTGCTCCATAAATCTCTGCTGAATGAGGAAACTAAGGCACAATTCCCAGTCACATCCAGTTTCCTTCTGCTAATGATTCACAGCAACTCTAATTATGAATACCATGTAATAAACATTACAGAGGAGGGAAGAAAAAGGGATTTGAAGTAGATGAACATTCAAAACTTGCTGTCCTATCAAGTTTGCAAAGATGATTTTGTAAAAGTACTACAATGTTAAGAATGCACTTCATGTTTTTAATTTGAATTAACAAACTGTTTTTTAGTGGTGTTTATGCCTCATCTGGTAAAACAAGTAATTAAAAGCAAAGAAAAAAGAAACAAGTGGTACCTAAACAAAGCCTTTCTTTAAAACTCAATATTTAGGTTTGTGCAGTTTTAATTTTTGAACCGTTAGAACCAACCACATTATCAGTCTCAAAGTGCCATGTTATTTGCTTGCTTCTTCTAAGCAGAAGAGCAGAATTTGGCTACTAAATATTTTCAACGTTTACCTTTAAATTAATTCTGAGCTACATGTATTCGTGTCCCCCCCCCCCCCATTTAAATATGTAGGCGTCTGCTTACTAGGGGAATTCCAGGCTGCGCTTTCAGCTGTTGAGCTTTCCCCTGCCCCCTTTGCAAAAAGAGTTTCACGTATTTGCTCCACTGCATGAGATGTTCTATCTGGTCCAGCTTTTTTGCTCGAGATTGAGAATGCAACCTAGGCAGTCTGACTCGAGTAAGAACGTGAACCGTTTCCCTAACAAAGCAGCTCCAAGAGCTCAGTGGCGAGTGGGGGGAATCACGAGGGGATAGGCGAGCAATGGGCAAGATGACTGTGAACAAACTCTCCGCTGGACAAGGTTTAAAAATCCAAGCCCTGCGTTTCGTGATTTAAACGTGGAGTAACCAGTCACTGGGCATCATTTCCACCAAGGTCCTTGGATACGGGGCTCGCTGCGGTCCTGAACGTGGACCGTCCGCTCTTCCTACCAGAAGGCACCTCCGCCTCCAGCGCCTGCGGGTTTCCGCTTTCCTCTCCCTCCGAACTGTAGCCCGCCCCCGACCGCGCCAGGGCAAGGTGGTGCTACTCACGTCCTTCTTCACTTCAGTCAAGTCCTCTTCGGTGAGGGACAGCGCGGTGGGTTCCATGGCGGAGGTGGGAGATGGCGCTTCTTCCGGGTCCGGGAGCTTTCGCGGCGCCGCCCCGCCCTGACTAGGGGCTTTGGCCTCCGGGAGCCCGGGAGAAGAGGGAGCGGAGCAGATCGGGGGTGGAACGGGGGAGGGCCGCCCCTTAAAAAGCAGGGGCTTGGAGGTCAAACTATAGCGCTTCCGGCTCCGCCTCTGGGGCCAACGGCTTTGCAAACTTACCTCGTCGCAGGAAGAACCTCACAGCAGGACAACTTCCCTCTCCTAGAGGGAAGATAGGCAGATACCGCCCTTCGGCGAGGAGGGTCTGTCTGGAGCCCGCCCACCTCTGCGTCAGCCAACCGGTGTCACTCCACGGAACTCCTGTGTCCGCCCCTCAGCCGGAGTCTTTCCGGAGTGGTTCCGCCCGTACAGGACGTCACCACAAGCCACGCCTCTGCAAGTCATTTGCGTGAGGCGTTGCGTGGCCTCCCAATAAGGAATCTTGCGTGGGTTGGGCGGTCCCTGCCCAGCCTAGGGGCACTCCCCGCCTTCGCAGAGTGCACAGTTTAGTGGAGTCTGATCTCTGTTTGTCAATGTCTTCAGGTTCCTCCTCTTTTCCCAGATTTTGCCCTACGATTTCCTGTTGCTGTATTTGTCTAAATTTTAAAATTATTTGGTCGTACACAGACATGTATATGTACACATGCACACACAGCATAACTACAATTAAAGACCTTTTGGAAGAGAAAAAACAAAAACTACAGTCCCACCACTCTAGCACCTTGTCAACGGAATATAACTGCTTTAAGGATAAGAAAATGGTTTATTCCCAGCTGATACGAATGGCTATGCCCTGGGAGATAGATAACAAACTCAGGTTAACAATATGAGGTTTCCATGAGCAGTTATTACCAAGGATATGGTTCTTCTCTGAAGAGATTATACAAACTTTTAGACTCCCTAGCCCCCAAAGCGGGCAGGGTCATCATGAAACTCTTCCACAAGATTTAGAAGCTTTCATTAAAGTAGGAAAATTTCCCACAAAATTCAAGTACTGTCTCATTCCCAGCATTAAGCTTCAATAGAGGCCAGAGATCCGTCAAGCTTAGCATACATTTATCCAGTAGTCACAAAAATGCTGATCTGACACAGAAGCAGATGATAAATGGCAGTCAAAGAGCCTAAAATAGCCGAATACAACTTGAGCTTCTTAATGTACAGTACTTTTCTCTCCACAAGGTCTAGATAATCCAATCAGTAAATTTGAAACAACCTGAAAGTTTCCAAATAAAAATGTGGTATTTCTGGAGAAACTTCAGTTCACAACCTAATGTAACACTTGCATATTTTTTGGTCACTGTTCATTACAAACATAATTTTTCCTCATTTATTAATCTGTGTAACAGAGATAGGCTTACGTTATTGGGCAGCTGGGAGTATATGCAGGGTTCTTAGAGGTACTTGGCACACAATTGGACACTATTTATTATTTTCTTTTATCACTCCTTACTAATGTGTTTGAGGCATTAAGCTATGAGAGTTTTCCATTTTTTTGAAGGATACTAATGAATAAATGACTAATCCCAGAATGCTATCAAATAGCAGTGTATATAAAACATGCATGGATGAGAAGCTCTACATAGAGCCCTGGAGGGTCCAAGGTAGTTGTTTGTACAACATGCTAAATAAACTAGCAATAAACTAGAGGTTACAGGAAGTTACAAAAGTAGATTAAAACGACAAGAAGGCCAAGGACAAACTTGGGGATCCCAATGTTTATTTTATATATTTATTTTTGTACTGGGCATTGAACCCAGGAGTACTTTACCACCGAGTACATCTCCAGTCCTTTTTAATTTTGAGACAGGGTTTCACTAAGTTGTTGAAGGTCTTTCTAAGTTGCTGAAATTGGTCTCAAACTTGTTATCCTTCTGCCTGTTTCCCAGCTCAATGGGACTAGAGACATGCACCACCACACCTCACCCCAATGTTTAAATGAAAGCAAAAGAACCAGAAAAGATCACCACTGCCAAAGTCATATCTATGTAGTTTTGATCACAACACAAGCTTTTGCTCTTTACGCTAACATTATGTTATTATCTTTTCCCACATTGATACATATACTTGGTCTTTTTCTGATTGCTTGATCTTCCATCATTTTGATATAACCCAGTTTATTTAACCAATTGTGCTTTCATTTAACAAATTTTTATTGCATGTCAACTATGTTCTAGGTACTGGAAAACAGCTGTGAAGAAAATGGAAATAAATCTCTTTCCCCATGGAATTTATATTCTAGCATGTGTACGTTTGGGGCAGGAGAGGTAGACATTTGGAATTTTTTATATGTTACATGGAGCCATATGGAGAAAGAGTGTTAGGAGTAGAGGGAACAGCCAACAGAATTCTCCAGTGTGACCAGGAAGGAGATGAACTCCTGTGTGCCATTGTCAAAGTTTACTGTGATGTGCTCTGAGTCATTTAGGCTTACTCTGAGTCAGATGGGAAGCCACTGGAGGCTTCTGAGTGGAGGAGTGGTATGATCCAATTTATCATTTGAGAAGAAACACTTTCACTATTGTGCTGAGGGAGAAGATGGTGGAGGAAGGAGGTTAGTTAGAGAGCTACTGCTATAATATAGGGCCCAGGAGGTGGTGGTTCAGACTAGGATGGTAGCCGTGAGGATGATGAGAACACTTTGAAGAGAAGTGGAGAGGAGATTTGATTTCATCTTGAAAGTGTCACTGTAGCTGCTGAGTCAAAAGCATACTACGGGGGACAAGCTGGAAGCAGGGACCAGCTGCAGGTTACGACAGCCATCCAGGTAAAGGTAAGGGTGGCATGACCAGATGGGGGAATCATGTGCACCCTCTACTTGTACCTTAAATAATTTCTAATTTATTGTTATACAAATTTGTCACAGGTTTTAAAAAATTTTTGCCTAGAATTTTTTATCTGCATATTCCCCAAACTTTTCCTTTGGAATTATCTTTGCCCTTGCATAAATGCCCAGGAACAGGAGTACAGAGTCCAGGAAAATCAATAGTTTATGACTTCTCATGTATATTTCCACAGTTTCTACCTATAGGGCTGCATTGGTCTATTCATATATGGGAATGAAATGTTTGACTACAACCATATCAGCTTTGCTGGTTAAAGACAAGGTTTAGAACCCATTAAAGCAAGGGATTTGAATGCTGACAATCCAATGCACCCATTTTGAGGTTTTCACTGTTCTTTTTAAAGATGAAACATTTTGAACTTACCAGAATATAAAGAATAATATTACAAATACCCTTAACACTTAATCAAGATTTGACAAAATGCCACATTTGCTTCTATTATGGCATCTAATTACCAAATATTAGTGACAGATGAGTCTGATTCTTGAGCCTTCTTTCTTGCCTTTTACTGTACACCTGACTTTTTCACTGTCTGACATCATTTCATTTCTGACACCTTCAACCTTCCATTCTCAATATTAACTCACTTATTCATTTAGTCAACTAAAAAAAGTCTGGTCTGGGTCAGAAGTGGAAGTAATGGAATAAGGAACAGGGATCAGATCAGACTGGATAAGGATCTTAGGAATTTGTTACATTGAAAGTTAACAGTATGATTTTTTTAGGTTATGTTCTCAACACTCCCAAGACCAATTGCCTGACTCAACGCAACCACATCTGAACACTATGTGCCTGATCACAGAGACAGTTTGTAGCTGACCTTGCAATTCCCACTCCTTACTTTTTAATGCACCCTTCTTCCTTCATTAGCAAATTCATTTTTCCTTGTCTGCTAGTTCATAGGGTCAAAAGATAATGAAAGTTGGTGTTGGGGCAGGCCCCAGAATGGCTGTAGTTAGGCTCTTTCACTGAGATTTCTTCTGGTGGGCTATGTTGTTTTTAGTGCTATGTTATGGTTAGTCAAGGCCAGAAACATTGTGATTCAGCATATAGACTCAAAACATTAACTGGTGAGCATGCTCCCCGCCTCCTTATGTTACCTGTCGACAGTGCCTTTTTTGTTTTAGCTATATATATAAAGGACCTATGAAAATGGCTTGGGGGGCGGGCTGACTAATGGGTATGGCCACCTCCAAATAAAGGATGGCCAATATTTCCACCACTCCTCTCATCTTCTTCTACCTGCTGAACTTTGAGCCATGTTTTCTGGGTCAAAGCCCTCACATGACAGTTGGGCAATATTTTCAAGAAAAGAGCCCTACTCATTTTCCACCTCTTTCCTATTCCCCAACATAGCTTCCATCCCCACCTCAACTTCTAAGTGCACTATCTTAGCTGCTACAAAAATAAGGCAACATGTCTCAGTGGCTTGGCATGTGACATGCTAGGCTGGCAAATTTCTTTCCTGAGGCTGCCATAATGAAACACAACAGACTAGGTGACTTAAAACAATAGAAATTTATTCTCTCACCATTCTGGAGTCTAGAAGTCCAAAATCAGCTCTCTCTGCAGGTTATAGGGAAGAATTTTTCATTGCCTCTTCCTAACTTCTGGTGGGTGCTGGCATTCTCTGGATCACATCAGCATCACTTGAGAATGTCAAGAACATAACCTAAAAAGCATAATATTAACTGTCAGCTATAAAAAATTCCCAAGATCCTCAATCAGTCTCATCCAATCCCTGTTCCTTGTTCCATTACCTCCACTTGTGACCCAGACCAGACCTTTACCTTTTTAGTTGACTAAATGAATAAATGAGTGAATAGAGAATGTTGAAGGTGTCAGAAATGAAATGATGTCGAAGGCAGGGAAAGAGTCCGATGTACAGTAAAGGGAAAGAAAGAAGGCTCCCTCCCATCTCCATCTTCACATGGCCTTCATCATGCTTCCTCCTGTGTTTCTGTGTCCAACTTTCCTTCTTGTAAGAACACCAACTATCTGGGAACAATGGTACCGCCCTAAGTGTCCTCCAGCTCTGGGTGAATCACTTGACCCTCTCTCTAGGGAGAGAACAGGAAGCCAAACAGTGCACATTCTGCAAAGAAGAGGGTCTACGGAGAGGGAGAAGTCCCTGATGCTTTCAAGGAAAGCCACATGTGGTCAGCAAGACCCTGACCTACCTGGCAGATGGCACAACTGGTAGAGGAGGACCTAAAGAGCCAAGAGGCTTCCCATAAGCTCCCAAAAGTGACCCCTGAGGTATCTCAGCTAACCCTAACAGTAGATAGGAACAAGACCAATAACTTGGTCTTAGACAGCTGGCAGGAAAGTATAACTGAAGAACCATCAGAAATCGAGATTAAAAAAGAGACACTTGTGTTCTTTAAATGTAACTGGATGTACATTTGCATCAGCCTTAGCAAAAGTAAATAAAGGATGTAGAAAAAGGAATCTATGCATGAGTATCTGATAATAACAATCAGAAGAGACTCTCCTAAAATGATGTTTGCCTTAAGTTAACTCTGCTAATCTGACAGACATGCTTAAAAAAAAAAAAATCAGATCCTGGGATATTCAGATCCTGTCAGGCAAATAAAACGATTAATGCTTACTTTACCTAACCTCACTGGCCCGTTACCATTGTTGGAAACTCCAGTAACGTATTTTTGCTCCTATTGCTCAATCTGGGTCTTTTAAATACAATAAAGCTTATATCTTCCAGATTACAACAAATGTTAAGAGGATGGCAACACAAGAATACCAGCCCATCCCTGCAACTGAGACCGGTGTCTGTCTCCTTTACAACAGTCAGAATGAGACTTCTGATCCCTTAGTAGGCAGGGGCATTGCCTCTTGCCAGCCTGAAGTAGCCAAAGTAGAGATTTTCACCCCTCACCAACCCTTAAAATTAAGGGATTAATGTAGGGGGTGGGAGGAGATAGGGATTTAGGATAAAGAGAGAGAAATACTGAATCTTAAAGGAAACACCCCCAGGCCATTGAGATGTAGAAAGCATAGTTGTAAATCTTGGGCAACATGCCCTTGGCCCACGCCCTTGTAAAATGAGGGAAATAAGCAAGCCCAGGAGAAACTGGCCTGAAATTGTGCAGCTTCACCCTGGATGCACCTCTAGTCCAGCCCCTGATGCAGCCCTTTTATAAAGATTGGACCCCTAGCCCAAGTCAGCTGCTTCTCACTCTTGAGACAGCCCACATTCTCCCTTGAATGTGTATCTACCTTCCTAAATAAACCTATGTCTATACCAGAAAAAAGAAAAGAAAAAGAAAAAGGAAAAGCACCAACCATTGAATTTAGGGCTCATCCTACTCCAGTATGACCTCATCTTAACTTGATTAAATCTATACAGATTCTTCAGTTATGAACCACACGATACTGCTTCAGTCAACTACAGACACATGTATGGTGGTGGTTCCATAACACTACAATAGAGCTGCAAAGGCTCTGCATCTCCTAGTGGAGCTTTTCTAGCATCATAGCGCACTGCTCACTCAGATTTTTGTGGTGATGCTGGTATAAATAGACTTCTGTGCTGCCAGTCGTTTAAAGTATGGTACATACAATTATATATGGTCTGTAATACTTTATAATAATAACAAATGACTGCTACTGGTTTATGTGTTTACTATACTATACTTTGTGTGTATGTGTGCGTGTGTGTGTGTGTGTGTGTGTGTGTGTGTGTACTAGGGATTGAACTCAGGGATACATGATCACTGAGTTATATCCCCAGTCCTATTTTGTATTTTATTTAGAGACAGGGTCTCACTGTGCAGCTCAGCACCTCACTTTTGCCAAGGCTGGCTTTGAACTCATCATCCTCCTGCCTCAGCCTCCCGAGCAACTGTGATTACAGGTGTACGCCACTGCACCTGGCCTATACTATACTTTTTATTGTTATTTTAGAGTGTACTCCTTCCACTTATAAAAAAAAAGTTTAAAGCAAAATAGTGTGTTATGCTGGCAGAAGTTTCATGTGTCTCATATTTACTGAATCTCTTGAGTGCCTCATTTTACCTTGTGTTTGATTTAATCTCATTTTATTTTGCTCAGAATAGTCCTAGGAGAAATATAAACATACCATATAGACTAAGCGTATGGATGACTATTCCATCTAGGTTTGTGTAAGTACATTCTATGATGCTGGGACAATAAAGAAATTATCCAAAAGTGTATTTCTCAGAACCTATCCCTACTGTTAATGGATACATGACCATATTTTCAAATAAGGTTACATTCTGAGGTTACCATGGATGTGAATTTTGGACAGATACTACTCAACTCGGTGCAATTGGATTCTGGATTTGGCAGTCATTAGCTGTAGGATTCTGGAACAATTAATGAGTACTGGATAAAAGTAGCTATTATAGAAATGCAGAGAGAGGGAAGATGAAACCATTTCTGGCTGACATGACAACTTCAAAGAGGAGAGTTAAAGCTGTGTGGAAGAATTTTAATAGGTGGAGATTTAACTGCTTTTTTAAAAATATATATATTTTAGTAGTAAATGGACACAATATCTTTATTTATTTTTATGTGGTGCTGAGGATCAAACCCAGTGCCTCACACTTGTGAAGCAAATGCTCACCACTAAGATATAGCCACAGCCTAGATTTAACTACTTCTTAATGATTTGTTCTAAACTTTCTGTCAGATATTAGATGCTACATTGAGTAACAAATTCAATTCCAGGTAATGGTGAATTATAATTTTCCTGTAAATAGTTGGGGGACAAAATGACCAGTTCTGAGACAGACACTCCTGGGTTTTAATTGCAATACAATGTGTGGTGAAATTGACCTGTCTCTGCACAGAGCTTTGTGAAGACTCCAGGTATCCCTGTCTCTAGGAATGACTGTCAATGCAGAAAGGAAGGGTCAGGAGGTTGCTAGGTGGTGGGAATGGGACTGAGCAAATGCTCTGAGGATGTTCATTCCCTGAGAGAAAGGTTCATTCCCTCTGCCTTTCCCTAGAAGACGACTGTTCCACTTGGAGAGTGCAGACAGGCACCTGTATCAGCAGACATTGGAGGATGAGCTAGATCTTTTCATCTTAAAACTGCCCAAAGACATAATCACTGACCATTTATTTCACACCCACTCTGAGCCAAGTACTTGATATCTACAGGCACAATTTAATCCCTTAACAGTCCTGTGAGGTAGACTTTATTATCCTCATGTTACAAAGGAAATCTTAGCTTTAGGAAACATAATTTGCCCAAGGTCACTCTGACTAAGTAGCGAATCAGGATTCCAACTTTGTGCTGTCTGATAACAAGTTCAGTATTCTTAATTACTAGCTCTAGAGTGACTCTTTTAGGACATGATAATTTGGAGAAGCTAAGATACTGAAGCATTCCTTGGAGCAAGGCAGAAGATTTAATGGTTTTAGTTCCATTCTGAGGTAGAAAAAAGAAAAGCCAAGAAACTTACCCTGTGACTTTGTAATTCCCTAAAAGAGAAAATGACACTCCAGGATTGGCAGGAAAGGGACCTATGGGGCTCTTGCTGGACCCCAAAATTTAGTCTGATAAGAGCATCTTGCAGCTCACAGAAGTGGAAGAGATCAGAAATGGACCCACTGTCAGGGACTGGTATTGGTGGAGTAGGACTTTAAAAGACAGCATCAACATCATGAAGAGGAAACTGAAGTTTGAGAATATCAGAAGGACTTCATGGTGTACAATGAGTTTTCCCAAAAAACACTCTTCTCTGGTGAATGAAGAGTTGAATGAGCTTGAGTTGAGAGGCACATGGTTCTGTAAGATGGCACCCAAGGACGTAGAAACAATCTTGGGAATGAGAGCACCTGCTCCTGCTGAGAATCCCTAAAGGATCAAGGGCAACCAAGAGGGGAGCTGAAATTTTAGGAATGTTAACTAATACAACTCTCAAAAAGGGAAAGAAGGTGGTCTTTGCATACTCCAGGTCAGGCTTGAGGGCAAGTATAATGCTGGGAAGGAATATTAGAGGAGTGTCCCCAGAGAGCCTAGAGTGGGAGGCAGGTGACCATCAAGAGGCAGCATGGCTTCCCTCAAAATTGGTCATTTCCCTTCCCACTATCCCTGGTGAGAATCAGTGGTTCTGAATCTGGGCTACTTACTAGAATTATGGTTACTACTGTGATCAGAGGTCCAAATTCCATCCCAGATCAACTTTAAAAATTCTCAGGGAGCATGGCAGTGTTAATCTTTTGTTGTTAGTATTAATAGTTTTATTGAGATATAATGCATCACACATTTAAAGTCTACAATTCAGTGACTTTTAATGTATTCACAGAGTTGTGCAGCCATCGCCACAATTTGTTTTTTTAATCTTTATTTGCATTTATTTTATGCTGATTTTTTTTCCTGTGCCTTAAGGTTTTGTTTCTTTAATGTCTTCTGGGATGTCTTCTTCTGTGCCACCTCCTCTTCTGGTTTAGGAACAATTTGCTCCTTTTCAGTAAGGATCATTGTTGAACCCAGGATGCAAAGAAAGGACTACTGACTCCAATTTTAAATCAAATTAAGCAAGCTTATATTGTGCACACAAATTAGCTATACAGCAGCTGTCCCCTTCAAGAAGTGAGGGCAGCAGCTTTGTCCAGGAGCAGGGAGGTTTTTATAACACAGAGAATTATAAAGGTAGGTATCTTAGGAATTCACAACTGACCAGGTTCTGGCAAGTGTAATACAGAAGCAGATAGCAAATGAATGATTTACATGGCTTAACATCTTTAGATAGGGAGTAAACTCAGGTTCCAGCATGAGGGCGCCGCTGAGATTTTAAGGAGGGCAGTCACCTAATCAAAGCCAAACATGGTCCAAGCAAGTAAAACAAAAATAAACCTTTTATGACCTTGTGTCAAGATAGCTTTTAATCTTAAGACAGAATTAGGCTGGGTTCATCATCATCTCAGTGTGACAAGGGGAGCGGGCTCACCTATGGGTTAATGCCACCATGAGCTCTCTAAGTATGGTGGCAGTGCATCTCAGGTGCTTTTTTCACTTGGTGTTATGGTTTGATTCTGGAACATCCGCCAAAGGTTGAAGGGTTAGTCTTCAATGCAGTAGTGTTCAGAGGTGGGGCTTTGGGGAAGTGATTAGATCATAATGGTTCTACTCTCATCAGTGGATTAATCCACTGATTTATAATTTGATTATTGGGAGGTGGTGGAAACTGTAGGAAGTAGAGCCTAGTTGGACGAAGTAGATCTTTCAGATTCACTCTGAAGAGTAAATCTTTTCTATGATTTAAATATGAAGATGTGAACCTCTATATTTGCATGATTTTATGGGGTTTTCTAGGTCAAGAAAATAGTGAGTCATTTTCACAGATTACTTCTGGCCATTTACAGGAAGAGCCACAATCAATTTTAGAATATTTCATCACTCCCCAAAGAAACTTGTATCTTTTTCTTCACATTTTTTATTAGTGCATTATAGTTGTACCTATTGATGGAATTTGTTGTCACATATTCATACATGCACACAATATAACAGTATAATTTGGCCGATATCACTCCCCAGCGTTTCCCTCCTCCCTTTGTGCCTCTCACCCCTTGGTCCCTTTCCTTTACTGATCTCCCTTTGACTTTTAGGAAATTCACCCCCACTTTCGTTTTCCTTTTTCCTCTCTAGCTTCCTCATATGAGAGAAAACATGGCCCTTGACCTTTGGAGTTTGATTTGTTTCACTTAACATGATGGTCTCTAGTTCCATCCATTTTCCTGCAAATGCCATAATTTCATTTTTCTTTGAATAAAACTTCATTGTGTATATATACCACATTTTCTATATCCATCCATCCATGGATAGACACTTAGGTTGTTTCTAGTTTGGCTATTGTGACTTGTGCTGCTATTAACATGGGTATACATGTATCACTGTAATAAGATGACTTTAATTCTTCAGGATAAATACCAAGAAGTGGTACTGCTGGGTCATATGGTGGTCCCATGCCTAGTCTTTTGAGGAGTCTCCATACTGTTTTCTGTAGCCATTGTACTCATTTGAACCTGTATCTTTTTGTTATCACCTCCAATGCTTGCATCTTTCCTATCTCTAAGCACTCTTTAATCTATTTTCCATCTCTATAGATTAGCATACACCAAACACTTAATATAAATGAAATGATACAATATGTGGCCTTTGTGCCTGACTTTTTTCACTTAGCATAGTGTTTTCAAGGTAGCAGAAATCAGTACTTCATTCCTTTTTTATGGCTAATATTCCATTGTATGTGCCATATTTTGTTTATGCATTCATCAGCTGGTGGGCACTGGGCTATTTTCCCATATTCTGGCTATTTTGAATAATATTATTGTTATGAACATTTCTATACAAATTGTTTCATGAACATTTTTCATTTCTCTTGGGTATAGAACTAGGAGTGGAATTTCTGGGTCATATGGTAACTATACACAACCTCCTAAGTATTGGTGATAGTTTTGAAGTTTCCCAATTGATTCTAATGTAGATCCAGGGCTGAGAATCAATGGAAGTGACAGAATGGTGACACTTAGGATGTACTCTGACAACTTCATGGAACCTTTTGCAGGGTCATTTGTAAGCCTTGGAGATCCATGTGGAATAATAAGGCTGAGTCTCAGCTCATTCCCAGACAGGAGTGATTGCTGTCCACGTGCAGAGAAGTGTGTTCTCAAGTCTCTTTGAGCCAACATTTAGACTGATGAATTGAGGATGAATATCAAGAGTGGGGATTTTCAAACCTTTTTTTAAGTGTGCAACCCTTTCTTCCAATAAAATCCTCGTGGAAGCTTAAATGGCGAGACAGAAAGGTGGAAGCTCTCCAGGTGTTGTTATGGAGAGACTGAGTTTTTGAGGTCCCTGTCTACAGGGCTTGTGAAAGTTTGTTCTCTTGTACTCCTAGCCCACTGCTTCAGAGCCCTTCCTCAGAATGCCTAGGTCTTTATAGAACTTTGTTTGAAAAATCACTTTTCCAGAAGGCATTTATATTAATTTGTGGATAATACATACCTGAGGATATAAAATAATTTTAAGGGCAGACTCAAGGTTAGATGAACTCTAACAGGAATCAATAAAAGGTAATAAAATAAAATAAAATAAAAACTATACTTCTCTCGAGTGGGTTGCATTGGGAAGAAATGCTTTCTTTGCTTCAAGGTATGTAGGCACAGCCCAGATAACTCTGTGTGTGTGTGTGTGTGTGTGTGTGTATGTGTATGAGAGACAGAGAGAGAGAGAGAGAGAGAGAGAGGAAGAGAGAGATGGAGTCATAGAAAGCAATTCAAAAACAGGAAGAGGGAGACACATCAAAAAACGAAAATTTCAGACCAATATCCCTGATGAATATAGATGCAAAAATTCTCAATAAAATTTTGGCAAATCGCATACAAAAGCACATTAAAAAAATAGTACACCATGATCAAATGGGGTTCATTCCAGGGATGCAAAGTTGGTTCAACATATGGAAATCAAAACACGTAATCCATCACATCAATAGACTTAAAGATAAGAATCACATGATTCTATCAATTGACGCAGAGAAAGCATTTGACAAAATACAGCACCCTTTCATGTTCAAAACACTAGAGAAACTAGGGATAGCAGGAACATACCTCAACATGGTTAAAGCAATCTATGCTCAGCCAAAGGCCAACATCATCCTAAATGGAGAAAAATTGGAAGCATTCCCTCTAAAAATGGGAACAAGACAGGGATGACCTCTCTCACCACTCTTATTCAATATAGTCCTTGAAACTCTAGCCAGAACAATCAGACAGATGAAGGAAATTAAAGGGATACGAATAGGAAAAGAACTCAAACTATCATTATCTGCAGACGACATGATCCTATACTTAGAGGATCCAAAAAGTTCCACCAGAAAACTTCTAGGACTGATAAATGAATTCAGCAAAGTTGCAGGATATAAAATCAATATCCATAAATCAAATGCATTTCTATACATCAGCAATGAGTCCTCTGAAAGAGAATTCAGAAAAACCACTCCATTCGCAATAGCCTCCAAAAAAATAAAATACTTGGGAATCAATCTAACAAGAGTGGTGAAAGACCTCTACAACGAAAATTATAAGACACTAAAGAAAGAAATTGAAGAAGATCTTAGAAGATGGAAAGACCTCCCATGTTCCTGGATAGGCAGAATCAATATAATTAAAATGGCCATACTACCCAAAGCGTTATACAGATTCAATGCAATCCCAAGTAAAATCCCAGAGTCCTTTCTTATAGAAATAGAAAAGGCAATCATGAAATTCATTTGGAAAAATAAGAGACCCAGAATAGCCAAAACTATCCTGAGCAAGAAGAGTGAAGCAGGAAGCATCACAATACCAGACCTTAAACTTTACTACAAAGCAATAGTAACAAAAACAGCATGGTACTGGCACCAAAATAGACATGTAGACCAATGGTACAGAATAGAAGACACAGAGAGTAATGCACATAAATACAACTATCTCATACTAGACAAAGGTGCCAAAAACATTCATTGGAGAAAAGATAGCCTCTTCAACAAATGGTGCTGGGAAAACTGGAAATCCATTTGCAGCAAAATGAAACTTAACCCCTATC